>CM031686.1:7285655-7450655 GCA_006182925.3 Reinhardtius hippoglossoides
TTTTTTAAATATTTCTAAATGTGCTCCATATGGGATGCAACTCCTCGATACTGACAGCTTTACAGAGGCAGATCTGTTTCATAGCCCCGCTGCAGCTTCTTTTCTTTCCCTTTCCATCCGATTAGGACACAGTTGTGCCGCCACATTACCACCAGGCGAGGGGCGGCCAGCTGTGAGTTCTGAAAGCTTCCTCATTTACTTCCTCGGCTCTCATTGTCTCAGCCGGGAGATGCAGTCCATAGTGGGGCTTCGACGTAAAGGGCCGTCCTGCGCTGCAGGAAATGAACGCTGCTCAGGTTTCAATGATCCTGCTTTCAAGGGACCGTCTGCTCGAACACATCTGCTCAATACCTAAGAGGGCAGCCAAGCTTCAGAGAAAAAGGAAGTGTCTCCGAGGTGAAAGTCTCATCTTAACAAGCCTCTTCTCCAAACGGTCTGCTGGATGGCGAGGTGACCATGAGGGCACTGACACAGCCGTGCTTCCTTCTCTCCAGCTGGGCCCGAGGAGGACGGCCACAAAATAGCACTGCTGTCTTTGAGCCAGAGCTGTAGGCCCGACTTGCCTCGAGGCTAAAACTGGGGACAGAATCTTTTTTTCCTCCACACCATGACTGCGGCTGGCTCCGACTTGCCAAAGCAGCCTCTCAGCTGAGACGCCATTATTGGCAGTGCCCCTCACCCCCGAACACCGCTGCCCACAGCCGGTGGAGCAGAGAGCGTGAAGCTGATTTTAAGCTCGGCTTCTCCTGAGTCCTCACCTGCTCACGAGGCAACAAGCGAGGGGGGGACAGCCACAATAATAAAGCCACGGTTGTGGTTTTAGCCAGAGACGAATAACCTGCTGCTCCTGTGCTGCTGTCAGAGGAGACATTCAGGGAGGGCCGGTGATAGAAGTGGGAATTTAACTTGGACCGCATATTTTAATACCTTTTATCAGCTTTAGTGTGAGGGCTGGGATGAATCAGTGCGGACACCACTTATTGTTGTTGCCCAGCAGAGCCATTTTCCGCGATTGTGTTGCAGGTCCCTCTAAACACCCAGATCACCTTGTGTTTATGAACAGCTTTAATGAACTATTTAAATGCCTCAGGAGAAGCGAAAAACAAACATCTGTCACACAAAACAAATGTTGCAGATTATCACATTAAATGCCGTGGTGTTGAATGTGCTTTTAGCCAACCGCCGGGGATACCAGCCCATCGTCAGCGGGTCAGGTAAGTAAGAGCACTTTTTAAAAAATGTGTTACTGTAGCAACCTTCACATGAGCTTCTGCCTAATGAAGTTAGATATGCACAAGTTGTGGGATCATAATTAGCTGCGTCCCCTGGGGAAAAGGTGGTGGCAGCTTTACCGCGCCTGTTTGCTGTGTGATCTGCAGACGAGATTTCAGCAACAGCAGCTTCATAATATCAGGCTTTAGCTGGAGATCAAGAGGGCGGATCCGTTTTAAATTAAATGCACACAATGTTGGAGATATTGTGCTTTTATTTTTAAACTAAAAAGCAGTGTAAGTCTGATTTTAAAGATCTCTGGTCAGAGTCTCTCTTTTTTTTTAAAAGTGTCCTCAATAAGTCAACTGTGTGTCTTCCGGTGTATTTCTGCAGGGAAACTACTTTAAAAGGAGAGGACGGGTGTTATCATTTGGATAAATGTCAAATATTCAACACCTATGGCCAAATCCCAGCCTTCCATCTCTCTATTTCTTATCCCCTTCATCCCTCTCCCTCCTCATTAGCAGTCTCCTCTCTCATTCCCCCCATCATTCCATCCCTCCTCATTTCTTAGTCAGATAGGGCTTTGCGAGGCAGAAGGTCACAGAAATGTCTCTCTTACATACACACAATCTCTCTCTCTCTCTCTCTCTCTCTCTCTCCTCTCTCTCTCTCTCTCCTCTCTCTCTCTCTCTCTCTCTCTCTCCAGGTCTCTTCCCCTTGTTCTTACACACTCGCACTCTTCTGCTCTCCCTCATGAAAATGCATACATTATTAAATTTCTTCTTTGCCCCCCCCCCCCCTTCATTTGCAGTAGTCTCTCTCCCCCCCTCTCCCTCGATCTCTCTTCCCCTGAATACAGTACATATATTATTCTTTTTGGTCAGACTCCCTGTGGGCCGATCAGATACAGAATATAGGTTTTGACCTTTAAGTGCAGAGGTAGATTGGAATGAGTCAAGCTGCACTTAAAAATGCAAAATGATGACAGTCCCTAATCAGTGTTGACTGACACGTTGACTTTGTCTGTTTGTGCACCGTGAAGCTGAGGATGAACTGTTACTCACTCTATGTTTTGAGACTTCTGGTTTGTACTATCGACTAGAGAGTTGATCCGTCCGAGCCGGGCCGGACGGGAGCTGAAGGTTCTGTCTGGGTTTAGACAAAAATGTAATAATGTGCATGTGTCTGATTCGTTATGCACCCGTGTGTAATCAGGGTAAACAGGCAAGCTGTAACCACGGTAACAACAACTGTGACAGTGCTTTAGTTTACATTGACCAAATCCTGCCAGACAGAGTTAAGAATATGCTCCAATATTGACACTAACACTGTTCTTGTTTCTATTAATCATAATCAGAAAACAATTCTTAATGATTCTCGGAGGGAAATTGCTTTGTTTTAGTTGCATTAAGAAAATACTCAAAAAGAACAATTAATGTGCAAGTTAGAATCACACTGTAGACGGAAATGCAGAAGATGAACAGTTATTTAACAATTAATTAAAAGTTATTTGTTATAGTGTAATGAGGTTAATTTTAAAATCAATATTTGCAGAAATGGGGACTCCTGTGAAGTTCCACTCCAGTTCATCACAGTGTAACGACCTGTGATATTTAGTCTGATTTGTGTAGAATCGTACAATATCTGACATTTCATATTTTCAGTTGTACTTTAAACACCATTTCGTTTTGGTTCAGAAACCACTTTTGAATTCTGAAATACTTGACTTTGTATTTTTCTGGCTTCTGCTCGAAGTGCAGTGTAAGAAAGTGGAATCACACGCGTCTGGCAGGTGGAGAGAGAGAGAGGTAATTGTTCTGTGGTGGCGGAAAAAAACCCAAACATTTAGAGTAAATGACAGAGAGGAGAGGGGGAGGTAGACAAAGGTGTGTAGCTTTGTTACACCCACAAAGGACAACAACAGAGAAGCAGAATCAATAATCCCAGTCTGTGTTCCTACTCACTAAGACATCAACGATGTGACCCCACCATAACCATAGAGATTAGTTGTCACACACTTGTCAGCTCTGCACTCCCCCTGTGCAATGATGACTGATTGCGATTCTGTGCGTGTTTGCGTTTCTCCTGTGCAACATGTCGTGCCTTTTTGAGATAGTCGTCAACAGCGATGTTTCTCCTGCCACCTCACCTGTCATCTGATATTACACTTTGGGGGGAATCAAAGGGATGATCACCATCTGGACTCGCAACACTTCAGTGATCAAAAGAGAGCTGACGTGATCCGAGAAATTTGTTTTTTTAGACTTTCAGCGCCGCTTCTTAACGGTTCCGCACAGACTCTGTGTTGGTACCAGTAATTGTAACGCGATGATTAGAGCAAGCCCTCAGAGTGAGGTTCCCAACGCACCCCTTCGCAATAATGTTGTTTATTTAAGTTGACAATGCTCTGCCCACTTCTTCCTCTCGTGCTGCTGATGCCCTGCTCATTAGTAAACACTGCTGCCGCTGCTGCTTCTCATGTTGGATTTCCACAGCTACAGCATCCAAGTCCCAGGTTCCTCAGGGGCTGTTTACAGCTCTCCCTCCCCAATCGTCTCAGTGTCAGGTTTAGAGTCTGCTCGAGAGAATGACAAAGTCAGAGCCTTGGTGCCAAATATCAACATAATTATAAATAAATCAGTTCCTCGTGAGCTGGCCGGCTTCATGCGTTTTAGCTGCATGGATGAAGTGGGATGTGACCTTCGTGAAAGACATTTCTCACTTCTGACACTTGATTAATGCTGGTTTCCCCATCGCATGTGCTGTAATGCAGTGGAACAGAATTGATCAGGCACTGATATGGTTTGTTATCCTCAAACTGATCATTTTAAAGATAATTTAATTGCATTTTATCCCCAACCAGGGGTAGAACGGGCGGTGATGGTGGCTGTGGTTCCCAACGATCTGGGGTTGTTATTCATTTCTCTGAAGCCACATAAATAAAGCCTAAAAAGTGCAACAATATTTCACAAGAAAGAAGTGATAACCTACCACACATTTTTATCACAAATAGCTTTTTGTGTGTGTTTTTCTTGGCGGGTAATCACCTCACAACTCACCACATTTATCTTGCGACCCCTCGTTGGGTTCCTGACCCTCAGGGCTGGAACCTCTCACCTTTGGGTTTCAGCCGCCCGCAGTGAACCTCAACGCCCACGGCTGAAAGCGGCTGGGGATCCTTGCTGCATGTTTATTTCATCCCTCACTCTCTTCCTGTCATCTCTCGCTCTCCCTCTCTAATGTCCATGTCCCCAGGTAAACTCAGACCAAGGTTGTTCTGAACCACGGGGCAAAGAGCGGAGGCTGTGCTGGCATTAGCTCATTTTCATCACCTGTTTCATTAATGCTTAAAGTGTCTCATTCTTTATGGGTTTGGATGTGAACCAATCATATCTATTTGGCACAGGTCTCACTTTAAGTGATGGTAATTATTATTTTGCAACCTCCACCTCCTCCTTTCGTCAACCTCCACCTCCTCCTTTCGTCTCAAATTTCTGGTATTGTTTATTTAATATTATATATTTATTGCCCATATATGTTCATAAGGGGGGGGGGGGGTACAGTGGAGCTCTACCTATTTCTTGCTCCCCAGATAACAGTGCTTTTGAAGGAAGTCTAACTTTTCAACCATTTTCTGTAAATGGTCAATTTCTTCACACGGTTAATGTGTATCTATTGATTTGCTAAACAGCAGTTAAACGACGTATGGATTTATTGGTCAGCAGACTAATTGTTCCGATGAGTTGACCCACAAGTTTCTGGTCCCGCTGTAACCTAGCAACAGATTGTACTGGCAAGGCTTTGCTGTGTTTACGAACGGTCTAAAACCCTAAATGCTGTCTCCTCTCCTGAGCTGCTGTGCTGGAATAAACAGCCTCTCCTCTCCAATCTACAGTATGATGCAGTGTACGAACCCTCATGTCTGTGACACATGCATGGATAGAACTCAAACTGGGCTTGAGCACCTGCCGTTTGTCTCCTAGTGAGAAAGTGCCCTGTTTCTGGGTTGTGTTTTTTTTTTTAAATACATAAATAAATCCTGCGTGTGCACAGCCTGCCCCGGCTGCCAATGAATTTATATAAAAAGAATCAAAACCCCAAAATCGAAAATGTCAGATTGGCCTCTCAGGCGATGCCCTCTCTCCTCCCTCCCTCCTGGTTTCCTGCCTGCAGCGAGCGCTGTGTGCACACAACGTGCACGCTCTGTGTGAATCAGTCAGTGTGATGAGTTACTTTGAGGCAGACATCAGGTATGTGGCCAACCACCCCCATAGTTGGCTATGAGCTCCCTGAGCTCTGGTGTGTTTTTCTTGAGCTGAATATAATAAAAATGGATAAATGAAAAATAACCAAATATGTAAAACAACAGGATCACCGAACATTGTTACTTTAACATCTTCACACAAACAGGTTGGTTTTTTAATTTCTCTCAACAAACCAGACCGGCGGCTGAATTTGCCAAAATGTGATACAGATATTTAGAGAATTTTACCAGCAGACTGCTCGTGGTTCAGTGACTTTGCTCCCCTGACATCCTCTGACTATAACAGCTCCTGTGGGGGGGGGGGGGGGGGGGGGGGGGGGGGGGGTGCTCACTGTCCTGTAATTCAAATCCAAAACGATGCACAACAATTAAATAGAGTCTTCTGTATTTCCACATTGTCGTGCGGATCGTTCTCTTCACCGATTCTCGTGCGTCAGACAGATCATTTATTCCGCTGCTCACTCCATGGTTTTAAAGCTGTGGTCACAGCATTTTCACACCATCGTCCTCTGTGATTCACAAATGTCTCAGTAGTTTGGAACAGAACCATGTGACACCCACCATGTGTAGGGGACGGACACCGAGACACCAGCATACTGGTACTAGAAAAGTAAGCTACTGTCAGGTGTTATCCACAGTCTTATCTGCAGCCGAAGAAAGCACGTTGAGTAAGTAAGAGTTGGACTAATTAACGTGAAGAAAAGTTACTGAAATACACTTTGTTGCTTTGCGTGTGTCATTAATTAACTGTCATGTTTGAAGTTGAATCAACCTCAGCTATGGGTTTGTTTTCAATACATTGTAATATCTCAAAATTTGTTATTCAACACATATAATGATTACATTTTTGCCAATTACCTCTTAGAAAGTCAGGCACACCCCCTCTTACAGCCCCTGCACGTGTGTGTGTGTGTGTGTGTGTGTGTGTGTGTGTGTGTGTGTGTGTGTGTGTGTGTGTGTGTGTGTGTGTGTGTGTGTGTGTGTGTGTATACACGGGTCTGTGTATCGCCAGTGGAGCAGTGAAGTTAATTGGCTTCAGCTGAGAGAAGAGGCAAGACTATGGCTTGAAACACACATACACAAAACACATACTGTCAGAAAAAAGAAGAAAAGAAACTCCCATAGAGACGTACACCACACAAAAATAGTCGCACACACACTCTCTCGCCGCGTAGCTTGGCTGAATCCAAACACTGGAGCGTATTGTTGTGTCTTTATTTAGACACATGGCTTACACGGGCCTGATAACAATTTCACTATGCGTATGAGTGAGTGTCTGTGAATGTTTAGGTCACTAGGGTAATTTGTTGGGCCCTGAAACAGGCTTTTATGGTTAAATGGCCGTGGTGCATGGCAAGACTGTATCGCCACCCAATTATATTTCTACCTGTCAGTCATGTGGAATAGTAGCAGCGGGGCAGCGTGTGAAGATGTTGAGAAAAACTGACACAGCCAACAACAACAACTGCAGCTGCAGCCAACATTGTCCTGCTCTTCCTCTTTCTCCATCCAACTCTTCCTCTCTGGTCCTGTTTTCTGTTTATTGACTTTCTTTCCGTCTCTTGCGCCTCTTTTGTTTGCAGTCTCCCAGTCACCTCGTGCTCTTCTCCTGCGTCACACATGAACCTCGTTTCATTTTGCAAACAAAGACAAAAAATACAATAAGATACGTGTTGGTGTGTGTTTAAAGAACAGTTTGGGAGATTGAAATAATGCATGTTATAATTTTTGCGATTGGGCGAGTGAGGGAGATGGCCGCAGTTTTGTCTCTGCGAAACCCAGACGTGCTCAAGCACCTGCACTCATAAACCATTTCTACACACAAACGCGCAAACACACACATCCATCCTAATCCAGCGCCACTGCCTCTTAGGCACTCCTTGGTGAAAAGAGAGAGAAGAAGAGACGGCAGAGAGGGTGAGGCAGAGGGAGTAAGAAGTGAATTCAGAGTTGAAGTGTTTTGTCTGGGTTTTCTCCAGTGGGCTTTACTCTTCATCCACACACACACACACACACACACACACACACACACATCTCTCTCCCTCACACACTCACACACACACACACACACACACCTAAGTATTCTGCTAGAAATGACTTTCAGATTGTTTCCTCGTAAGAAAACACTTTCACCAGCAGAAAAACAAACAGTGCATTTATCAGGGTATCAGATAGCCGAGGCAGAGATAGATTTCACTTACAATAGCCATGTACATTTAGTATATTTTTACTTTGTGCATTTGCAGAAACAATGCATTTGTTTTTAGAAAAGCTTTTTTTTTTTTTTTTGCAATGCTTTGGAAAGCTGTCACTGTAGATCAAGCAAAGGTACAACATTGTTTTTGGGGGGTTCTGTAGCTCTGCTGAGATCCCAGTTCACCCCGAGGATGTGAATTTTGAAACACTCCAGACAGGTAGAGTATACTACCTCAGTAAAAAAAATGTAACAGAAGCAAATATCATTAAAAGTCCTGTAACTCGTCGCTTATATCTAAATATAATTCATTTAAATTAAAGGACGATGTACGATCTTGGTCTGGAAAGTTTTCTTGACCCCTGCTGCTGTCCAGAGTGCTGATCCTGAATCTGTCAGCACTGCAGGAACTGTCCGTGGTGCTAGCGCTCATCGGTGCCAGTCATACAGGCTGAATATAAAGATGGATGACGTGACAGCCCCCCCACAAGGGAAGCCAAATAGTGTGTCTGGCTGCAGAATAGATGGAGCATAAACCCTGCCTCATCCATATTAGCGAATGGGACATGGACCAAGCTAAAAAGTCAACACGTAAATCAATTTTTTGCAACAATGGTTTGTATCGTTTTAGGCAGAAGTGCGGGTGAAATGTCATGATTGTGACTGCAGAGGCTGACTAGCGATTGGTCGAGCGTGTGGTATCAGGGGGATCATTCTGCTGCTCCACCTATGATCACTGCTACTAAGCACAACATGGCAGCATCCATTTCCAGGACATCTTAGCCCTTTTTGTTCAGGTGGAAGCAGGAATGCGTGACAAATCTTTATACACCGTCTACGAGGCTAACAGACAGGAATGCCGTAGGAGGGTGCTCATGGCAAACTCAAGTTCTCACTGAAAATATCAGTGTCAATGTGCTTTTTAGTCACAGATTGCTCAGTCTTGGAATGGACTCCACCAGGGACGACACCAGTCAAGCCTTGTGCAGTGGGAGTGATAATTAGCTTCTGTTAGTTAGATGTTCAATATGCTTCTCTTGTTTGTGATTTTGTTTTCCCACTTGCAGCTGTGTCCACAGTCAGCGCTCAGTTTCGCTCCTTCCCTGTTGGCAGTGTTGTTTTGTTGTTTTGTATTAGTTGTCCTGCTGAGTCATATATAAAGAGACTTTAACCTGTGCCAAGCTGCTTTGTCATCTCGGCAATTGGGTACTACCCACACAATGTTGCAGTTTTTTTGTTGTTTCTGCCACCAGTGGCCCTGCTTCACATTCGCACTACATTTCAAAGCAGACATTTTATAATACTAACAGGCAAAAAGCCAAAGCCGTGAGTGATTGAGTGAACTCCACCAGCAAATACCTGCACGGCATCCGTAAACCCTCGGCCCGCAGCAACCACACCGTTTCATCGCTGGTTTCCCAATGGCTTACTTCTCTTTCCAGGAGAAACCTTTTATCTTTCCTTTTTTTTTTGTGACTGTAATTGACAGCGAGGTTGTCTCCTACATATTTCTGAGGAGAACTCATATATGACGATAACTGAAAAATAAATGACTCCCTCCTGTCCTTTTCCCTCTATGACCTATATACCAAGCCTCCTTCTCTACCTCCCTCTCCGTACCTTTTGTGTCTCGAGGCAAGATTTTTTTTTTCATGCTTCTGTGGCTTTGCAAAAGAGCCGAATCACTCTTCATATACTAACCAGCATTTATCTCGAGCTAGTGGACTGACAACAACACCCTGTATGGCTAAACACAATGTAAGATATCGTCTCATGTTAACATATTCAGGGGTGCAGTTAGATTGAGCCATTCTCTGCATACTTAAAACACTACAATAACCCATGAAAGTACATACAAGTAATACTTTGTGGTGCATTCCTGCAGGTAAAGTGACTTAACATGCAGTGCACTCGACGAGATCAACTATCTGCATCGATCAGGAAAACAGCCAGAGGGCAGGACTTCTTCTTGAACCTACAGGTCTGAGCACTAATCCTACAATATGAATCACTGAGACTCAGGCTTGGGATTTAGTGTTGGACCAGGGTGCCGTGGGTCTTAACGGGGTAATGTACAGTAGATTAGTGCAGTCTGATCAGCGCTGATTGGCCGCGGAAGGTTGCGGTGCTCACCGGCCGCTTAGCCAGAGGTATCATGGGTCTAATTTAACACAGTGTCTCCTCACAGCCTGACTGACATAGACTGGCCTCTGAACCATCAAAGCAATGACTGCTACAACCTCTCGCACAGAGGAAAAACTACAGGGCAAACATTCCTAACCACCCCCCATCTGCTGATAAACTTCTAATTTGCATCCATCTGCATGACCTGTACATACAATATCCTGCAGTGCAGATTTACCCAGCATGCACAGTGCCACACTAATTACCTCTGAAACCAAACACCCAAAACAGCTCTTACTTTTAACGTTTCCCTTGCAGATCCCAAGTGTTGATTAGCTCACGATTCCCTTCACACCAGTAAATAGTTTGCTTTTGTTAACCAGCTTTATGGAATTTTAAAGCTAACGCTAAAAGCTACTTTAAAAGGTTCACTTTAATTTTTCTCCAAAGTTTGAAGAGTAGGAACTCGACCTTATTTGATTCGAGTCATGTCTTTAAGCAACTTAGAGAAAGGGCACGCAGCATATATCCTCCTAAACCTTTTCAGAATCAGAACGGATTTGAGATTCAGTCCATAGATCATGAGAAAAAAACTGACATCACAGAGATCACGTCCTCCTCCTCCATAGTTCTAACTCTCGGCCCTGACTCGTACCCATGTGTCTCTGTCGTAATGTGTCTGGTCGGGTTCATTCTCTAGACCAGGTTTAACTTGAAGAACGGCAGCAATGACCCTGAGACTGTGTAACAACCTTTTAAAAAGTACTTTAGGGCCCATTCAGTTCCACGTTCAATAGTGACAGCTGATCTTCACTCATATTTAGTGTGACTGACCTTTTTAGGAATATATTTTAAGATTAATATTGTGTATTAATACCTCCACCGAGGAGGTTATGTTTCCACCCGGGTCGGTTGGTTGCTGGTTGATTTGTTCCTAAGCAGGAACATGCTAACTGCAACTACAGGACAAAAACAAATAGACAAAGCATGAATCTTAGTGGAAGGATGTGGTCAGGGAAGAACCCATGAGAGGCCAGTTTCCCTGATTCCCTAGGGCAGGGGTGCCCAATACGTCGATCGCGATCGACCGGTCGATCGCGAAGGTAGTGCGGGTCGATCGCGTCACGCATGCACGATTGGTCATGAGTCAATCACGTGGACGCTCCAGCGCTCTCAGAGTTAATTTACCGTCGCGCCCATTGAGGTACAGTAGCGGCATTTTCGGACGGTTCACAAAAACTACGACACTGACTGAAAGGTGAAGGCATTCTCTTGTTGTTATTTCAGTAAATTTCAGTACAGGGCGGGGGGGGCGTGGCGGCGGAGGCATTCATTTGCTGTAATTTCAGTTTATTTATGTACGGGGCGGGGGGGCGTGGCGGCGGTGGATACCAACATTATTTGGTCGGTAGATCTTGTGGAGCTGGTCATTTCAAGAGTAGCTCACAAGACTATAAAGTGTGGGCACCCCTGCCCTAGGGACTAATCTATGGATCTTGATGAAGAAAAATCAGGCATATATAGGTGACTGATTTTGTGTGGGAGCAATTTGGTGCAGCTTGATTGAATTTAAGGGGACTGTTGGGCCTTGGCAACGGTATGTGCTCCACTGGGCGCCGTTCTAGTTGCTCTCCCTTGTATTTAAAGGTTAAAATGGCTATTTCAAAATTTGTAACGAGCTCATTTTTAATGTAACAGATCATTTTTATGGAGTCGCGCAGTGTTATAGTTTCTAGTTCTGTTCTTTCCTTGCAACCAACATAACATCTGTTGAGACATTCGTCAACAAACAACAGATTTTTCTGTCTCACTGGTGAGCTTCGTCATTACGGTTAGTTTATACAGTTTAGTGTTTTGTTACTTTGAGAACCAGCAGTTGATGGTTACTGTTTTTCTTTTTAACCAAAACTTTTAAAGCTTTATTTTAAGCCCCAAATCCACCAGTGTAACACAAAGCCTTGGGTTTGCCGCAGCTTGTCACTCTCACTCTCTTTAGTGGGCTCCTAGATAGAGAAAAAAAAAAAGTTGAAGAGGCTCTCGTCTCACATTCGGCTCTGCTTACAGAATGATAACTACATAAACACACGCCAAAGGCTGAGTTAGAACAATGTACCGACTGCAAGATTGTGTCCTCTGAGTGCGCGGAGCCCAGCATGTGAGCGTCTGAGGTATTATTGCAGACATGCTTGGGAGGTTTTCATCTGCTGAAGTCTGTTGCCTAAATCCTGCAGAGGGAGAGGGAAGAGGAGAAAACAAGAAGGTGGAGCAGAGAGAATCCAGGCAGTGGGGAGAGTGGAGAAGAGAGCGGTGGAGGTGTTTTTAGCAGAATTAGATTGTTCCTGAGTGTGAGTCTGGCTCTCTGCTTCAGCTTAATGGTGATGGATGGTCCTCCACTTTCAAACAATGGAACACACATATATGTTCAGCACAGAGAGCACAAAAACACACACACACACACACACACACACACACACACGATGCAAACTGTTAGCCCCTTCACGGCAGAGTCGACGTCACCTAATGAGGTTCTTAGGGTTGGTTCATTTGAAAGCATAATCCGTCTAAATTGGCTGGACTTGACAAAATGAAGTCATGAAACGACAAGTTTGAGACAAATTGTTTGCGGAGGCAGGAAATCCTGGCACCTGCTGCACATCAGTGAGACTGTATCCAACAACATGAAAAACATCCATTGGCTCAGACTGGATTTGTTATGGTTCAGGGGAGTATTAGAAGGAGAAGCAGGGCTCTCAGATTTCCAAAGCCCGGCTCGGAAAACAAAGGGGAAGGAAACTGTAGAGGACAAAGCTTAAGACGATAAAGGACGACTGACTGGGGTAAGAAGTTGTGTGTGACTCCAAAGGTCAGAATCCACAACAACTAGGATTTTATGTTTGTTTTGTCTAAGATCTTTGTTGCTCATGCACTCAGTCTTGATTAACAGAGCAACTGAAAGCATGAATTGATAATAAAACTCGTTACCTAGATGTAGAACCTACATCCTCCCTCTATACTTCACCAAAGTTGGCAGTGGAAAGAAAGTGTAAGTCAGACATTGCAGTTGCATCACCTGAACCTAACCTGAATGCCAATGGACGCAGAGTTTTTTGTTCTGAAACATCAAGTACAGACTCACAAAAGATGTTTTGCAAGGCTGAAAAATCCAGCAACCTCTGAAGTAATTGTTCAGTCGCTGGCACTGATCAATACTGGTGGTTGAAATGGAAAAGAATCTACAAAGAGTCAGTGTGCAGGGAAATAAAGAGCCGTGTGTGTGTGTGTGTGTGTTGCAGTGTGTTTGAATAGGTGAGATGTGCAGCATGCACCATTTAAGATGGCGTGTCCGTAATATACTGTCTATCAGTGAAACGTTTTCAAGGCCAGTTAAGGCTGGAGGGAACGCCTTGGATTTATCTTGTATCAACATACAAGGTTTCCAGATAATGGAGCTGGAACAGAAAAAGAACATGCTCATAATAATGCTGTGATGATAATGAGGGTTTGGACAAAATGACTAAATATTATATCAAGATAAGAAAGTTTGGATATCAGTCAATCGATAATTATCACAATAAATCTCACATTATTGTTTCTTTAAAGAATGTGGTTTTAAACTCTTCTAGATTGTTATATCTTCTTCATGGACAGAAAAACACTTGATACACAGCTATCTTTCCCCATGGTGAATTACAAACATGTTGCTTTTGCAATTAATTGTCCAACGCTGTTTTCTGGTCTTTGTGATGATAAACCAGAAATTAATTCCGTGTTAGTATCTGCTCATGAGGGATCTACTTGTTTGTTACCTCAAGGAATTCTCTCAATTATCACATTGAGCGTCCATCAAAATTGTCTGTCTAATTAAAAAAAAAAGAAGCAGATTTTAAAAGAGAAGAAGCTTTGATCCATCCATTGTCCAAATAAAAAATACATCTTGCTAGGTGTGCCTCACCTGAAACCACTGACTTCACTGAATCGTTTGCTCGTGGGACGTGAAACCACCTGCCTTTAGTCAGGCGATATAATTGCACATTGCACAAGAGATTTTAATTCAGCTCAATTTCTTCACATGGCCGGTGTTTAATACAAATGTGAACTTCAAAGGAAAATTTGAAGGTTGATTTAATTATTTTTTTGACTTGCTCTACAGTAATATATATTAGTTCCTCCACTACCTGCGGCTGGTGGACTTATATCTAGCTGTTGTGTGTGTGGGGGGGGGGGGGGCTTTTCAGGCTAATCGTGGCAAAGGACATGACACGGCTGCTTCACACCGGAGTTTGACCCCGACACATTGTTGAATTAAGAACAAAACGTAAAGCTACTTCCAGGGGAAGTTGTCTCCTGTAGAACCAGTGTTTCATTAGCACCTCAGAACCAGGGTCGGTGATTCATCCCATTAAATCACTGGAGAAGCACTCAGCATGAAAACCAGTAGTGGAGCTCATACTTCCACCGAGACCCAACAGCCATTAAATTCAATCAAGCTGCACCAAATAGCACTCATAGATATCAGTCCTCCAAAAATGAAAATTATATAAATAAATGAGGAGCTCCATGAATTATTACCTGCACAATTGGTGAACATTTCCAAACATGCAAAATGTCGCAATGTTAATGTTTTGACCAGATCCTTGCCCAAATTTAATGGATTCTTTTTGGGCCCAAGACAGACAGGGGCGAAAACATCACCTCCTTGGCAATGACACAAGAAAAATAATTCTGCTTTTGTATACGTGTGAATTAAATGTGTAAATCATTGGTGACTTCAAATACACAACAGTGTTTCAGTGGGTTGAAACAATTCAACTCAGCAAACGCAACACAGACCAAAAGACGGTATTGTCCCAGTCACTTTCACACAGTCAGCACAAAACAATACTGCAGTGGAAAGTTATGAATGGTATGAAAAGTGAGCGGCCTTGCTCAATTTTATTGAACTCGTAAATGGAAATATAAGTGACATAAGATACAGTTTGACCTTGGTCTGGAGAGGTTTCATTTCCCTCCATAATGGAACGACGACCTCGGTTTGTCTGCATCGCCGGGCGCGAGGGAGACCGAGAGTCGTTTTGCTACATGACGATTAATTTAAACGAAAAATATTACAACTTTGCTCATGGAAGTATGGTATTAAAGTCAAAACTTCAGGCAACAAGCTAACCACAATGCCAAAGAACTAATGCCTTTTTATCGTGGTGGGACTTTATGATGGTGTGGTGTTCACACTAACGTCCTCTGTCTCATCCTCTAAGGATGGAAATTCTCTGCTTTCAAATTCTGACCTCTTGTCTGTTCTCCTTTTGAAATCAGACATTATCTCCGGTCCGGACAGGCTGCACTGAGCCGTCGGAGGAGGGCTGAGCCGGTTTTCTCTTAATTTAGTTTGAAGTCTCAATTGATGAGGACCGTTCAGAGTGGGATGGTTTTCCCTGTTTCTCAGAACCAAACATGCACTGAATAAGGGCTCCCACGGTACCTGGAAAACATGGAATTTATTTTTTCATTTTCCAGGTTTGGAAAAGTCATGGAAACTGAGCAAAAGTGAACACTGAAATGGAAATTGAAACAGTTGTCCTGGAAAATTTTATTGGATGATGTGTAAAATAGTAATAAAATGAAACTATTGAGCACAGAATTAAGATGAGTTTATAAAAACCCTTTACATGTGAACAGCTTTTACTGTAGATAGAAATGGATGATCCCATGTTGTAGACTTGACTGGCACATCTTTTAAATCAAGTAAGTAGTCAGGTGTCCTAGGGGGTTGTGTGTGTGAGGGGAGGGGGGCGCGGATGGGGGCGGAAAGCTTCAGGGGCCTATAGATCATCACTTAATATGGTACCTGGAAAATCAGGAGGTAGCATGGACATTTTTTTCAAGGCAAGCGTGGGAACCCTGTGAAAGGCAAGTATGTGGGCTCCAAATATTCAGACTTTTGGAAAGTAAGTAAGAAAGAGAAAATGTCTGAATACATGATGAAAATACTTAAAAACGGGTTCAAGTATGAGGCCGAAAACAAAGAAAAGTAGCAAAATGAGTAGGAGAGCAGAAGTGGAGATAATTGCAGAGCTAAGAGCAAGAATTATCGCCTCAGACTTCCGTACCTCCCCCAACCCCCAACACTCAGGGCACAGTGTACAGCCATTGAAAGTCCTCTCCACACTCATACATGTTGAGACAACTTTGGAGGAAATTATTGAAATGTTTAAAGTATATTTTATCACAATTAGCATATGCATTATTGAGAAATGGCAAAAGACATTTTGTCTGAGGCGCAGTGAGCTCCACCTTTGACCTTTTGACCACCAAATTCTAAACATTTGTTCCACATGTAATGAAATTCCCACTACATGTTCCTGATGGGAATTGGATGGACGAGAAACCTTTGACCTTCGACCACCAAAATCGAAAACTGTTCATTCTTTAGTTCAAGTTTGTGCCAAATATGAAGAAAGTTCCTGAAGGCATCATGATATATTGACGGACTTACAATGAACGGACAGATGGATAAACTGAAAACATGTATAAAAGGTACACAACAGAGATTCTGGTTCACCTCGGTTTAGTTGAGTAGTGAAAATACAGTAATTTGGTCACTTTGGTGAATAACAAATAGCTGCAAGCATAAAGAACATTCTCACCTCATCCATGTGGCTATTGTGAAAGTGTAAGAGAATCCCTGCTGGAGTCACTGGAAACAGACATAATATCCTATCAGGAGCATTTCTTCTGTAAATATAGAAGTTGGATTCTCTTCGTAAAAAAGGGTTTTGATCAGACAGGACACAGAATCGTTACAGTAGCTGTAAGTGTTGGTTGTTTCCAACATGAGATAAACACGTATGGATGCTGAGCAAAGCTGGTCGTGACATATAACTTCATATCCTGTGGAAATTAAAAATCACGGAGCGAGACTCTAAACTCTGTAAGAGCGATAGCATCTTAAAAAAATATTGCATATGCGTTTATGATTTCAAGGATTCCTTATTTTAGAATGGACCGTGTCATTGGTAAGATCAGATAATAGCTGGCTCTAAATTAGTGAATTATCATATAGCTTTTTCTTACTCCACAGAACATGTGTGCATCTCTTTTCTCCATCTCATTCACATTTGTCAGACTCTTGTGCAGAGCTGTGTTTTCCTGTGTCAGTCAATGCTGTCAATGTCATAGCTTCCGTAAATGTCGGCGCTGGCTGACGTCCTATCTGACGCCGAGTCTCCGCCTGGCAGGGGACGCAGGCGCCGTCCTGGCTTCTGTAGACGTTGGCCTCACTGCTGCCATTTCCTTCCATCTGCTTCCTTATCTTAGTAAGTTTGTCTAAATTGTCTGCTCTTGTGTTTTGAACCTAATCTGCGTCTCCTTGCATGTTTTCTTTGGATCTTTCATTTCTTCTCCCAGGACCTGAGCTGCATTTCGCATGATTTTTACTTTGTTTTTTGAATTCTGATTTGCACTACATTGTGTTGCCTAAATCTGCCCTGTGATGGATTGCTGATTAGTTACACACACCTTTGTCGGATCTTTTTTCTGTATGGGCTTTGTCTTCAGTGCAGATGTGACTCAGTGAAAGGGGACGGATTGGCAATATTCCCAGAAACCCCCCCCCAAATAACTTCACCAGACAGTCCCTCAACTGGAACCACCAAGCGTAGAGAAGCTGGTTTAGACCCGGGAACAGCTGGAAAAGGTCGGCCCGCAGCTGAGATGAAGGAACTGAGATACTCTTGGTATCAGCTGGACAATATTGCCCAAAATGGTGTCTGGTGGAGATCTTTGTGTGTGACGTTGGCTGGTTAAAATGAAGCTAAAGCTGCGGTGCTTCTCAGTATCCATATTCTTCGGTGTTCAAGGTTCACAATGGCTCATTTGACTTGTCAGACATTCAAATCCCAAATTGATGAGCCTTCTTTTTAACTTCTTGATGGCAGATCACGATCCAGAGTAAACCGGCTTCTTGTGTCGAGAATCCTGGAAACATAACTTTCCCTTTGTCAGTCGTGGATTTTGTTCCGAATCCCTCTTAAGAACAGCTTTAATGTAATTACATTTTTTTCTGAACTGGCCACAATTACCTTAAAACAAGCCATCCAAGATTGAGAGAATGTGATTAAATTCAGGTCCTGATGCCACAGTGTCTAAATCAAGGCCAATCGGTAATGCGCCCTCCAGCTAAGCACACGCTTTCAAGGGGATGTCATGTTCACTGCACGCAAACAACAAATTTTATGTCTCAGTCTCGTCTTCGCCAATCCCTCCTCTCAACTTAATTTTCTGTTTAGCTTGTGCCTGTATCGATCCAACCTGGCTGCAGGGTCCGCTAAGTGGGTGTCCACACTGTCAGTGGCAGAACGAAACCTGGGACACGAACAGTCCCAGTTGTAACGCACATAGAGAGGGATACGTACACTGTGGTCCTTGACTGTGCCGTTTCGCCAGGGGCTATGTAATGTGCCACCTGTGTGTGTGTGTCTGTGTGTCTGTGTGTGTCTGTGTGTGTTCTGCCCTTTGCAAATGCATGACTTATGATTAATTCCTGTCATTCATCCCCATATTCCCAAAACCCATTCTGTGCGTCTGGCTCTTAAAGCCGTCCTCTCTACCTCTGCCTCTTTCTGCTCCGCTCTCTATTTCGCACTCATTTGCTCTCAACAGTACCTCAGATTCTCTCTGACATTTTTCCCATAATCCTCTTGTTCCAGGAAGTTAAGCCCTGCAGGGGCCTAACTGACATTTAGGAACTGCTCTCTAAGCAGGATGGCTGAACTGCAGACTTTTTGCATAGAGGGGAATACGCACACACTTGTAGTTAACGTACATCTACGCTTTCTTATACGCACCCAAATGTGAATGTATACATGTTGAGCCACGTAACCATAGAAACTAGTATGTTATAAAACACAGACTTGAGGAGAAAGATGTAAAAATGGAGAGAGTTGGGATTTTTCATGCTGTCCAAGTCAAACAAGGACAAGCTGTTGACAAGAATTGATGATGCACTGCACAGTAATAGCCCATCTAAGCAATTACAGTTAACAGAAGTCATCAATAGGACTGACTAGATTTGTATTAATTTGTTAATTGACTGATTGACTGAAGAGTTACTGCCACAAGAAAGGTTAGAGGCTTAATAGTTAGTCAGAAGTGATGTTTATGACTATGACATTTAATTGACCTTTATTATTCTATCTTTTTGACCTGAGTGAGTTTTAAGTAAGATTTTAATCATAACAAATGGGTAAAGCCATGATTTAAAAAAGGCTAGGTACCCAGTTCCAAGCCTACACTTGTATACCAGCAATAACCCAGTATTGTACATAATATTTCATCTTAAAGAGTAACCATGTCCAAGTGTCTTAGGGCCTGATCTACTAAGATCCTAAATGAAGATTTTGAATTGCGTGTGCATTATAACAGATTTCACATTCGGTTGGTGGGCGTTTTAGGGGTGAAGGCAGTAGTATTTAAATGAGTGGTTTTTGCGTGCGTTACAGAGAGCAGAGTGACCGCAAGCACAAAGCTAAATTTAATGCCATGGAATTGGAGGTGTTAGTGGAAGAGGCAAACACACATGTTGTTGATCTACAGCAAAGAAATAATGATATACCTCAAAGAAACGCGGCATGGAAGAGTATCTGTGAGAAAGTAAATGCTGTGGGTCAAACAAAAACTGATGAAATACAGAGAAGATGGCAGGACATTAGAAGAAGAGCAAAAGAAAAAAATAGGTCATAAAAAAAAAAACCTCGGCAAATATAACAGGTGGGGGGGCGGTGGAAGAGATGCCTCTGACCAATATAGCGCAGGAGGTGAGATCTGTGTCGTCTGTGGCACGAGCGCTCAGGCGCGACACTCAGGCCATTGTAGCGCGCACGGAGCGCACAGCAGGCAGCTGGTCGGCCTGTATCTGGTTCGGCCATCAGTGCCCTGGCAAGAGGGGGGTTCTTTTTGCTTCTGTCGACCCAAACATGCAAACACAAGCAGAAACAAACCCGTTCTCCCCGTCTTCTTCCATGGCCGTCTCCTCCTCACCACAATAACTGCAGCCATCTGTGCATAACACTGCGCAGATTAGCACTCACCTTTCAAACGTACTAAATATAGACGCAGTCACGACCACCGCAATTTTTTTTCAGGCTTTGTAAATCACATTGCGGGTGATATCAAGTTCACACACGTGTTTACAAGCGCACACCTTTATTAGTTCCTTCGTGTATTAGTTTTACATTCTTATTCAGAGTCCCACAAATGTAATCTCTACCAGTGTTCTGTATGTCAAGTGTTTACCAAACAGACGATTATGGGCACATAGTCCGAGCATTTTCCTGACCCTTAAATTGGCAAGAATATCAAAACAGACCTTCCTCGCGGAGTTACTCGCAGGTAGAACAATCATGCTGTCAGTCCAAATGCAATTTTCTGCTCTGGTCCACAACTTTTGCAGTTTAGCTTCACAAATTATAGACTTTTCCTCCGAGAAATGAACGGCATTCACCTCCTTTAGAAAGGAGAAGTGAGCTACTTCTCAAGATTGCCTTTTTTCATTTTCAAGAAAATTCCACTGATTTTCAGCTCAGTCGAATAGAAACTCGGCGCCGTCGTCGTATCCATGCCAACTTCTCTAAAGAGCGTAAGGTAAATAAACCAGGAGGAGAAACGAGATGAAACGGGGCTGAAAATATAAAAGATGTGGAAGAGCTGAAGAACATAGCAGGGATGAAGGATTAGTTTGAAATATAGAATAATGGGGGATGAAGAGTATTAGATAATATCTCCACAGAAGCTAACTGGTGAAGTCAGCTAATTAATTTTGAAATGTTATGAGCTTGAAAATGTTTTGCTCATATAACCCTTCGTAAAAATGGGATATAACTCTACAGTTTCTTTCCTGCAGCTCTAATTCAATAATGTATACGTATATATATATATATATATTCAGCTATTGAACAGGTTTTACTTGGTCATATTTTCTCTGGCATCTTGCCTGTGTTCTATGAAACCTTCACAAATGTCTCCCTCCCTCCCTCCTTCCCTCCCTTCCCTCCCTCCATTCATCCATTCATCCATCCCTCCAAAATCCCTGCAGCTTTTTAGTTTTACCCTTAAAGGCTTATTAGCGCTCCTCCTCCCTCTCTTTCTCTCTCTCTTTCTCTCTCTCTGTGTGTGTGTGTGTGTGTTTGTGTGTTTCTACATGTCTAGCTGTCTTTCTCACCCCCTCCCCTCATATCTCTACATCCTACTTTCTGTCCTGCCCCCTCATCCCCCCCTCAATAACAGCCCCTGGGCATGAAAAGTTTTACTGATGTGTGTTGGCAGACCTGTGTGTGTGTGTGTGTGTGTGTGCGTGTGTGTGTGTGTGGTGTGTGTGCGTGTGTGTGGTGTGTGTGTGTGTGTGTGTGTGTGTGTGTGTGTGTGTGTGTGTGTGTGTGTGTGTGTGTGTGTGTGTGTGTGTGTGTGTGTGTGTGTGTGTGTGTGTGTGTGTGTGTGTGTGTGTTGGCAGACCTTGAGACCTGTCAGAGTCTCACTGTGTCAAATGAGGACGCTGGCATACTGCCGACCACTCCCCACCTCTCTCTCCCTCACGCACGCAAACCGTGCACAAACTCACAGGCGGTTAAATCATTACACGTAAAACTGGACACAGATGTGAGTGTTGCAAACTAGCCGCCAATTACCCTGCAGATAACTTTCTACCAGGCAGGTGGAGTTGGCCCTAAACAGCTATTTCTTGCTTGGCATTTGACTGGACGCACCATGCATGTCTGACCCAGAAGACATGCCAGTCTTTCCTCAACAGGTTAACCTGTTGCACTAAAGCCAAAAGTCATTTGTACATGCTGCTCTGCAATTTAGCTCGAGTATAGGTATCAGAGATTGTTCCTCTGTGTAGTCAAGGAGTTTCTGCGAGTGGCAAACTAAAGGTGTGGTTTGCTCCGGCCAAACCGCTTGTTGGAAAGCAAAGAGCATTTTAAATCTGCTCCATCCTTTACCTGTCCAACATTCGAATTGGTTATCTGACCATTTTTAAGACATGGCAAAAGTAAGGGAAGCAAAAACACGACCACCACTGAATACGATTCACAAGTTGATTCAACAGATTTGGGCCAAAAGATACAGAATGTTATTTCTATATTTTCTATTTTGTACAGATGAAATTGATGCAATGATGGTGACTCTGTACTCAGGACACCAGTTTGAGTCAGGCATCAGCAGGATGGAGCAGGGCTACTGGTATGAGCTGCTGACATTAAGGATGAGTTGGGCCTTTACTGGTTCAAGATGGACTGAAAATCAACTCCAAAACCCGCGGCCAGTTTCTGAAAGGTACTTTCTCTAAGCAGTAATACATGATCTATATGCAGTACAATGCTTCATCGCAGGCAAGTACTCAGACACTTGGTCAAACAGCAAAGGCCTCAGAGGTGACCACATATTGACCTGGTCCTCTTGTTCCCCCGACTTTAATCCTATCGAGGGATGGGAACTTCTGAAATGTGAGATTTACAGTGAGGGAAGATGCTGATCCTCTTTGAACAGCATTGGAGAGGCTGTGGTTGCTGCTTCAGGAGAAGTTGAACAGGTCAAGAAACATACTCCACGGAAAGGCTCATATACAACCTTTATTTATACTTTAGAAATCATTGAGTCCCTTATTTACAAAGATATTGATTTAAATGGCAGAGACAGGACAAGAGGAGAAAAAGTAACAGCAACAAAAACAACCGGGACATACAAATACACAAATTCACAATTTACCTAAATGAAAGCCATTAAAGATATTATATTGGTGAGTGAATATTTTTGAAAAGGCCAAAAAAATGTATTTTTATTTGTTTTGCTTATTTGTTACACTTGGGAAATTAAGAATAAAGTACATTGTAAGGAAAAACTACTTTACGAAATAAGCTACTTAATAACTCTGCACACATATTTAGTTTTCTGATTAAAAACTCAAATGTCCTTTTTTTAAACATTCAGGTTTGAGGTTCAGTTACATTTTGGACTGAGAATATTATATTTCTTCTATAATACAAATTGATCCCGAGGAAAACAATTTCCCTAATATCCGTGCACATCGTGCACACAGCAGCTGAGAGCAGCTTCTGATGGCACCGAAATGTGCTTACACAGCTCTTCTTATGGCTTTTTATTCACTTTTAAGAGGTCCAGCCCTCACTACCCTGAAGATACAAACTATATTTCAAACATTTTCTAACCTTTTCCCTTTTTATGTGTTTCCAAACCGATCTTTTATGTTTTTTGGACTTGTGTGGGCTTGTACACCTGCCAAAGTGGTTCATAAGGTATTTCTTTATACACTGATGATGGAAGATGGAATCATAATCTTTATGCTAGACTGAGAAAAAAAGATTAAATGGATTACTTGCTCTAATTCATGTGTTCAAATTGAGCAGGATAAAATTGATTTACCTCCTCAGAAGTAATCTTCCCTAATGTTGTTGTGCGTTGTGTTGAGAACAGGCAGTTTGTCCGTGGCCTTTAATTTGCATGTGCGCTTTATTCAGTCACGGCCTCGCAGAGATGAGGATTAACGTGAACTGGAGGTATGAAAACCACTAAAATCTCTACTTACATTCACAGGTGCTGCTGAAATGACAAAGAAAATGACCAATATAAATATTATTGTGCACCTGTTAGTGAACACCACCACTTGTTTAATGGCACTTAATGATTTTAGCTGAGAAAAGTGGTATTATTTCTAGTATTATTTGTTTCAACTCTGGCTCATTCTTTTTTTTTTATACATTCCAGATACTGCCTCGACAAACTCCCCCTCACACAAATTTACTTTAACATCATGCGACATCTGGACAGTGATGTGACCTTCCAATATGAAACAGCTGCCACAGGGAAGATGAATTTAGAGTCATCATGATCCCTTTATATCTATTTCCCTCTCTCCTCTGTTTGGTGCCCTCTTTCTTTCTACTTTCTTCTCTCGTCTTTCTCTCACAATCCTCCCCTGTTTTCTCAAACCTTTTCTTCGTGTGTCTGTCTCTGTTTCTCTCTATCTGGCTGCAAGAAGAGCAGATGGCACTGATCCATAACTTAGTTAAGTGACTGAATTAAATGAGGAAAGACATACACGCGGAAAGAGAGAGAGACACGGAGAAAGATGGATTTTAGGAGAGAAACCCAGATGATAGCCTGACCACTCTCAGCTCAGTCAGGAAGCGAGTTGCAAAGCTCGGAACCTTTTAAGACAGCCAATGGTAATACAGGAGCGTGGTACTCTCTTCAATGTGCCCCACACAAACAAAGCATCACACCTAAGACTTGGCAAGTATCTGCAGCGTGTATACAACAGCATCACTGTAGAGGACGTTTCCACAAGGTAGAACCAGCCAATATGGCTCACACATCATTCCAGGGATGAAACCAGTAATCCCATTAATTATTTAGAGTGTGGCCGCCCGCCATATTCTAATTTCTACCGCAAAAGTTACATTATGAATCTAAAAGAATTTCTAACATGATGTTTTGCTCTGTTGGTGCATTGGAATGCAGCTCTGCACTCGGTGCTACCGTCCCAAACGTTGTAACTGTCCATGCAGACTGTCAAACCTCATAGTTTCAGCTGCTACCCTCATAGATTGAATAATTCTGTGGGAAACGCTGATGGAACCTCACTTTAAAATGGTTAGATTACATTCAGCTAAGTCAGCTAATGTTAAGATGTAACAGTCAGTGTCAGTGCAGATATTAGATCATCTTATAACTGCCAATTTTACACTTGTACAGTTTCTGCTTGCAAAAGCTTAATAGGCCATGATCCCAGTTTTGAGTTTCCATGGTCTATGGTTTCTTTGCAGGGTGATTTTTTTCACTTTGTGATTTTTGAGCGGAGTCAAGAAGTTAAACACAAATTATGATAATAAATTACTTGATGATTCCCAAAACACTGACGTAAATGTGATAAACCTGATAACACCCTCAGAGTGAAGAGATGGCGAATCCAAATATTGCCCAATATTGTGGAGGAACATCAGCATCAGCACAAAGCAAAGTTGGGGAAAGAGTAGTGACGATGCAGCTACTTTAATCCAAAACCTTGATAATTTGTGTTTGAATTACCAAAATATCCTTTCTTCAATGGAAATATCATAACCTTAGTCCTCAGTCTTATATTAGCATTTTAAAGTTTGTTTGAGAAGGTCGATACACTTTTTCCATTAGTGCATTGATAAAGGGCTGCTTGTTCAAATAAATTCTGTTTTAATGAGTTCATCTTGAATCTTGATTAGTTTCATTGAAATTCAAAGATTTCCTCAACCTTTTGGCATCAAAGGAAAACCAGATTTGAATAGTTTCTCGCCAGTGTACGACTGTAAAGCCTCTAAACTTAACTGATTGTGCAGCAGCTCTGCAGGTTTTACATTTTACAGTCTGGCTCCTCTCACTCGATACCGTGGTTGTTTTTCTGCTGTGTTTTTTTTCCGCTGCAGGGATTTTTACAGTGCAGCGTCCCACTGGGGCACGAACGGGCAGGGGGCTAAACCACTTTCACCGGGGTTGTGTTTTGGACAATACACTCACTGTGTGTTCTTTGGCTCGTGTGCTAAATGTACAATCGCTGCTCTGGACCCGAGCTGTTTCATCGGGATTTGGTCAAACTCCAGTTCCCGTTATCTGATCAGGACAGGTCAATACTTTCATCACGAGATTAGACAATGACTCGGCCTCGGGGGGGAGCCTCCGCCTGCTTTCACATGAACTCCGGCTGATGCTCACAATTTTTTTTTCCATTTAATGTTACACTCATATAAAGGGACAATTCCACTGTTTCTCCTGCCAGATAATAATGAAGGTGTTGGGTTGCTGTTGAAAAGGAGTTATTTGTGCCCTTCTTTCTCTCACGATCCTATCTGATAAAAGTTGGCACGCTATGCAGACCAAGGTCAGTGTTGTCAGTGCGGAATCCAAGATTGAACGGCAGCGAGTGATCGTTGATTCACTGCTGTTTTATGCAATCACTGCAGTAAATAGTTTGAAACAAAACGCCTGAGACACAGTGGTCTTACATCAGATAATAATAATATGGTGCAACCAACAAATATGTTTTATTCATAAAGGGCTGTGGGACAAAACGTTACCTCAGAGGTGGTGAAAGGATGGTTGGAGTGGCAATGAGATATAGAAGTGTTACAAATATTGGCCCTTATGTGTTCATGCACAAAAACACACACAACTAGGTTTTACAAAAAACATCTCATATGTCCACTGGTCCTCAATGTGGAATAAATATGAAACAATGATCTTCCGGAAAAGGAAAGAAAATCCAGATTAGACTGGAAATATAATAATCTTATCTTTTCATTTCCTGTGTTTATTCTTCTTTAATGTCACTTCTCCTTTGTGTTTTTTGTATTTTCTCTTTGTCTAGCTCTCCCCCCCGTTTTCCCTGTTTTTCTCCTTTCATCATTTTCTTCTTCCTGCTGTTTCTCTCTCTTCTCCTTCACACCTACGTCATATCTGTAAATCAAAAGTCAACAGATGTTATAACCGTCTCTGTCTCACTCTTATTATACACGCTTGTTAAAGGTTGGAAGGCAGACATGCAATAAGTAGGGGATTGACTGTCTTTAGATGTAGCTTTGATGGTGCTGCAGATCGGCACAGGACAGAGGACATGTCAACGATACAAAGACATTAATCTGAAGGTCTTTTGGCTTAAAAGACTCCAATTTACCCCTCAGCGAGAGTTTAAGACATTGTTTTGTAAATCACTGGACGGTTCTCACTCTGTAAGTGTTCATCTTCCCTATCTCATCACATCAGGCCCGTTCATGCAGCACAAAAACAATTCAAACCCAATCTACAGAAGCAGAATTCAAAAGTAATGTTCAGTTTATGTTCCTCCTTTGAAATCCCTCATAGCCATATCTTAAACCAGGTAAGCAGTAAGAAAATGATAACGTTTCCAGTTGATATCAGCGCTCATCTTGTACCTGCGTCACCGGCCACATTTCTTCTTTTACGGCGTCAATGGCAACATCAAAAACACATCAGGAAAATTTAAAAGAGGTCCTCAGCCCGGGCTGTGGGTTATAAAGCGGAGGGTGCGGGGTTGTGCATACCAAATACATCTGAACACACTCCCAGCTGGCAGCGGCAAATTCCACCGCTGATATTTGGGGTGGAGGAACGGCGTGGCTGGCCGATCGCTGGCAGCTTGGCGGCCTGATGAGCTCTATGGCGTGGCTTTGTAGAGTAAGCCAGTGACTGAAGGTCCTCCACCGCGTGTCATGGAGAGGGGGTGGAGGTCATTGTCCGTCATGACAGAGAGATTAGCTTACATCCTTCCCTTCCAACTTTGCCAATAAGCCCGGACTCGAGCCAATGTCAGAGCTACTGTAGTCTTTCTCCGACTCCACGTGTCCCCTGAATTGACCTTGCCAGCCCTGCAGCGTATAATAGCACGAAAACAGGCGACTGGCTGCAGCAGCCTGATAGACGACGCACAACAGTGTGTTGTCGAAAGTTGAGACACAAGAGCCTCTTTAAGAAGACGAGCCTGTTTGCTGGTCTAATCCTTTTTGCTGTCAAACCGCAGCTCACTTTCGCTCGTTCTTGCCTCCAAAGTTTATCTTTTTTATTTATTTTTTATTCGTCAAATGTTAATCAGGTTTGCTCAAAAACTTTAAGAGAAAAGTACGCACGGTCTCCAGTGAAGTTGCTCTCAGCTGGTAGAAGCTTACTCCAAGGATGTCAACATTGAGACAGATAAAATCCTGAAATTTCATTTTGAATCACTTCCCTTTCATAGGAATCATAATATACGCGCTTCATTTCCAAACCCTAATATTTGTCTACTCACCTTGTGTGCCTGTAGCAGGGAGAGAGGAGATGACACAGGAACTTGGTGGATGACCTTGATGTCCTTGATGAGAGCGAGAGGGAAGGTGCACTAACAAATCTCTTTTGCCACTTTTTACATAATTATTTCTTTATACACTTCACTGACCTGTTGCTCTTTGCTGAGAAGTTCAGTTGCTGCTCAGTATTTATATGAGAATCCGGAAATTGAGTTTGATTGAGTCCCTTTACAGTAAATCCTCTGAATAAAAAGAAAACATTTTGTTCCGGTATGTTCTAAACCATTAAACCAACATAACTACATTTTAAATTGGCACATTTACCAGGAAGGGTGGACTCTGTGTTTAAAAGTAACACTTTCTGTCACAGTCACAATTACACAACTCTTCAAAGTGCTTTTAATTTAAAATGACAGATACAGGAAGCGAAGTCACGTGGCAACACTTGGCCGAGGCGAGCGAGTTTGTGCAGCTGCAGCCGCAGCTTCAGGCGACAGGAGGAGAAGAGAGTAAAAGATATTTTTAACATTAAAGATTAAATTAAATATTTTGAATTATTTTAGTGACTAAATATTTATTCGATGTTTCCTTCAGGCCCTGTTTTAATAGACAGTGAGCGAATTCAGATTCACGTCCTGTCAACAGACGAGGATCGAGACAACAAAGTGAATCCACCGTGCAACATGTATCACACATGAGCAAAGAATTGTCATTAACAGGAGCATTGACCTAAAGTAGCAGTAGCTTTGAATGGGGAGATTTGATTTGGAGGCTTTGGTAATCTAGCATTCTGAATAATAAATGACAGATGCATGTCCAACAAGAGAATAATGAATCATCAACTGGAAAACTGTGACTGTTTTGGTTACTTTGGTAAAATATATTTTCGCCTTTCGGAAGAGTAAGGTGACATCAGCAGCACAGCAAATGAAATCGTCTCTGAAGGATGGATGGACGGATGTGTGGGTGGATGAGTTGATACATATGGGTGGTTCGGGTGAGGTGACGAGGGGAGTGCATGAGAGGGAGAGTGAGCGTCAACATCCGAAGATAGGGAGGCAGAGATCAAGATTAGACTCCATCAGTGGGAAAAAAGCCAAGTCTGAAAAGTGAAATGGAAATGTGCAGTATGAAAGAAAAAAAGGACGTGGAGGAATCCGCCCCGTTCCCTCTGTGTGATCTGGAGAACAGAAACAAACACTTGTTTAGAATATGTAATCACTGTATATAAAACAATGTTCACTTTCTCACTTTTTAATAATACATGACGCCATGTTTTGTTTTTGTTTTTCATACAAGCCGAGAGAGAGAGAGAGAGAGAGCCAATGAGCTAATTGTGTGTTCTGCTAGAATACACCATTAACTGAAGAGTCGTTTTGAAGACAAAAAGGGGAGAAATGGTTAAAAACACACAGATTTTCTTTGCTACGTGCAATTAAAGTCTGTGTTAGCGTCACATTTCTAAACACAATCAGTTTGATCGGAGTCGCGACTTGTTTTTGGTCATTAAAACTTTTACATCATTAAAATCCCACTCGCTTATGTTTTGTGCTTTTGCCACATTTCCTCTGCAAAGTCAAACTATGTCAAACATCAATTTGTTTCCAAGTGAGTATATATGATAAATGCATATTTCTTTATAAACTTTGACTTGCTATTTATAGCATTGTTTTCTGCCAGAGGGCGGATGGCCTATAAGCTTCGGTGTTTGTATTCATTATTAAATATCGGGAAGGATGAGAGACGGGGAGAAAGAGAAGAGGGAACGCAGGGGAGGTGTTACCGACTCCACAGTCTGAGGTTTGCTCTCTGGTATTGTTGGAAGAGAGCCAGTCTTTTCCTGTTGGAAGTTTTCTTCATCCTCTGCAACCTCACTGAGCTGTCAGTAATCAATATTCCTTTAAAGCTGCAACCTCCTATTTTTCTGTATTCTACTACCTGTGTTACACTCAAATATTCAGTTTGACAAGTATTGGAAAGTGAATTATGAAAAGTTATCCGAGGGGTGGCTACTGCTCAGCTTTTTATAGTGGAGATGTTTCTTTTTATTGTGGTATTTTGTCTGTGGCACCTCCCCGAAGAGTACCTAAACTCCCATCGCTCCACGGTTTCCTTTATTCATGATTAAAGGGGAAAGTTATGGTCTTGGTTAAAAATATGTGCTTGTCCTCTTAAAATCCATCATCAGCGTCTTAATGAAGGAGACGGAACTGCACTTTGTTGACATTTAAACAGAAACCGTGATCTTAACTTCAGCCAAAGTGCTGTTATGGCTTAAAATCTCAAACCACATGCAGGACACAGGATGTGAACCCCAGTGTTTGACGTCAGCGGTCCGGCACTTTGTACGACCACCAACCAGCCGCTGCCATATGGAACGAAATGCAGAGCCAGGAAAAATAAAACTCAAGCAACAATTACATTGCTCTTCAAAAAGTAATTTGCGGAACAACTAAAAGCTTTATAAAAGTAATTTTCTCGACCGGAGAGAGATTCATTTTTTAATTTTTATTATTATTATATTTCATCTCATCAATTTTATTTAATGTCAAAAGGGTTTACTGCATTTCCTTCTTGTAGTAGAACTGTGGTTAAGTGCATTTGATCAAAATGTTTTTTTGGCTGTATTGTTCAGCAGATAATTTAAATGTGATCAATGAAGCCTGAACCAGGACCCTGACAAGAACAAAGCAGGTTCTTCAGACCGAAAGTGGATTCATTTAATTCAATTTCTGCAATGATTTTTGACTTATTGCAAAGGTCTTTCCAAAAATGTACATATTCAAGATTGGTAACATAGACTCCGGGTAAGAAACCTTAGGTTCAGTTGCTTTAAAGTTCATTTGCTCGAAAATAATCTGATGGCTTGTTCACAGTTATCTTTAGAAAAGGCCAAGTGATGCAAATTTGAAAGCCTTCTAAATACTTCAAATTCTCAAATGTTGCCATGGGCTCCTCGAAGCAGCCGTCTGTGGCACTCGAAAGAAATATCAAGTTGAGTTTAAATATATTCGTATGTAAATGTGTGGGTTTCACTTTTTTTCTGACAGGTTTTAAGTGCTGTTCAAAAAAGTGGAGTTGTCATCAAAAGGAAAAGACAAGGAGCTGAAGGGGAAAACACACACAGACACACACAGACACACACTGCTCGAACACACACGCAGGTCCCCTGGCTTGACATAATAGCTGATATGCTGGGTCACGTTCAGAAGACTGCGAGTGTGTGTTTGTGAGAAACAAGTAGAGGACATGCATCCCGGAGCAATGAATTCCAATAGCTCGGTGCCCTAAGGATAGACACACACACACACACACACACACACACACACACACACACACACACACACACACACACACACACACACACACACCACACCACAACACACCACACACACACCCCACCACACACACACACACACAACACACACACCACACACTAATTCAAACCAACTAAGTCATGTTTTATTCAGCAACAATACAGGAGCCTAAAGAAAATGCTAATGAAGAACTCTGAGATGTTTTACATCCTGCAAACTCAGAGATGGATTGATTTGTTATGCGAGTTTGTAAGAAGGTGTGTGTTTTTTTTATGCTTTCGTTCCTTGCATTATTCAAAACGGAACCACAGACACATGTAAAGCAGAACGCTCGGTGGGGACAAGTATGAATTCGTGACGTTGTTGGTGTTGTGGACGAGTCGGGGTTAAGTGCTCTGCCCGAGGACCGGCACACACTGTTAACCTCTGTCTGTGGGAACAATTACATTTCGGCTGCTGTCATCCTTCATAGATGTGATAACGGCACAATACAAAGTAATATTTCCCCATTTGATACAAACACATATTACTATGCTTCATATAGCTTAAGTTAAATGATAGAGATGGAAGGAGACTCATGCAAAAAAGAACGAGAAGGTGAAGGTTAAGTTGTCTTCTTCTCCACTCGCATGCACTATTAAAGTTAGCCTGTTAGCCGGAGCATGCTGGGATCTGCTCCGATGCATTATTTGTCTGCTCCTGTTGAAGGTGTTAGAACTCATCGACCCCTCAACTTCTATCAGTTCTTTCTAATATACTCTTTTAATCGTGATCATTTTTGATCCATGTAATTGATTATTTCCTTTCTGGCAGGTCGTCTCTCTGCCAGCTCTTCTCCTCAGTTGTTTCTTTCCGTCCCGATCAACATTCACATTCCGTCCTTGTTTTAATGTCCCTTCATCCTCTGCAGATAAAACAAAAAGAGCAGGGAAGTGGACGGGCAGGCAGCCGGCCAGTCAGACAGATAAATGTTCAAACAGACGCAGAGAGTGAGAGCCTGATCAACAATATAAATGTCTGATATGTAAATGCAGCACAGTGCTGAGAGACGGGTGGAGCTGGTTCATCTGTCATCACTCAGAAGACAGGAAGCAGATCTCTGGCCGTGTGTTTATGTGCTTGGTATAAACATTTACTGAGGACATTTTGAAAAGTGATGACATTCAGGGTCGTCCTTAACTCCGAAGAGCCAAAATGTAGAAAATGTCACGGAACAAATGTTGATGTAGGAGGCCTAATGCAGAAATTTAAGGGTTTTCATTTGTTTCCAGGTAGTTTTTTTAGGTTAATGTAATATTACAATGTTGGCCATGTCTGTATTTGTACTCTGAACGGATATACAGAACATCTAGGGGTTCATTTGTTGATTGTTTATGTAACCTCATAGCAGTATATACATATTGTCATTTATTATAAAAAATAACATAAAGATTGAATGTTTCCAAAACAGAATTTCCTTTTAGTCCCAGTGATGTTCGATTGCTTTCAGTTCTTTTCATCCGTAAAATAAGCTTAGTAATACTGCTTGTAGAAGAGCCAAGCATTGATCGCGGTGAGGATACTGGTGTTCCAGTAGATGTACTGAGATGTACTGGTGGTGGGGAAGTTGTATCCAAACCCTAATGCATCTCATGTACTTTCCTGCATTATGAGGCCATTCAACTTCAATGTAGGTTTCAGTGGTTTTGTCCAAGCTTTGAATCATTTGCAAAAAATATTCTGGACCAACAAAGGATCTTATCATACCATTAGCCCAGATGTTGTGCTTCCTCTCTTCTCTGATATCCAAGCTTCGTCTTTCCCTTTTTTTTTTCAAGATCCACTCATCTTCAAAGTACCTGCCCGCTTGTTCCCATGTAATGAATTCTACAATCACAGAGATGAACTACTTCTTATTGTCCTGACCCTCTGAAAACATGAGGGCCAGCTTCATCACAGCATCACTCTATTGACAAAAAGACAAAGAGCCTGCAACAGATTCCAGTTCTGACCCACAGTTCAATCCCCTGAGGAGTGACTTGCTTTGTATGTTTTGCTTAATGCTGCTGGATTTCCCCTTGAAAGGAATCCTCACCAAACCCACATATACTTGTGCTCTTCCTTTGGGCATTTCTCTCTGAATGAATCAAGCCGCGGTGTCAGCTTCCAGTGTTTGTCTGAGAAAATCTAATGATGTCAACCAAGATTGGACTCTGTTGTGTGAAATCGCATTAGAAAAAAGCAGCGTATTGTGCGTCTGTCCTCTCTGATACGGACTCCAGACATTTGCATTTGTCCGGTTCAGTTTGTGGAGGGAAATGTCATCGTCGGGACCATAAAAAAATCAGAACTGGGGCTCACAAAATCATTTTTCAGCCAGCGATACCCGTCACTGGGCACGGCCTATTTGTCTGGTTGTTGTTTTGATTAGGGCTCGATGTCCATATAATTGCCAGCTGGGCAGTCAATGGGATGTGCAATTTGTTTCTGTTCATTTCAACAGTATCTTCCTCGGCCTCTTCACCACACATATCAGTGCGGCCTGCTTCCACCTCAATATCACTGCCTCCCTTTTGGATGGCATCGGTTACCTTGTGCACTTTATACATCGAGCACTTCAATGGAAAAAGTAATCAGTATTTTCCTGGCTAAATGATTTCAATGCTAATGAATCCCAATCCAACAGTGTCTGGCGACGCTATTATGCATTTACGAGCCCATATTCAGCCCCATGAAGACGTCTTCATGTGGCCGACCTAAAGGTTAAGAGTTGTTGTGGAGTTGAGGTCAGGATTAGGCCAATGTGAATGGGATTCTTAAGGTCTGGAGTCCCCGCAAGTATAGAATACCAAGTGTGATCAAAGCACCTCAAACATACTTGACCCTGTTATTTCTTTTCCGGGCTCTAGAGAGACATTTATGCATGAATCATTGATGGTGTGATACAAAGTGTGCGACCAGGGGGAGTTTTGTAAACAAATTGATTTCTCGTTTTAACGCTATTACCTACACTTGTATATTCACATGCATGCAGAGGGAGAATTAAGATTCCCAAGCAAAACTGACATTGTTTCTCATTGTCAGGTCTTAGTGTTTTTATTATAATTTGCTTGGCCCACAAGCTTGCCTTTAGCAGCGCCTGCAGCTCTGTGCCTTTGGTTTGAATGGGGCATGCTAATAATGCCATAAGGCCATTTCAGGCAAAGTGAAAAAAAGTATTTCTTCTTTCATGCCCGTCGATGACACAAATTTGAAATTTTGTAAACACGTTATTCGTGTCCCACTGTGTCCTGGAGTCTTTGCACATTTCAGTATCCTTTTCTTTCCCTCCGACACCAGAGCATGTAACAAGCTCAACAGAAATACGGACTGTGTCAACTCAGCCTGTGCAGGATGTGGAAGATCCTGAAGTACATGCACGTGGACGGAATGCAACATAAATTCAATTTTAAAGTTGCAATGTAGATTCTACATTAATTTTGACGACTAGAACAGAACTGGAACCCATTCATTTCCCATTTACTGTATGTCACACTGACTGACTGACTGACATGCACCTTATTAGTTGGTTCTCCCTTCTGAATGAGTACGTCCTTATCTCTCCCTCTCTGTGCCAACACAATTTAAAATACACTTAACAAAGTTATCATTTAATGCAATCCTATTCAATTTCATATGCATAGTGACAAATCACAATATACATTATCTCAAGGCCCTTTACATCATTTGGTCGAGGCCCTACAATACTATTGATAAAAACCCAATGAGCAAACACTTAGCGACAGTGGAGAGAGAGAGAGAAAAAAGCCCTTTTATGAGAAAGAAACCACCAGCAGAGTTGGTGGCCATCTGCCTCGACCTGTTGAGTTGAATGGAGAGAGGAGAAGTGGGAGTTCGAGAGGGGGCGAGAGAAGAGAGAGAAACCAGGAACAGATGTGTAACTGGCTGCAGTAATGGTTTACATACTAATTTGACAGTCTTGGGTTTTCTGTCAAAACACTTGTACATGTCCAGCAGACACAGGTAAAGAAAAAAACAATGCAACAATATGAAACTATTGCAAGAAACCAGTTCATGTCTTATAGGATAACGCTTTCTCAGTAACGTCACACACTGATCTCCACTTACATATTCAAGAGTCTTGAGGTTTCCAGGTTTGACCACAGCGCCACAGCTCTCGTTTCCCCCTCAGGGGTTTGTCTCTACCAGATGAGAATCAGCCACATTTGAAGTCATCTGTCTTTCTGAACAGCGGCACTTTCATTTGAACAAATGTTGCCGTCTGCACCGGCTCTGCGCAGGCCGAAGCCTCAGCTCCATCACTTATGCATCAATGCAACCCGAAGCATTGTTCTATTGCTGAAATGTAGTTTCCCCTCTCTCTTGCTCTCATAAACCAACGGCTCTGGTCGTCATCTGTCAATATCATTATAGTGTAATCCTCTGGCATGGAACTATTCAGCAGGCTGTGCAGAGGGTGAGTTGGACAGAGATGTAGCAAGACAGGAGAACAGAGCAAAAACCTGACTGAAGTAATATCAGGGGTTTCTTCTGTATTGTTTCACTCTTAAAAAAGAAGTTTTGAAAATCTAAATAGATGCTCTTTTAAGCTGGTTTAAGAAAACAAATAACTTTATTGGCACGAGCAGAAGCATTGCATCGCTTGAACCGAGGAGTCGCACAAACGAGAAGTTCCCGTCGGAGCGCAGATTCTCTTTGGCATGTCGGATTTCTGTATCGTCAAGTTTGTAACTACAGCTATTACTTAATCCTGTTACATGTCGGTATTACCTTTTAATTTGATAACACATGTAGATCACCGTGTACCCTCCCATTTGCTTCGGAAGCTACAGTCAAGAAACACTTGTATTGTAAATGTATTACTCAAATTGAATGCCTTCTCTTTCCATTCCCTCTCCCTCATTCTTCTTCCTTCCCTCGTAATGAGTTGCTTTATGCCCTAAATATTTCAGTTACTCCGCACGGGCTGCACGTAGCTAGTTTCCAAGCAGAAGGGTTAAGAAGAAGTTAATTACCACATGATATGTACATCTGAAAATCAAGCCGGTTTTCCTCGTGGTTTAGGATTGCTGGAGTTTTGTTTATTGTTTTGCAGATTACTTCCTGAACCGCTGGAGTTATTCTTTTTTTTTTATTTTTAAAGCATTTACTTCCAAATCCTGATAAATTGCTTCTCCTCTCAATTGCACCTATTGGTTTCACACAATTAGCTGCTGTGGTGAGGCCACTGCTGATGATAATTAGATTAAATGTGTCTACATTCAGTTCACACCAGACACAGGAGAATAAGAGACTCTTGCCAACCTAGTTTAAGGTCCACATTCTTCCGGTTATAGAATCCGAAGCATGCCAGGCCATGGAAGAGATCAACACAGACACATATGTGCGTCAAAGTCAGTGTCTTTGTCTGTGGTGCACCAACCCCTGCCTGCAAGACTGCTCCATTAATTCAGCGATGCCTGTTTCAGAGGTGTTTCTCTTAGCAGGAGGGCACCAGTGTAAATCAATCATCCGCTGCCACAGCGTTAAAGAAGCCAAAGGATTAATCTGTCTGCACCCATACTCTCGTGACATCATGGAAAGCAGCCACTTCCATTCAATCAGTTCGGAGTCAGTGACAGTTATTGAAGATCTTTTCAGATCCATAAATATAGGTGTGTCCCAAGAACCTAACCCCCTCTTTATTCAACTACTGCCCCACTGGTATTACAAGCACGGTTATGACTTGTTATACTTTAGAAGCATCTTTAAAGTGGACTTCCAGATTCCTGGTTCCAAAAGTATGAGTAAGAGTCTGCCATCAAAGTTTGATGATTTTCTTGACAAGACTTCTGTGTGAGCTTCAGTGAGGTCGGTATCATGTCATGAAAGATCTATTTGATCACTTTAACTGAAAGATCCAAACGTTTTTTAAAATATTTTGACAATTTGACAAAGTTTGCAATGGATCTTAGATGTTTTTCAGTGGTTTGAACACACAGCAACCTTTACTTTTCAGTTTTAGTTCTAGGATATCACACCTGAGGAAGGTCAGATGGACACTGCTGGCTAACTGAGATAAACCAGGGAGCTCCCTACCCCCAAAAATTGTCTTTAATTAACAGCAGAGGCATGAGACATAACAAGTGTTGAAGCTGGTGCAGTTCAATTTGAAACCAACACTCCCTGTGCTCAAATATCACTGGCGGTTCTCTCTGTGTTTGTCAGCTGGTTTTAACACCTCCTCTCTTTTGGGAGCTGTGTCAGGCCCGTGCCACAGCCGGTGGCAGAACAACTCCCCTCCCATTCCCATCAGTCTGTGAGAGGTCATGGCCTCGCCCCCTCCCTCCCCTGCTCCTGACCTGAAGTATATCAAATGCACTGCTTGTTAAAAAAAAAAAAGGTGCATTTTACCAATGTTAAACTCCACTAAATCTAGCTGGAGGGAAAATGGAGGAAGTGGAGAGAAATCCTAATCTTTCCGCACCAGTAATCGGCTTATCAGAAAACATAGAGTGGACGGAGGAGGGTGGATTTTGGGGCTCTGGCATCATTGGGGACTCATTGACTTCATCCTCCTCACCTTGACTTGGTGTGGACTTGAATTACAGCAGGAACACCTGATCTTCCAATGGGAGACTCCTTTTCCTTTAATCTTCTCCTCTATCTTTTCACACCCTCTTGTGTCTCTGTCCTTCCAGCACTCTTCTCATCCATTTATCTCCTTGAACGAACTCAGTGTATATCCAAACATGCCATACCCCCCCCCCCCCCCGCCCCTTCTTCTTCTTGTTCCTGATTTTTAAGTTGACACATGAAAAAGGAAACTAATTATAAGCTCTTCCAAAAAAGACAGCATATTTTGACAGCACAGAGGGTTTTATTTTATTTTTTCGTATATATCTTTATATGTGCTCCAAATTTACATTTTATTCCTCATTCTCCTTCCAGTAGAAAAGACACAAGACATTAACTGAGTCAGCGTTTCTCTACTTGGTTTCAAATCGAAGTAGGGTTGATCATCTAAAAAGTGCAGTGTTCTTTTATTTTGTAGTTCTTCAGATGCGAGTGGGATTTATTGTCCTGAGTTTAAGAACAAAAAAGCGAAGTAGTATTCCCGTCTTTCTTGTTTTAATGTTTGCTATCTCATTCATTTGCAGTATTTTCAGACCTTGGGATCTTCTGCTTGCTAGCTGCAAAGAAGTGGTTTATACTTAAAGATACTGACTGAAACTGAGAAGCTCTCAGAGTTTGATTAATGCACAGGGGATACCACGGTAGCCATTCATGAACTTGAACTGCGTGAGCACAGAGGCATTCAGGATCCATCTCAAGGACCATTTGACGTGATACATGGTTGTTGATAGACACTCAGTGCCTTTTTCCGTGATCAAAGCCGTGACCTTTCAGTAATTGGATGGTGTCTCAAACCACTAGGTCACCCTGCCCATGTGATCACAATGCTCCCTGTCAACGCAGACCTCCATCCTCCCTCCTTGATATCTCCTTTGCACAATACTCTGAATCGAACTAAGGAAAGCCGTCGTTTTTACGAGCCTCGTTTCCTCTCCAGCATCCTATTTATTGCCTTCGCCTTTTCTAATGTTGCTTTCTTTTCAGTGTTTAAACCGTGAACCTGAGGTGAGGATGTTCCCTGTTGTTTAGGAGGTGCATCGAATGGCAGCTTGCATAACATCCTACAGAATCTTGACTTTGAGCATATTTCAGGTGTCTGTGCATGCCGCGGCACAATGCCTTAAGGCTCCTCAACCTCAAAAGCTGCAAGTTTCTTGTCTTTCCCAACTTCTAAAATACACAAACTTAGATTTTGTTACTTCCATAATTACTCCTCCCTGATCTGTCTCCTAGGGGCTCGCTCTCATGACAACACGTGCGCGCAGATTCACTCAAGCACATTGCATTAGTTTACAAATTAATGGAAAAGCTCTGATTAAATTTGATCATGATTGTATTCATGAATGTGCGATCAGACTACCCGAGATGCTGTGAGATAATCACATCAAATATGTTACTCTGGCATTAGCAGGATACCACTGCTGTCCAAGAACAGCACTGAACACTCAGCACCTGCCTGTTTCTGTGTCTCGTTGACTTTGCATTTCTTCTGCCTCGCTGTCCTGTCCACTGGACCACTCCACCACACTGACACTTCATCCATTCTGCTGTCCTCTCCAGATAATTCTCATAAGTCCCTGACACAGATTCAGTGGGTCTTAGTGGAGAACAATTGAATGTGCGCTGTCCTTCCTTTTCCTCGAGCGTGTCCCTCTCTCAAACAATGGAATACCACTGGAAGAAAAATGTAAAATATACGTGACACGTATCAAAACAGTGCTCAAGATTAATCTTATCTGCAATAGAATGCAGTTTGTTCAGTTTCTGTAAGCAGGAGGCTCAGTATTTTAACAACCGAAAGCAGATCCGTGGAAGAGATGTTTACAGAACTGCAGAAACTGTAATAAAAGTTTATTCTCAAGGTTTTGTAAATTGAATATGTGCTGGGATAGTTTCCCTGCAAACTTTATGAGCAAATACAATAAAACAGTGCTTTGTCTGGAGTGTGGTTAAAGATTGGATTGATGATTATTATCCTGGGGATGCATATGGATGTATAGAATGTATATATATATATTTCTGCTTTTCTAGTCTGCTGGGAAATCAAGTTAATCACACAATCAAATAAAAATGTACTCTCACAATTACATGAGTGGATTTGTGTTCATTTATTTGTTTGCACACAAGGTTCTTTATTGCTGCCTGGGTCTATTTCTACTCATGATCATATTATAAAACCTGAATATCATAACCTCTGCAAGTAGCTGTCTCTTAGTGTTGCTCTGCTCTTCCTACGTACACTACAGCTGACGAGGAGGCCGCAGTAATCCCCTAAACAGTGGATTAGCTGTTGACAGTGGTCGGGCTCATATGAAATGTACATACGTGTGTTTTCCTAAGCACGTCGAATATTTTCTTTTCATTGTCCATATGTGTCTCTGATGACCAAGATACGCTCATAACATCTCAAACAGACCATGTCTCTCATACTTTGTTTACAGTCTGACGTCAATAAAGACAAATCATGTTATAATGAGAGACATAGTCTGTTTGATAAATACTGTAAGTGAGTCTAAAAGCCACGCTCAGTGTTGCGCATACAGCAGTAGATGGAGCCTTCTGTTTGTTCCCTGCGTTCATTTCTTCTGTATTTGTGCACATCTTCCTCAGAAGCTTACGGATAAAGGAAAACAGATGAAATGGAGCAGTACCACCTGAAATCGTGGGGGGGGGGTAGTTTTACCAGTAGTTCAAGCGCACCACCCGAGGAGGCAGAACTTTTAGACGAGAGCCTTTTACGAGTCAATGAGAAACTACGGGTCTCTACAGTATATGGTGTCACTTGCTCAGGCACAACTTCATCCAGCGTTGCTATGTTTGGATGTATTGCTTAATAATACGACGTAAAGGACACATATGTGGACAGTGACACTTACATCATTTGAAATGGACGTATCTCTTTTAAGTACGGCAGCATGAATGACCCTTAATCCATTACTCCACCATCTAACCTGTATGGTCTCAATAGACATAACCTCTAAACATGGTCATGATAAATTCAATGCCTTACAGAAGTCAGTCAGTAAACATGCATCAGTCAGTAAATGTCATGTTGCTCTCATTCAGTAAATCTGTGGTGATATCATGCACATCAGAGCTATAGTTTAGATTTTAGTTTTCAGCATGTTAGCTCCAACCCTGCACCATGGCTGTTGCTAGGTAACTTGTTGTCCTGCGCCTGTTGATCTTGCAATGCCGGCCACCACAGCATGGTGATGTCACTGAGGGCACTGTTGTGTGTTTGGAGCTAACAGTTTTCAGAAGGGCAGGGCGTGCAGGGACGTGGTTCCCACAGTACAGTGGGTCAGATTTACCGAGCGGCTGCGTGACTCGCTCAAGGACACGAAAGCAAAGAAAACCTACAGCTGATGAGCTTTCATGCGCGTGTAATGACTCTCCTCTGTCCACTGCAAGTCTCGTAAATATTCATGCTTGGGTTTTGGACATTCAGGTCAACTTGGGCAAAGATGTGGTCACAGGCCTGTAATGTGGGCATAAAGTTTCTCTAATGAGGAGGAGACGCATTTGACTTCTGAGTCTGATGCGATGGAATGAAGAAGCACAATGTCCAAACAATGACCGTTAAAGGAACAGTTTGACATTTTGGAAATTACACATTTTTCTTTTGCTTGCCATCTCGTTGTCAGGTGATTTCAAGAAGTCACTGGCTCCAACAAAACACAATATGTCAGGTTTACACCTAGTTTATTTGTAGAGTAAAAATCAAGCAAACTGGCTAAAACATATTATTTAGATTGCAGGGGGACATCCAGTACCAGGCTGGATGTTTAGCTTCATCTTTACAGACAGGAGAGTGGCAGGGATCCTCATCTGGCTCTTGGCATGCAAGCAAATGACTGCAGCTCCAAACAAGCTGTCTGACTGTTGTTCCTCCAAGCAGCTTGTGTTACATTTTGATTTATGCATCCGTGCACTGCAGAGGTGTTTTTTAAAATGCAAGGAACTTGTTCATCTACTGAGATCACTCAGAATACAGATAAGTGAACGAGCTGGATAACTGTTAGACATTCAACAAAGACGTTCGTATTTGACTTTAATTATGACAAGATTAAATTACACTCAGTTTTCTATGTTCCCTTTTTTGACTCGGCATGCTTGTACTCCACTGTGCCCCCCCCCCCCCCCCCCCCTCTCCTGTAATGATTTTCTATGTGTGACCCCATTGTTCACTTTATTTAACTGAAAGCCATACATTTGACCCCGTGTCCTCCCTAACACACATACCCACACATAGTCTACATACACACACATTCCCTCCTTATTTATCAGGTGTGGCTGGTGACAGCTTCTCGGTTGGAGCTGGATTTACAACCCCCAAAACACTCTGTGTGTGCGTGTGTGTGTGTGTGTGTGTGTGTGTGTGTGTGGTGTGTGTGTGTGTGTTGGTGGTTTGTGGTGTGTGTTGTGTTGTTTGTGAGGTGGTTTCCTGCTCTGATAGTGGAGGGAGGAAAGAGGTACTGAAAAGACGTAATGAGATGTAGATAACCATTTTAGAAGATTCCCCCTGTCCCACGGGCAGTGAGCGAGTGAAAGAAGACTAAAATAGTGGCAGAGAGAGATGGGGAGAGAAAAGAAGAGAGTCCGAAAGAGAGAGAGAGAGAGAGGGGAGTAGAAACAGAATGGGAGGTATGGAGTATTAGAGCATGCAGTACAATACTTAGATTCAGTCCATCTCACTCAAAATGGCTGCACACCACAGTCCATCTCTGCTTTATTAGAAATTATACACACAACACTGCTGACCACACGCCGCACACACACATACATGGTGCAATGGAGTGCAGTCGATTGCGTCCAAATCACCACTCTCTGGGAGTAATGGGTGGCTGGTGGCCACGTCCGCTTCAGCCCTTAAAACCAGACGCCGGATCAATATTTCTCTTTGGTGTGACATAATACCTCCAGCATTGCTCTCAGGCTTGTTTGAACCGTCCACAGTGGCCATATGTACGTTTGTCCATGGCTGAATAGCCAATGTTAACTGTAACAGCTGTTTATTTACCAACTCAGCAGAAACGTTGCGAGTTCAGCAATAAACTTTGTTTCTTCACTCACCAAGAATTGTCTGGTGGCTCCAATTAATGTTTTCTTTATTAATATCATGTTTTTACTTTTTACTTTTACTTAAGTTAGCATGTTGAGGAGCTAGCCATGACCTGGCTGGCCTGTTTTATTACTTTCCAACAATTAGTGATTGTAGTGTCTAGTCTGCCCTGTAGACTGTAAATAAAGATTGACAACATGACAGATTGCCATAAACGAAGCCAAATCATCTTGATCGCCCATGTTGGCTGGTTGATATTGATCAAAACAGTCAAAATGCATTTTTAACACGGTCTCTGTCATTTAAGGTAGTTCTCAATGCAAAGAAGAGTTTAAACTGGTATTAAGATACTGGATAGTATGCTAACCGGATAGCCCCAGTCTTACCATCCAGTCTTTCACTGCAGCGTCCAGTCTGCCTCAAAGAAGTATAGCTGCTCCAAGGCTAAGTTATAACATCATCTGTATCTATTTCATTGCATTTTAAAATTCACATTTGTATGCAACACTATCTAATCATCTAGTCCCATCATTTAAAAATATTTCACCTCTACTGTCATCTGTATTTTTTTGATAAAGAGATTACTGTCTGTCTTATTAAAAAAAAAAAAGCATACGTCTTTACCAAACCATATCTTTAATTATTCATCGTAAACGTCAAAAAGGCATCTGTACGCAGAGACTGTAGGCAACTCAGTTTATAATAAAGTTCATTGTTTTGACACACAAGGTTCCTGCATCACAACTGGGAGGACTGACAGCAGTGAAATCACCAAATCAACTTTTCAAGGATGAGGAAAAAAAATAGGGCCATATTTTCATCTTTGCTGCGGTCACGGGATTCAGCGCACAAAGTGCTATAGTGGCCTTCAACTCGACACAACACGATGTAGAACATGTTGTCAGCATGTCAGAGAAAACTCACAAACACCAGCGACTCAATCTTCCACATACTGCGTTTCCTGCAGGACACAGACAGTAATGCCATTCCACCCCTCTTCCTTTTTCAATCAGATGGCATCAGTATCCATCGTCACCATAACCGAGGGTAACACTCCTCATGCTGTCTGCCATGTGTGAAACTAATCAAAGCCAAGAGCTTGTGTCTGTTTGTGTATGGGTGTCTCTGCTTGCAATAGCCATTGGCTCTTTGTTGTAAAGTCAATGATGCTGTCTCTTGTTGTACATTTCCCCCCCCTTTCGCACAAACAGACACTCACATTCACACACTCATATACAATCTGTCTCTCTCCATACACTCCCCACAAGCAACATTGCTCGTGCACAGGCAGCTGGCGATGAACAAATATTCTCTCTGTTGTCGGGTGTGTGGGCATAAACGCCCCGTGTATCTTTGTGAGTCTGCAAATGGGAATCACTCGATTGTGTCGACGGCAGCCGCCTTCACGCCCTCCGGCACTGTGGCTGCTGATTGGATATCTCATTAGTCAATTACCTCATAAGTGGATGTCCCATTGAGGGGCCGTGCTCCACTGACAAAAAAAATAAATAAATCCGTCCCTTTTGTTTTGCTCGGATGCTGTTCTTTTGAAGACTTCTTGCGAATCGCAGTCGCAGTTAAGCCCCCCCCCCCCCCCCCCGCTCATTTACACGACCGCGTCATGCCCGTCCCAGAAGGACTCAAGTCAAATAGTCAGAATCCACATCTGGCAGGGTCTCGTCGTCCCCCTGCTGCGAGGACGTCGCTGTCCTGCTGTTCTCAAGCATCGCTGCTCCAGCTGGTGCGGCCCCTTCCATATCAAACAGGCTCGACTCCGTTGCCTGTCACTGTGGGAAATGACATTTTAGCATTCAGCGGTACATGTGATCAGTTTGTAATTGGCAGCCCTGTGACGGTGTCAGTATACTGGTCTGAGAACGACAATGAATAACAGGATAATGAAGTACTGTTTCAGAGAGTTCATTGTTGAACCGGTTCTCTGCCTTAAGTAGTTTGGCTGCCTCAGCAGAAGTGCTTTGTCATTTGGTGGAGCAGCATTCTGAAACCCCCTTTACCCCCTCCCCTCCAAACCTTTCTGTAACTTTTTCATAGCAACAATCTGTCAATAACAACCACTTCATGCAGCGTTTATCCAGGTTTGCAGAGTAGAGAAAATTGTCTGGACTTGAACCCCTGTGTCTTTTTTTCCCCCTATTTTTCACACAACTACCCATGTCAGTTTTCATATCTGCTACAAGTTAGTTCGTCTCTGCAAAATGTCTCGGGCGATCGACAGTGTGCAGTGTTATCGCAATTTGAACGACCGTCCCAATTCAGCCGCCTCTATGATGGCATGATTTTAAACCTGCCTACGAGTGGAGCTTGAAACATCCTTGACTCGTCAGACCAGTTTGTTTTGAGTGGCTGAGAGCACAATGTAAATAAAAGCTAAAGCCCAACGTGCAACAATTAGGTCTCCAGTCGGGAATTGGCCGTTCTGAACTATGGAGTCAAACCTTCTTTTCCAATGCTGCCAGTGTCTCTTGTTAGCTTTTTTCAAAAAGGAGTTGTTTTTTCTTTGACTGAAAATACAATTGTCATTGCGATAAGCAGAAGGACGGCGCCGCTCTGTTTTGTCGGACGCTAATAAATTCTGATCGAGTTTTGTCGGCTGCACCCTGCGCCGTTGCTTGAGGACAATTCCGAAACATGACAAACACAATACAGAAAGTAATCGGTGGAGAGGGTCGTTAAAAGATTCGACCATGTTCCATTGTGCCGTCCGCAAATTACAACGATAATGTTCACATATGGAGAACAGATTGCATATTGATTCAAGTTCTTGTCAGCTGTTGGCTTCGGGAATCCAAAGAGACGGTGCCATTTTAAATCGTATGAAAAGAACTGATTGCTTTGTAAAATTGCGCAGTAACGGACACAAATAAACAGACTTCTGAGATATGATCATGTATGTGACCTCGTTTGAATCGGTCGTACCACTCTGTAGGCGGCAGGGGGATACATACGGACAAGTTGACGTCGCTTTTGAAGAAGACACCATTGCCTCTCTGCCGTATAGAAGATGCTCTGGATGAGGCTTTGTGTACAGTAGGCAAAGTGTGTTAGTGAACCGCAGTTGCCTGGGTTTCTAGGACATGCGGAATACATTACATTTGCCTGTTCACTACATCTACTTTTTTGGGGGCGACTGCAAAGAGCGATTGTGGAAAGTGGATTACTCATGCAAATCTCTCAGGCCCGACCAGCGCTACCTCTCTACCTCCCTCCCTCTCTCTCTCTCTCTCTCTCTCTCTCTCTCTCTCTCTCTCTCTCTCTCTCTCTCGCATTTATTTTTCAGCCGCAGACACTCCTCCCATCCCTTTCCTCTCTCCTCCTCCATACCTCCACTCCATATCTACAGATCTCTAACCTGCCTGTTTTACATCTTCTACCTCACATTTTCTCTTCCCCCTCCAATTTCTGTCTCTTCTCCTAAATCCCCCCCCCCCTCCCTCTCCCACTATTCACTTGTTATATCACCTCCTTTTTCCCCTCTTTGCGTCCGTCTCCTCTCTCTCAGGTCCCATCCTTTCTCTTATCCTACATTCTCCTCATCCGCGCCTCTCCTCATCACACCCCTGTGCATGTCCTCCCTCTCTTCCCTCCCTCCGTCCTCTTCTTTTTAGCTCCCACGTTCCCCCCCCGCTCTGCCTGTCTCTTTTCTTCCCGTCCTCGCTCCTTTTTATTTCTGAACACTCACACACGCTCTACTTGTTTCTGAGCACCGCACCATCCTGACATGGCCCACAAATCTGCGCATGGAGGATTTGAGACCCACATGCGGTTGGGCACATGCATATCGACGGCATGTACAGTATGAAATGCACATGCCCGACGACAGCGGTCGTGCAATGAATATTTAGCCGATGCCAGAATGATTAACACGAGTTTTTGATGGGGAGAAAGGGAGAGAAAAGAGGAGGGAGAAGCATGTGCCTGTAGATGGCAGAAGAGTGCTTTAAGGGAATGTGGGGGAGTAGATCTCGCACACGCACACACACACACACACACTGTCACACACATAGAGGCACACTCACCCAGACATATTCTCATTAGCCATCACACAGGCACATTTATATAGCCTCACCTGTGAGGATGATCCTGCACCTTCGAGAAATTCCCAGGATTGATTTCAAACGCACACACACACACACACACACACACACACACACACACACACACACACACACACACACACACACACACACACACACACACACACACATATGCAAATGCTGTATGTTTGCATTGACGCTGGACCCAGACTGGGAACGGTCAGAAAATCAGAAGCGCTGACTCTAATTTCATACTTTGATTATGATTCAGGAATGAAATTGACCAGTGACATGACTGGTTTCCCAAATGAGGCTTGCATATTTCCCTTGAGGCTGCTTTGGAACAAGTCAGAATCTTTAAAGGCCCCTAACATTCAACTTAATTCATATTTCTATGAAAAGAGATACTGAATACGGTGTTTCTTTTCTTCGGTAAATGAATTTGTATTTTTCCCTGGAATAGCCTAATTTATTTGTTTATGTGGTGACAGTTCATACTTGGGTTTCAGTGAAGTCATTTGTGCAGCCGGTTGTTGTCGTGAAGCTCGGAGTGAACTTTAATACATCTAACAACACTTGATTATCAGATAAAGAAAAACAGAACATTGAGATACACAAATGAAAGACAGTGAACAATAAAGATTTAATGACAATTCACAAACGTTCCAGTTGACTATAATACTGTTCTGTAAACAGCAGTTGAACCACTAACAAGTTGATAGAATTCATATTCATTCTTTCTACAAGCTGCTTGGCCGGATCGTCCAAAGACTGAACCCAGTCGCTCCCAGCTCTCTTTGGTCCAACGGCCTTAAGATCAAGGACTCAACGTTATCTTCAGTCTGAACACGGCCCGTGCGTAACCTTGGATATGCAGCAATGCCATGCAGCGAGATACGGATGGTCAGAGACGGGCGCTGATGCCATGGTTTCTTCTGAGGGTAAATAAAATATGGATCTGTGTAAATAATAAATAAATACATGGCTGTTTATTCAGTCGTCCAAAGCATGCTGCTTGTGGAAGTTAAATGTATTGTGCATGCAAGGCCACTTCCTTGTTCGAGTTACGATGAATAAACTTTGTCGCTGTTTTGAGAAAGTTTTGGGCTCCACCCGCCTCAAACCATGAACATGTCCGCTGGTTACTCTGACGAAATACACGAGTGCTGTGATACCAACACAGATTTTTCAAGCTGTTTTGGGGGGGGGCGTCTTTGAATTGTGTACATTTGTACGCCATTTTCACCGCGGCACTTTAGATATTTTGTTTTTGACTTTGTCTATTTCGTATTATTTCAAAGTGAAAATCTGTACGCAACTGAATTGTTTTCATCGCTAGTCTGAGTTGTACTGTCACTAAACGTATACACGACGTATCGACTTAAAATCAATCACATAGCATCGAGAACTTCACAAGTGTCACTTCACTGGACCGAGAGATGTGCTCAAGTGTCTGCGTTTGTCTTCCCGGCCCAATTCCCAAACTCTTCCTTGTATTGATTTAATTTCAGGAGACAAGTGGAGCGATGAGCAATGACTGGTGAGCCTTTTATTGGTTGGTCCTTGTGACTAATCATTGGACGCAGCTCACCACATCATGTTAAGAGGCAGCCTTCTTCCAATAGGTTCTACCTTTTAATTTGTCTTCATCTACCAGAGTCATCTCTTGGTTTTTCCGGGGTTTCTTCTTTTGGTCGTATTTGCACGGGAGGTAAAGTTTTGGAAAGCGACCGTTCCTCATTGCAAGTGGACGCCTCTGCATTTTGTCCTTTTTGTCCTCACAAGTGCAAGAACCACTAAGAACATCAACCCAAAAACCAGCAATGTGGTTTTTTTTTCTTTAGAGGAAAGGAGAGTCCATGTTAGGCGATTATTTCCGAGCAAAAGCACGTGAATGGAAGCGGGAGCTTACGAGGAGCACTCGAAGGCAGCATCTCTGTACCGGCAGGGAGACGGAGGAGACGCACCAGCTGCTTCACCGGAGAAAAGACCTGAGTGCACCAGGCAAAGGAGGGATGATACGTGTCTCCTCTGGTTTCTGACAACAGGAGGGATTTTCATATGAGCTCGGACCTCTGCAGAGAACTAACGGAGGACTGTCTCGGCGTAACGGGCAAGCTCTGGTTTGGCTTGTTTGGTAAGGAAATCTAAAGAGGAGTGACTGGTGCTGATGTGAAAAGTCAGATGCATGAGAGAATGAGGAGAGAGTGATTCATTTGTCTTCATTCAGGAGAGGAGAGGAGAGGAGAGGGATGCTGCGTTTTCCTCGGCTCTTCTTCTGAGAGAGGAAGAGGAACAGTCAAGTGGTTCTGGAGGCTTATGCTGCAAGAGAAGACGTTCGTTTTCTTCTCTTTTTTTTGTAATAGCAAAAGAGGGACAGACACAGAGCAGGGGGGATTTTTTTCATTTTTTTTTTTTCTGTTAGGATTTACGAGAGAAGAGGAAGAGGAGACGTATAGTGCACTAAAACGGCACGGGAGGAGAAGCGCATAAGGAGAGGTGGGAGAAACAGCCTGTAGGCTTTAGAAAGAGGGATATATGAGGATGGAGAGGGGCTGCAGCCCGGGGGAAGTGTGGATTTGAACCTCTGCCTCCCTCTCAATCACTCTTTTACAAGGGAGCGGGACGGAATAGAGAGATATTGACGGCGAGCATCGCGCAGACCCGGGCAGAGAGAGAGAGAGAGACAACCTGTGCGCCTCATCCTCCTCCGTCCTCCCGCTCCATCCTGCGCTTTCCTCACTCTGGATGTTGACTGAATTCATTTTTCTTTTCGGATATGAAGGATTTATCTAGTCTGTGTTAGAAGGAGGGGGCAAATAAAACCTCTCTCTCTTCCCCCTCTCTCTCTCCCTCTCCTTCTCCCTCTCTCTCTCTCGCTCTCTCTGTCTCTCTCCCTCTCTCCCCCCTGGTTCTCTGGATGTGAAGCAGCATGCGGCCCGGTGAGAGCTCAGAGGGCTCGCGCTCGGCTCGCGGAAGATGCGTTGACGCTGAGCATTTTACCGACAGCGGCTGTCTCGAGCACCCCTCGTCGGCACCGCGGCGGGAGAACAGGGGGACGACGGAGCGGAGGATGCGGGGGACGTGCGGGAGGATGACGGACCGAGGCGCGACGGCCACGCGCTGTTTTCTCTGGAGCCTGGTTCTCTGGTCGCTCTCGTCGCGCGCGCAAGGTAAGGGGGGAAAGCGCACACGCACGCACACACACACACACACACACACACATACACGCATGCATTCAGTCAGTCAGTCACTCACTCACTCACACGCGCAAAGGGTGAATAAACGCCCTCACGCACGGTCCCACGCACGCACGCACAGTGACTGGTTTGTGAGTTTTTTTCTCCTCTGCTGCAGTCACAAGACATATGCTGTGCGCGTGCGTGAGGTGTCTGTGCGTGTGTGTGAGTTAGAGGGGAGGTGTGTGTGTGTGTATGTGGGGGCGTGCGTGCGTGCCTGCGTGCGTGCCTGGATGTATGGTTTGTTGCGGAGGAATAGAAACTGGCTTAAAGGGAGGATGGAGGATGGAGGGAGAGGAGAGAGGAGAGAGGGAGAGAGGGAGAGAGGGAGAGAGGGATGGAACCGGCAACAGCCTCTTTCCCTCTTTCCTCATTTTGTGCTCCCTCTCTCTCCTCCCCCCCCCCCCCCCCCTCTCTCTCTCTCTCTCTCTCTCTCTCTCTCTCTCTCTCTCTCTCTCTCTCTCTCTCTCTCTCTCTCTCAACCCCCCCATCCTTCTCTTCAATACAGCCATTGAGCTGGTAGCCAATAAATATTCTTGCGGTAGCTCTTGGGCTGTGGCAGCGAACGTGAGCTGCTTATACCAAAGTGTGTGCGGGAATGTGTGTGTGTGTGTGTGTGTGTGTGGAGAGTGTGAACGTGAGTTGTATACAGTGATGAGACCCCAAGCCTTACACAGCATTTTATCCCCCCCCCCCTCACCAAAAAATATTTCTCCCCTCTTGCCCTTCTATTCATTTTCTGCTGCGTTTCACTCAAAGGATGTTATATAATGGTGGTGTCTCCCCCCCTCTCCTCTCGAACACACACTTTCTGCCCTTGCACCCCCCTTCCCAATCGCTCTCTCTCTCTTCTTTCCCTCTCTCTCTCTCTCTCTCTCTCTCTCTCTCTCTCTCTCTCTCTCTCTCTCTCTCTCTCTCTCCCTTCTCTATTTCCTATCCAGGGTGAAATAAAATGTTAAAATATTCACAGTATAGCACACATCTCTCTCTCTCTCTCTCTCTCCTCCTGCCTTCTTTTGTCTGTCTGTATCTTGGTCGTCCTCTGCTTTCCATTTTTAGTTTCTCTCTTGATCCTTTTTCAGAAATGCTGCACATCACACACACACACACACACGGATATACTGTATATACCCGTTGCTGCGTCAGGTGGTGCGGACACTAACTTGACTATTCATCACCGTATCGTGAGAAGAAAAGACAGCAGGGTGGAGGAGGAAGTAGAGGAGGGAAGATGTGCGTATGTGAGGAAGAGAGCAAGAGGAGACAGGGCAGAGAATGGGGGGTGAGGGAGGGAAGGAGAGAGTTGAGTGACAAAGGGGGGGAGACAACTATCACGATAGAAAGAGGCTGAAGTTTAGAGGCTCAGGCTGGAGTGGGGTTCTAACCACATAGGTCAAAGTCTGTGAGTTTCTGATAAGATCCAGTCAGCTTGATGTTTGTCAGAAGACTTAATGTTGGGTTGAGAACCTGGTGGGACTGAGATTGTAGAATTGTCCGAGAAGGCAACAGGAACCCTCAAACATCCAGCCATCGAGAAGCATTTGCCATCGTGGAAGTAACGTGTGCATGACCCTCCACTGTGAGGAGATGGCGTGTGGGCTGACGGAGCAGAAGTTCTATGGATTTCTACAGTGATTAGACGAATCGAACACTGGGGACATCCAGACACTGGGCTTTGCAACATCGCAGAATTCAGGATTGTAGTTTCACTCCTTTTCCAGCCTTTTTATGAACTTTTATGTTTCACTTTGAGGGGCTCGCGTTAGAGAGATTGTGATTTGTGTGGTGTCGACCGAACAAAGACGAGAGAAGTGGGATCTCCTCAGGCACAGGAGATCCAATTTGAAACCCTTTGGGGCACAGCTGAGCTGAGGAAGAATTCTAGTTCAACCCAAATTCTGATGAATAAAATGTCAAAGGTATAGATGCTGGAAGTTACCAAGGAAGCAAATACAAAATTCCCAAAGTGTAGAGGCTGAAGAGAAAAAGTAAATAAATGTGTAATTAAATGTCCCCTTGATCCATGCTGACATTTTGAGAAACCAAGGCTTTGAAAACCGAAAAAAAAAGAAGCTGCGGAATTAAAACCAGCCACCAGCCAAATGCTCTTACATTTTGGCTGTGAATGGTAAATTAGACTACTCAAGTGGCCATTGGCAGGTAACCAATCATTGTATGGAGCCGCAATTCTGTTCTAAAAACCAATCTGGAAGGTAAAGTAATGAAACGGGCATTAATAGATTGACACGCCGCCGTAGCCGTTGGACAAAAACGTTAATTTCTCAACTTGCTTAACACATTTGACTTGCAGTGCCAATTCCACAGTAATGGCATCTTTTGGGCTGATGAAAGGCTCCAACACTCCAGCTTCCACTGGACCCTGTTTTAGTATCTGACAGGTCATTACAAAGCTTTTTTTGCTAATGTACGAATGGCTCGTGGGAATGTAATTTGAAAAGCATAACATTGAACTTTGTTGAAGTTTCTTTTGACGCCGGGCGCCTTAAGAAACCGCCGCGCTCGTCCTCAGTTCTTCTTCTTCTTCTCACCCCTGATCCCCTCTTTTTACCGTTTCATCTGTTCTCCTCCTCTCCTCCCAGCTGCTCCACTCAGCCTCAACTCCACCTCTCCTGTCTTCCCTTCTCCCGTCCTCTCGCTCCTCTGTTTTCCTCCCCCTCCGCTCAGCGCTTCCCCTCATCTCCCCCTCGCTCCTCCTTTCATCTGTCAGATTTGTCCTGGGGCTCCAGAGGCTTAATTTACTCACCAAACATACAAAATTGCACGTGTGTACATACACACATTTCCCGACGTCACACCCAGACCCTGAATGCATCACACTCTGCGCCTTAACAGCAAATCTCCGTCTTTTCAGTGCCATCTCCACGATTAACCCTATCGCAGGTTTTTATTCACCGTATGGATTTCATCAGCACTCAATCACAGGACTAACACCGATCAATCATCTTGCACTAATTATCAATTAGACAGCCAGGTCATCCGTCTGTAGTCATCAGCGGGGTGAGGAATCGTAACCGTCCTGCAGAAGGCTGGACTTCAGCGAGTGACCAAGCAATTACCCCCACGGCTAAAAATAGCTAATTTAATTTATATTGACGAGCCATGGAAATGTAGTGCTTTGTTCTTGCAACATGGCTAAATTGAAATTTATCAGTCGTCCCCCCGGTAGCATCTAGTAATTTAATGCCGGTCATCAGTTTTCGATTGGACGGGCTGTCAGGCGCAGCAAAATGCTCCTCCAACCAGGTTTTATAACCCATCGCTGGATATCAGAGATTGATTGGTGCAGTACACAACTGTGATGTTGATTATAAGTCATTGATGGATGTCGTCCTTAATTATGCCACTGCTGATCATTTACCTGCATATTTTGGCGATCACGCACCACTGTCAGCCATCGACTGATACCCCGCGTGCGATTAATAGAACGGGTAATTGGTGAGCTCGGAGGCGTCCTGTTTTGTTCGTTCTGTTTGGCACATTGAGCACTGTACACACACACACACACACACACACAGTCGTCTCCCGCTGAACATTAGCACAACACAGGCTCTCTAACCCACGTTTAATCCTGTGGCTTATGGTTGGTTTCCCGGGGAGGGAGATGTGTCTGTCGCAGCCTCTTGATCATAGAAATACTTTAGACTTATTAAGGGAGGGAGAGCGGATGGATGGGGTGAGGAGGCAGAGAGGGATGGGGGCAGAGTAAGCCGAACATAAACCCGTTAATATTTCAGCCTCGTTCATCCCTCGACTTTGATATGAACACAATCTCACCTCTGTCCTCTCATCATTGTCTCTTCTTTAATCTCTTTCACTCTTTTTACTTATTGTATTCATTTTCTGCCGTTGCGTCCTCAGCTCCATTCTCCCCCCGGCTGTCCCCCCTGACTTTCACACACCTAATCCTCTCCTCTCTCCGTTTACAACCTCAACACTGAGAATTTGTAATCAGTTGTTTTTTTCCCTCGCTTTTCACTCCCTCATAACCTCCTCCTCCTCCTTCCTTCCCGCTTTACTTAGCTGTCAAACATTTGATAACAATGCCGGGAGAAGCGTGACATGGGAGTTGAGCGGGGAAACATATGGGTGGTGATTTGACTGTGACACCCGGGATAGTTTCCTGTGTAATACCTCCTGTAAGCGTTGGCATTTTTCATATTTAACAAACAATGCAATGCTTCCTTAACCGTACCCAAGTGGGTTGGTTACCTGAACACAACTCGGTTGCAGAGAGATGCAGTCGGAGACTAAACCAACATTGACAGCGGACACAGTCGCAGATTAATCCAACATGAATATGCAATATATGTAAAGATTTCTGTATATATCAATTACGATGTTGTGTATGATGTGATGCAAGCAGCATTTCCCCAAAAGCTTTCTTTTTCCTCAAGCTAAAATACATGCTTATGGATGTAATTCATGGGATAATGGTTGCCCCGAACCCTGAAGAGCAAGTGTGAGTGTGTGTTGCTTCATATTTTTTAATGAATCTGAAGTCTTTGATATTTTACAGCATCAGAGGGCATTTGACTTTCAGTTCCAGTGACTTTTTCTATTTAATTTATGCTCTCTGTGACCCTTTTTGCTCACTTTTCCCTCGTATATGTATCCCTGCGTTTATTCCTATTTCGTGAAATTCCACTCCTCGCTTCCGTTGTTTTTTCCCCCTCTCCATCCATCCTCCTCCACCTCTAATCACCTATTCTTCTCTCCTGCTTCCTCCTTCCAACCTCCACCCATGCTGAATTTGTAATCACCACCTTTCTGTCATCCCACATCTGTCTCCTCTTTCCCTCTCTCCGCCTTTCTTTTCCCTATTTTCATTCTTCCATTAGTCTTGCCTGTCCTCTCCACTGCCCCCCCAGCTCCTATTCTTAGTGGAATTTGTTATGTGTTGATTGTAATAGGTGGGCACTCACAGGGTACAGATCCTAGGATGTCACATGGCCATTTCCTCTCCTTTCCAACGACGGGGAACACGTTTCATCCCTGCACACAGATTGCCCCCCCCCTAATTGTGTGCTTTTAAAGATCTCCAGAGCCAAATCTGCTCCAGTATTTCAGATTTGTGTTTGCCTGCTGGGGTTTTTAGAAATGTCAGCGTGCACATATTTAGCTGCCTCTGCTGTCAACAGGCTGTTAAATTAAAAGAAGCAATCACTTTGCCGTGCCAATATTAACAAATAGACACTGCCACTAAAGTTACTGTAGCTTTTCCAGGTGGTCTGAGACACTGTGGGGCCATAAACGCTTTTTGGAATTTGCCATTTCTTTTCCTTTTATAGTCTAAATGTGCATTTATGTAAGCGTAATAATATAATCATAATCCAGAATAATTGAGTAAAAAACATGGTGGTTTCGTGCAGAAGCTGTAAAAATAGCAGAACAATGGACTTAACCGTGAACAACAAACTGTGTCTACACGCACGCCAAACGCAAATCACATTCCTTGGTTTCAAGTTTCAAGTTGAACCACGATGAATTATTCCAAATGGGAAACGAAGTTCTGATTGAAGAGCCATCAAACTGTGAAAGTCATCTGTGTTTTCCAGTTACTCGGAATGTGACTTTTGAGACACATGAGTTTTTTTTCCGCAGAGCAAAGGCACGTTGCATGTCTCACGCACACGCACGCGCACGCCCACAATCTGTCAGCCCTCCGTAGCCTCTTCATTATTTCAAAGATGATTAGAAGTAGACATGACGTGAACATGTTGAGCAGGCGGACACATGCACGCACACACGCACGCGCACACACTCACACACACACACACACACACACACACTCGCACATGCAAACTAATAAATACACAAAAATATGTTGGGTACACCGAGATAGCATGTGTTACCCTGAGGGTGTGACCGCAAACGGACTCAAATACATGCAAGCACACAAGTGCACAAGCACACACACACATGTGCAGGGACAGGAGACAGGCACACAAACACACACATACTCTCTCTGATGCGTTACGTGAAAGGCAGATGAGAAATTAACAAAGACAGACAACCTTATATCCAGCTGCTGCTCCCTGTTGGTTTGTGTGTGTGTGTGTGTGTGTGTGTGTGTGTGTGTGTGTGTGTGTGTGTGTGTGTGTGTGTGTGTGTGTGTGTGTGTGTGTGTGTGTGTGTGTGTGTGTGTGTGTGTGTGTGTGTGTGTGTGTGTGTGTGTGTGTGTGTGTGTGTGTGTGTGTGAGAGGTGCTGGTAAATATTCCTTGTAAAGAAACATGCAACACGACCAGTATGGACAGAGGAGAAGGAATTGCAGTCTGGGGTAAAAGGAGAAGTACTGTGTATAGGAGGATGGATGGATGGACACAGTAAAGAGCATTGTGGGGCAAAGGTTCGATCCCCAGTGACAGCCAGAGTCTGTCCCTGTCAGACTGTCCTTGAGGAAGATACTGATGCCTTTAATGACTGTGTGCTGCCCCCTCGGGAAAATATATACTGCAGCTGACATGAAATCCCTACAAGACCAACAGCACAGCAGAGCAGGACCTGAATAATAACACATATTTCAGAGAAGAGGAAAAGAAAACAGAAAAGATTGTGCATTATTGTTCTTGTGTTGATAGCTTCGTCAGACCAAACCATTTTGATGTCATGGCAACCAGCTGCTAACTGGAGCTAAATAAATTAAATATCAGTCCCCTTTGATTCATACCTATTTTAATAAATTGGCTGGCAGCTTCTTCTTCTTCTCTCGCTGCCTTTTAAGTTACTCATCCTGGATGTGAGGGAAACAAAAACAGCCTTTCGTGCTGTGGTTTATTCTAAAGCCAATAAGCAAAAGTAAATTTAGAATGAATGCAAATTACTATCTAAAAAGTTCTTTCAATGGGGAGCGAATGATTTGTGTGTAGCACTATAATATCTTGGGAATAGCGTTTTGTTAATCGTACTCGTGGCTTCAAAACACCTTTTTGGATGCTTCTTTTGATCCATTATAGATGTTAAAATCTACATGAATACAATTTAGATTTACAAGTTTTTATTCTTCAGTGATTGTAATGCTGTATCTTCCATGTTTAGCCAATGGAAACATGTTTGTGTGTGTAAATAATTAACCAGAAGGGATCATCCCTACTCATGAATATGACATAAAGGTTTAATTTATTACATTACTTATGATCTGCTCCCCCATCATAAAGGTTTTGTAAGATATTTTCTGTTTATATAAGTGTACATTCACAGACACTACTTTATATTCCCTTCCATCGCATTTTACTCAAAAGTAAATGTATAATGCAGCAATGGTATTATGGATATTCAGATATTAGTAGCAAGATTAATAGATAACCCTAACCCTTTGCATATCATTTCATCTGTCCCTATGCTGCACACAAAATATTTAAGAGGCATTCGATATAATTAATACCAGCCCTCATTACTAACATGCAAGTACCAGATTCCTATAAACTGTCTATTTTTAACAAAACCAATATTAGACATGATTCTCTCCAGTGTGGGTGTGAGGAAAACATCTGCTCTGTGGGATGCTCATGCATTAAATGCATTAGCTGCTGCTAACGTAAAACGCCTCCAGGGACATTTCAATAGGCACCTATATGATTCCTGTATTTTTTTGAATATTCAATCACTCTTATAATTAGTCTTATGTGTGTTAAATGAAGTGGTTATATAGGCATGCACTTAGTGGTTTTATAGAACAGCCTGGTCTCTAAAGAAATACACAACTGCACAACACACACCTACCCCAGACACATACACACGCATGAAGTTAATTGGATTAGTCAGTTTGTGAGACAGATGAACTCCTCGTGAACCCCGATATCTTTGCTTTTGAAACTGCATTAAGTAAAGTAGTGGGTTTAATTAATCCTACAGGGGGCATCTGGTAATCACCGTGTAACAAAGCACATATGTTGTGTTATTATAATGAAACAAAACAACCACGGTAGTATTTCTGGTACAACTGGGTATTGGGAGAGCGTGAGAAAGAGAGCAGCAGCGGGTGCTTTTTTGTCTATGTTTTCAGACCTGGTGTGTGATGACAGGTATGCCCATGTGCCCCAAACCCACGGAAACATAGCTGTCAGCAGACATCACACGCACTTTGTTCCCTAAATACACAATCGCACCAGCTCAACACCTCATGCCGTAATGCTCATGAGATCGGCCTATTGTCTCATTATGGTACTGCATGGATGCCCTGTACCCTGTAGTTAAATAACCCTGCTGGATTTCCGTCAGCAGCATTTTACGACACGTCTACATCTTTGCAAGTTGCCGTTTGGATTATTATCATTACTATAATTGTGCAGTTATACTCATGCATATGCACCTTCACCTCCTCTTCTAGTCTTGGCTAGAAGTCTCACAGCTCTGCAGGTGATGCATTTCCTGTCTGAGTCTTGCGCCTTGGGAGCCTTTTTGTTCTGTTGGTTATTCTCTCTATATATGTGTTGTGTGTGTGTGTGTGTGTGTGTGTGTGTGTGTGTGTGTGTGGTGCGCGCAGGAAGCCTCTGCGTGCATGTGTGCACGTGCATGTGCATGCTTGTCTGCTTCTTTCCCAGAGAAGACTCATTTCCCCAGCAGGCCCTGTCAGGCTGTTTCTGGGCGCACTCAGTTCACAGCTGGAGGCTACTGCTGTCACTTCTTCTCCTCTCCTCTCTCTCTCCTCTCCTCCCCCTCCTCATCATCCACTTACCTTCTTGTCAGTCACTACAGTGGAAAGGCTACGCACCCCCATGCAACACTTTTTTGAGCAGCTTTCTACAAAACACGTTAAAGTGAAGGGGAATGAGTCCTTCATACTGTGTCGCCAAACAGTTGCACAGAGAGTCAAATTTTTACTCCAGTTTTTTAGCCCAAGTCTTCACTAAAATTACTGTTTTCAAAAGCTTTCATGCTTGAGTGGCCACCAGCATGTCCCAAAAAGGAGGACACCTCTGCAGGGCAGACAGGGATAGAAACCAAAACAGCTACAGTCACGTGTGTTTTTGTATGTGTGTACATGTACATATACCCACACTACTATAAATAACTCTAAAGCCCAAACATGGCTTTTGTATATGGTCTTCAAAGCAGAAAAAAGACGTAGAGCAAATGTCAGCAAAGTGGAAGTTGAAGTGGAAATTATTCTGTACAACAAAAAAAACATAATAACTGGTGTTTGAGTTATTGACATGTGCAAATATCCATTGGTCCTTTGCAGGGAAATTAAGTTTGCATCTCCAGTACATTACAGAGGTGACGGCATGCAGCCTTTGCCCACCTCGCACATAAAAGCTCAGCAGGGTGTTGCAGCGGACACAAGTAAACGTTTTGATCTTGACACCGGCCGTCTGTTTCTTGCACACTCCGACCCTACCCCACTTTCTCTCTCGCCTCTCTCTCTCGTTCTCGCTCTTGCTCTCTCACTGTCTCGCTGCCCCTCTCGCCGAGCGCCAGTAGGTCAGACAGGGAGCAGATGCTCAGCCATACGACCACAACCAAACCTGACACCACAAAGTAACGCACACTCCCATTCTGTCATCCTACCTTCCTTTTAATGTATGTTGTCTCTGTAAGATATTTATCACCTGTCTCCACGTGGGTTCAGTAAATTTAGCTAATAGAATCCCCCTCAACAAACTTCTGGCATTTGTTTTCTGATAAGACAGCTTAGTGTGAATTCTCAGGGACGGCAAATGATAAAGATAATCATTAAGTTAAAAGATGTCTTCTTTGGCAAGCTTCCTGTGATACACTTTGTTTGCTGCTGCATTTGGTGCCAGTGTTCTTTGGGATTTTATGTGGTTTCAGAAAAGTAAGCCAGTAGTTAAGTGGTTCTTTGGCTTGAAAGGCATGGTAAACAATTTTATTTCCATTTTGTTGCTAATGGAAAACCATAGCCATGTTTTTGGTTGGGACTCGGGTTCTCTTCACTTTTCCAAACATGGTAGGGAATTTTAATAGGTACAACAAATACAAAGCTTTGTTAACATTATAAGAAAACATCCAGTTAAATATGTATCTGAAGATTTTTATACATCAATGAAAACAATATGTAAAAGAAGTCTAAGGTGGAACAGCAGCAAGTAATGTCAGTGCTGTATTTTGTACTATTAGATGTTTTAATAGGGCAAAGTGGAATTATTACAAATGATAACCTGATTCATAATTTACATTTTAATAAATATTGAATACAAACTGTGTATTAAACACACAGTGTCATCGTATCACTTCATCTCCTCCAAAACACAGTTTGGCATTAACATTTACGTGATTGAATTATACTGCAGAGCTGTTATGAACATCCCAATGCCACAAGCAATATGCACTCACAGCAACTCTCAGCTTTGCCAAGTGATGTTTTCACCTTGCCTCTGCAATCTCCTGGAGGTAATTTACTGTATATCCTCCAACAAACAAAGGAAGCAAAAGGCTATTCTAAGTACTCGTCAATGTCCAAATGGCTGCTGGAGGTTGAGCTGAAATGAGTTTCTCAGATCAAAAGAAACAGAACCATAAAGGGATAAAAGGGATGGAGAGATAAAAGGGTTTGAGTCAGTGGATCAGAATTGCGCCTTTACAGAACAGAAATCAACAAAATTTAAATCCATTCGTCCGGGAGGAACGCGGGACTCTACCTATGTCACGGAGGTCACCGTGTTCACAAAAGGCTTTTCTCTCGACTTCACAGAGCCGATCAGGTTCCCTTTCTTCGAGAGCATTTTTGTGGCAACCAACAAAAGCGGCCAGCCAGGAGCCCACAAAGCATCTCTGCTTCCATTTAAAAACTTGTGCAGTTTGCCGCTTTATCTGTTTTTCATTTTTCAACTGACAGAGATGACTGAGAATGAGGTGATGAGGATAACAAACTTTGCGATCTTCTTTTTCAACTGATATTTCTTGAGGCATTATTTATTATTAATGAGTCTAACTTGTATGGACCATTTGTTATGCTTGCCGACCGACACAAAGTGTTTGAAGGCAACGTTAGCTAAGAGTCGAACGTTGAGTAAATCGGCCTGCAGATGTGAAACACGCCAGCGTCTGCCTGACCAGTTGGTTCTGATCTGATAAACTACTTTGGCTGTAAATGAAACAGGCCGGGGACATTTAGAAAACCCCAGCCACCGAGGTTTAATTATTAATTTGATGCCTTTTGCATATGCATGCAGTATTTAACTTAAATTACTGTACACATGTAAGCACTCGTGTTGCTCTGGTTAAGCCATTAGCTTAGTTCAGTCATTTATTAGTGTGTTCAGTTACAGTTGACAGTCCAGGGCAACTGTTGGTGTGCATGATGAAATCCTGGATCATATGGATTCATTAGTCTTTCAAATGTATGCTAATTGTCCTGGGAGAGTGATGCACATTTAAGTTTTATACCAGAAGATGTGAACAAGAGCCAAAGGTCAAACCAAAGATAAGTGTTGGCTGCTGTAATGTGTGTAGAGAGAAAAGGCTGATTCAACCGTGAGCTGCAATTTTCCTCCCGGCCTCTAATTACGAGAAGTAATGAATCTAATTAATGACACATCTAACCTTAATACAATCTTAATACAGCCACACACATTTTTAGAAGATAAAAAAAAAAAATACTGTGAAATGCCATGTGGAAGAACTTATTACATTATCGTACGCAAAGTGCAAAATGATGAAGGCTGTTGGATTTATTCGATTAACTTGTACGGCTGCATCTGCCCTGTTTTTTATTTGAAAACTTGAGGGTTCTGTTTAAGTCTGGATGAGCAGTAGCTGAGACTTTTAGATAAAATGGCGCAAACATCCATGTCCACTTCCTGATTGGTTCTTGTCAGTCTTGAATCGACAAACAGTGCAACCTGGATCAGGAACTACAAACCATGCTAACCCTTACTTTCAGCAGTAGTTCCAGTTTGTTGTTGGTCCGAGAAAAGTATTCCTAGGTCGTACTTTTTTACCGTTGCTGTTCCTTGTTTATAATATTGTCATGTGGCCTGATTCTCCGTGATGGACATCCTTCCCTCAGTTCTAATCCTTCTATGGATTCCTGTATCTTTCCCTTTGTATCTACACCTTTTGTAGCTTTTCCCTTGTTTTATTTAAAACATGATGCAGATAGTAATGGTCACAAATTCTTTAAGGAAGGCATCAGCTATCGAGGTGAGGCTTTGCTATAGACTATACAGTTAAAATAAATACAGCTAAATAGATGAGACAGACCCAATGAAGTCTAGGGTTAGAATAGATTTATATTGATGTGTAGACTTCCTTTAGAAAGCATCATGACTATTAAAAATAATAATAATAATAATAGTGCTGTAATTCTGTGTAGTTGAGTGAGGCTGTGAGGACAAACTAAAGGACCTGTGGGGTTTAAGTTCCTATGTCAGCCAGCACCCTTCTTCATTAAGGCTCCATGAACACGCTGCGCCTTTCGTTTTTTTTACATGGAAGGTGTTTCTTTGCTTTGGGAATTTGTATGTTGTGCCTGATGTTCAGCCATTCAACTTAATGCACCATGATACTGTGTCAACTGAGCTTGTGCTGTGGTCTATCTCTGCCGGAATTGCCGACTTCTGAGAATCAGTTGACAAACGTGACATTTTAATCTTCATGGTGTGTAGCTAACAGAACACGGGGAGGTTAGGGATTTGATTTAACCGCTTATGAAACAAAACTCATTTGGACTTGTGAATGACAAACATATATCCCCGGTGGACGTGGCGCTTGTGTGCCCATCCACCCGTACACTCCACCGTTTGTGGCTGCGTTTGAATATACTGCTCATCGCATTACGTTCTTTCATGATGTGCTGAGCGTGAGATATGTCTAACCGGCTTTCATGGCACTTTTATGTACAGATATTGGAGTAGTTTGATCATAATGAAAGAATAAGGAACAAAGTCAAGGGTAGGCTTGTTAATGAACCTCATTATCCCAGTACGTTTACCCTCTCCCTATAGCTCTAGTCTATTTATGTTTGCTTGATTGATCTTATCGTTTTGATATTGATATAGTAAAAACCTTTTCATATCGAAGGCCTACTGTTTTTTTATATTACCAGGATTTTGTTTGCTCTTGTGATAGGCCTGTAGACCACAAGAGGCTGAAGAGCACCCCGTAGAGAGGATTAATAGCATTCTGGTTTTCTTCCAGGTGATGTTTTCACTTTCTCCAAACACTAGTATATTGTCATTTTTATCTTTCACAATATTGACTCGAGGGAAGCACATAGAAACAGTTTTTGAAGGCTTACAGCTCTTACCCTATAGTTGACCGTCTCTCCCCTTGGAGAAACTTGCTCGCCTTTCAGCGCTTCCATAAGCTTTGCATAAAAACCCATAGATAACTTTGAACAGTACAGAACTCCCCTTTGAGATGGATTCTACTCCTAACCTAATTAGTTCTACTGTTTAACAGGTTGAAACACCAAAGATTATATGAATACCAAAGGCTTCCAACCTCTCTTTGCATATGTAAGAAAACCTCTAATAGCCTTCTGCTATCCTGAAAAGCTACATGACGCAAGGGGAGAAATCCAGACGTAATAAAGTGGTGGAAATTACAATAGCAGTGATATGAAAGGCAGTTGTATTGTGAATTTTCAGCTCTTTGAAATTATACAAAAATTGAATTCATTAAAAGAATAGCGCTTCGCTTGTACTTGCTGACGGCTGAAAGTGTCCCCACTTTAATTTGGTCTAGATGGAGGTAAATTGACCCCTGATGTCGCTGTGCGTGCCCTTGGAGTGAAGAGTTATGAGCACGAACACCGGGAGGAAATAGGTGTAGCGGGGTCCTAAGTACCGATATAACTGCGGTGGAAACAGTGGGAAGCTGAAATTATAATCGCACCTCCTCTCTGCGGCTCAGCGGGCTCTCGGGAACCTGCCAGCATCACATTTAACACACATAGAAAGACTAGACACACTCAAGCACTAATATAGACAGTAGCAGACAGTGTCGCCTGGAACACCAACGTATAATCTGCATTCACACCCACTCACGGACGCACAAAACCACACACACACAGACACACACACACAGACCACCTACGAAACTGATATGGCTGCTCAATTTTTGAGCATTGCCCTTGTTTCTTCTGCAATTTGACACCAAATCGTGTATTTGTTAAAAAACGTGCTGCTTATTTTCATTGCGGAGGGAATTAATTCCATTCACGCATTCATGCAACGGTTGCCAACATTGCGATTAAGGCTCTACTCCAATTACTGTAAGCTGATACGTTCATAAATTCTCCATAATAAACCTGTTTATTCCGATTTTCTGAACCCTAATGTGCATGTGGTGTTTTTTTTCCCACATCGTTCCTGTAAAATCCATATACCTTGTGCAATTTGCGCTGTTGCTGTTGCAGACCCTAAACTCAGCTGTTGCAATCTCAGCAGCTTGGACATTAAGTCTCTATTTTAACGATATAAGTGCACGGTCTAAAGCGCATTGAGCAAGGATGTGTCTAAATCCACTTTTTGTAGTTCAACAGTGGACACAAAGGCCCAAACATGCGAGACGTGGATCAAAGCGGTTGTAGTTAGTCTTTCAATTCGTTATTGGGTGATTTTTGGGTGTAACAAGCAATGAACCAATCAGAATGCCATCTCTCAAAGCTTTACAGGTGAGGTGGGATTGCTGAGAGACTGCTTCTAAACAGGTCTGCTTGACGATCTGTTGAGCATGATTGGTCAATTAATAATCAGTCAATTAATTTATCCTTACTGCTTCCTTCCCTGTGTGTGTAACAAGCTGTGTTCCCGCATTGTGCAACCATCTATAGAGGTGCATATTACTATTCATGGGTGAAGTTCTGCACCATTGACTTCAGACCAGGTTTTTGTTATTCAAGCACACAGTCTCCTTCTGCTGCCTCCAGACAGCAATGCGCCAACAATGCGTCTGACCACAAGTCATTTAAAGACCAATATGCTCACAGCCACCAAGACGGCTGGAACTTGCCAGACAGAAGAATGTCAAGTGCGTTGGTCTGATTCTGGACACTTGCTTTGAACTGGGCGTGGCTTTTCCGCCGCGTGGTACAGTGGCGGGTGTTTGATCGAGTCTGAAGACAGTAAATAGGTGTAAGTGTGAACTCAACTCTCTCAAGTTTTGTTGAGCAGACACTTTTGCTGTTTTGTGTTTTTGTGATTGTGCTCTACTGTAATGTTATTTTCTCCAAACGTGTTATGTTTCTGCGTGAGAGGCAACTTCAAGGTCTGTGTTCTGTGTGTGTGTTTGTTAAGTACGTGTGCAGCTATTTGTGTGTCATTCAGGTGGTTTATCTGGGCTTTGTGAGAGAGGCAGCAAATCTCCCTGTAATTACAATCTGAACAGGCCTGATATTCTCCCAAGACTCCCCCAGGAGTGTGCACGTGTGTGTGTGTGTCTGTGTGTGCGTCTGTGTGTGTCTGCACTGAAGGTCTTTTGTCTTGTGGGGCTGAAACAGCTGGGTGCTCCTCGCTAATTAACGAGAACTTCATAATTACTGTTAACTGGCCTACTACAACTGACAGACAGGGGGGGATGGGGGTGGGGGTGTCTAAGGAGGGACGTTCAAATAGACAAATATTTATTGTCATGCGATCACTCCAAGAGACGTCGCTTTTCCCTCTGGAGAAAGAGTAAAAAGAAGAATTACCTGCAGCAATGTGCTACATGTAAAACTGAAACCATGCAGTCAAGATTTTATTAATCCAGTTTACCAAACCTACTGACCTAGAAATAATGGCTGTGTCTCAGTTCAGGGGTCGTAGGCTGCACTTGATGACAAATTGCATCCCAGCGGCGCGACTATGCTTTCCCATTTCAAAGACTCCTTCAAAGCCGAAAGCTCCAACAACCGGATCCTTCCCGGCCCAACCTATCCCAGGATTCATTGCACTATCAACGAACCATCTTATCAAAGAGGTACTTATGTCTGCAAGCGATGAGACCTCCGATGCTTGAGTAGCACGCACCATCTCAAACGAGCACCTTATGGTACACGTGTTAAAAAGCAAGGGGCATTCAAACTTTTTTGTGGTGTCAAACTTAAGTCTGTAGCAGCCACAATAAGGGCGGGACTAGCTGGTGATGCCGATCATGGAAAGCATCTGCAGACCAGACCATCTAATTTCGGTTCGGCCGTCTTTCTCTACTCAGCCCACAAACCTGCCTCCTTGGTGGGGCCGGGGGAACTGTCAGCGCCCTCAGAAGGAAGTGGCCCTTGAATTGGCTTCAGTAATGATTTTATCGGCTCTCGTGCATGAAATACACTTAAATAATGGTCGAATCTTGAATATTGGGCAGATATATAGGCAGAGCATCATTGTGTTACTCTGGCAGCACTACACAAAACACTGTATCCAGGTTTTATGCAACTGCAAAAATAACAGTACAATGAATAATACACAAATAGACCTTTTTTTTTTTAAACTCTCCCATTATCTAACCTCTGAGTATTATCCCAGCAAACTGCCCAATCTTGTACAGTTGTTGTGTACACATGTATGCATGACTGGGCCCCGATGAAAAACATTAGTGAAACATCGCATCAGTAGAAAAACATCCCACAGTTATTACTGCTGGGAAAATTTATAAGGGGCACGCACTCAGTGGAAGTGCTGCAGAGACGCAGTGTAGAAGAAGAGAGAAGCTCATCAGAAACAGACGGAGGCCGATGTGAACACGGAGATGAGAGAGAGACGGAGACTGGGAGGGTTGTTGTTTTCTCCCCCGGCTAAATGTCACCACTGCCACATTTTTTTGGTCAGTTAGAACCTTGTGTGTGGGTGTGTGTGCATGAGTGTGCGTTAGTGTCTGTGTGTGTGCTCGTAATGAACATGTAATATCACGATGTCCCAACTCATGGACTCCCTTCGGTTGCCCCTGGAGGATTCTTAAAGTCCACCTTAAAAGGTCAAGTGGATCAGTTGGGACACACACACACACACACACACCACACACACACACACACACACACCACACACACACACACACACACACACACACACACACACACACACACACACACACACACACACACACACACACACACACACAGGCATTACATGACAGGGAAAAAGGAAACATCACATTATTTTCTTTTGGTGATCATGTTCAAACAAATAGATACAAGACGTCTGACAGTCACATCTGAATATCGGGGAGTTTTTCTTTCAAAGCAAATGATCCACACTCCATATCCAAGTTTACGCTACAGGCTCCCACAACTATTTAGCTCACATTGTTAATTACTAAAATTTATATCAGGTTATTGTTGTGGCCTAAAGAATCCATGATAACAATGTTATCATGATATAAGTAGAACGTGTGAATAACAATAATAATAGTTCTAAGAGTCAATTTCATCTGTTAATTTAGTTTATTGTGGCTTTTAGCAAATGAGTGATTGTCAAAATACTACAAAGTACTAATACCTATCAGGGTTGTTAAGATTGAAGAAGTTTTATCATTTTTACATTGATGTGTCAAAAAATTATTTTTAGTCGTAATATTGATACAAATTTGAATTCATTATTATCAGAATTTTTATTAATGAATGAGCTAAATGATGCAGTATTAGAATGCAAACACTGATGTATTTGCCAATGGCTATAGAGAGAGAGAGAGAGAGAGAGAGAGAGAGAGAGAGAGAGAGAGAGAGAGAGAGAGAGAGAGAGAGAGAGAGAGCTGCAAGCCATAAACAGCTGTTTCTAGAATGTGCGTCCTTCACTCCCAGAGAGAGAGAGATTTGCTAAGTGCATCCGGCCGCCTAAATATATTTCTAACTAATACTAATACAGGCTATGTAGAAGTTTGAACCAGATAATTACTTCATCAGGACGGAAAATAACTGTTAATGATTTAAGAGGCACTGATCTATATATACAATCTTATATGTGTATAATTAACATTATATCAATAATTGATTGTAAAGCATTGCTGTTAACATCTATGGAAATGTCGTGCCCCCCCCGAGGAGTCAAACGGATGCTGTTTGACTCTACAAATTTAATTTCAAACTTGCATACAAGTCTTGACAGATATCAAATGCACATGAACTTCAAACGTGTTTACTGTTGTTGTGAATCAAAGAGAATGACTAATCACCAGTGATAGAATGTATATGACTATACATCAGTGTGTGTGTGTATGTATTTCAGATTTAAATAATTTGCTGGGGGGGTCTAAGCAGTTGGCTATTGATCTATGTGTGTGTGTGTGTGTGTGTGTGTGTGTGTGTGTGTGTGTGTGTGTGTGTGTGTGTGTGTGTGTGTGTGTGTGTGTGTGTGTGTGTGTGTGTGTGTGTGTAATGATCATGTCACGCTGTGTTGATTTTCGTGTCAGACAGCAGCGTTCTCTCCTCACTCCATTACTTCCCATTCTGTCACTGTGTGTGTGTTGTGTGGTGTGTGTGTGTGTGCGTGTGTGTGTGTGTGCGTGTGTGCTGTTTGCATCTGTAATTTCTCGCCCAGAACAGTCCTTGTGCTTTTTCTTTTTTCTTCCAGGCTCACAGCTGTTTAATTGTTCCTTTAACCAAGTTCTCACACACACGCATCTCAGAAATAACAAGGTGAAATAAACGAGAAGCCGAAAAACGCTGCTCCACATCATTATGCAAGTGGACTGTGCACTGTCACAAGAGCTGCGAAAAAAACAGCTCAGTTAAAATGGTTCCAGTGACAGATGGATCCCGCTGCACTGTATCTAAACACAGAAGCACAGCCATTTAAAAGCTCATAATGACTTAATGATAACTTCAACTTTATTCCACTGCTCTTACTTTCCCCTCAGGACGCAGCATCCGTAACGATGCCAAGCCGGAGATGTCCACAGATCCGTTTTTGCGTTTGAGGTGTTCTAATCTGTAATGTATAAAAAGTTTTTAATGAGAGTGCACAGAGGAGAGAAGCTGATCTTAAACAATGTTTACTTGGTGCGCCGAGCTCTAAGAGGTCGTGCTGCAGTGTTGCTTCTGTTCTCAGGAGATAAAACAAACACATTTTTTCTGTAAAACTCACCAAATTCTTCACACTTCGACTGCTCCGTGAAGATTATGACAAATAACAGTTTATGTAAGAATTATATGTCACATTAAAATAGCGCTGCATTAGTTATTGTTATTGTTGATTAATGCTTTCTCCATTCACTTATCACATAACCGAATGCAGCCGGTTGTATCTTAATCCATTAAGAACATTTACTCCTTTAGAGACGGATGGAACTGGTGCATCTCATCCACGATGGCAACGTGAGTGATGAAATGCAATATGATTTGCTGAAATACTTTGCAGGAAAAGCAAAATGCATTATGGGAGTTATAGTTTGTTAGCACTCTTAGGCTGCAAAAAAAGTTTCTAAAGTAGCATTTCAGACAAGTGAGGGGAAGGATATTGAAGGAGATGATTGCAGCTGTGTTTCAGACCCCAGCGCGGTGTCTGCTGACCCGCTGACCGGGGCTCAGTCGGTAAGAGATGTGCTCGAGGTGGAGTGGGAAGAAGGGAGATCTCTGTGACTTTGCCCGGCTTTGATGGTCTTTAAAAGAAAAAGAACGAAATTTAACGAAATTAAATCCAAATCTTTAAACTATCAAATGGTTTTATCTGTTTCAGAGGCTGTGAAATTGAGAAGTTTTTGTAAACGTTGGCAATTCTTTCAGCTCTTCAGAAAACCCTCAGGTTATATAAGGGTTCATTTTCAAACACCACTTTGGTTTTAGAGAGTGTTTTCATTCCGTGCCTTAGGTCTTAATGGGTTGAAATAGCAAGCTGTATGATCATTATAAACTTTGTTTACTGAATAAAACAAATTTGAAACTCATGCAGCTCTAGGACGGTTTCTCTTCACTGATTACTGATATTGGTACAATCTGCTCTTTTATCGATTCTCCCAGTGTTTGTAGTTGTCACGGTCACACAACTCCAATAGCAAGTGTGTGTATTCTCAAAGGTGCCTTCTTTCTTCCTCCTGGTGCTGCTGTCTTGTTTGTATTAGTAATAATGGAGATGGCAGTAGTAACAGCTTACTGCAGGAAAGTAGAATTTATGCTCTTCTTACTTTGAACACTCCGTCCCTGTGCCCCAGTCTGATTTTGTAAACCCCCTCCCCTTCATCTTTTACCGTTAACTTTGTGGGTCATGTGCTCGTCAATGCCGTCACCACACACAATAGTCTATGCTACGTGTAATTTAGTTCAGGGATCAATTGGGGGTATCTCCGGGGGAAAGATCTTGTAGTGTGTGACCCGCTGTTGGCAGTCAGTCATGTAGTATCAATTAACAACAACTGCAAGACAACAAGTTGTGTAGTGTGAACTGCACGGCGATCCGACACATGTGAAAGTCGTATTGTGTCAACTCGTCTTAACCCACCTTCTTGGCAGCAGAATCATGAAGAATATGTCACGGAAATGTGCATAAACAACATCATTTTGTTTTTGCTGGCTTGGTTGTTATATGCATGAATCTCGGGAACTAAATAAATCCTTTGCTTACCACTGTGACTCAGATAATATCTCCACATGCCAACAAAATATCCACAGTTGCTGTCATAGAGTCTAAAGAGTTGATGCATTATTTACTGCCCTTAGTTCAGCTACAGGATTTTACCCACAATGACATCATCACCACAGTTTCTCTTTCTGTGAACTCTGGTGCCTTTCAGAAGTTCCTTTGTGATGAAATGTTGTAATTTACTTTCATGGTGTACCTCCTTTCCCTTTACTGGCCTCGTCTGCTTCCACTTCACTTAGTGATTGTCTACACAGAATTCCTTTCAACGGTCCCAAGTCAATAGGCCTGAACTTCTTCTATTCAGCCGAGGCTTATACGTGTAGGTGGAGAGAATTGTAGCGGTGGCCTTAAAGTTTTTAGATCCTTCCCCTTGGTCAAGATAAAGGAGGAGTCGCACCTTTCTGTAATGCAATATGTGCTCTATTGCTTTCAGATCGATGTATTTGAGTTTCAGTGGAGAAGTGTTTGTGTTTGCATAATAATACATCGAGCAAGCATGAACATGGAAAGTCTGACACCTAATCGTCACCTTTGAGCTCTTGAATAGTTGATATTCCTTAAACTTTAAACTTGAATGTAAATAGAAAACGTTCATACCGTCCACATTATATTCAGACATTGGTGTGAATAAAACAAGAAGAGAAAAACAACAAAATGGATACAGGAAGGCATTTTTGGTGATTGGTTTGACAGAGATATAGGATTTTCATCTTGTAGTATTGACACCCACTCGGCTGTTTGTGCACCTTGGTCCAGCTGTAAAATGTAAGGCATTGACTGCCTAAAAAACGGAGACGGATAAGATTCTGACTTACATAATGTTTATCCTGCATTTCATTTAATTGGGTACCTTTATTTTCTTCAAATTGAATTGGTGCTAATGAGCCTTCTAGATACACTCCCCACACCTGCTTATTAACTGTGCAGCAGCACAGTTGGAATATGAGGCTGCACTTTAGCACCTCTAGCTGTCTTCTCTAACTGGCTTCCTGACAGCTATAAGGGATCCTGACGACCTGGACTAGTATCTATACACAAAGCACTGCTAATATATAGTGATCCCCTCACTAAGCCTTTTATCATGGCAATTAGCTGCATGTCTCTTAGCGGCCGGAGGAGAAAAGGGCATTAGTGGTGCCAGCACAGGTGTGTGTGTGTGTGTTTGGGGGGCAGGAATGAAGAATGGATTCTTGAAGTGATTCATTTACTGGCTGAATGAATGACACATGGGTTTTCTGCTTACTAACCAACAGACTGACCAGAGTCAGAGACTGGCTGGCTGGCACAGGTCTAACGTGATCCTTCATAGTAAGAAACAAGGGCTTAGCCACTGGCAAAATCTGCCTGGTAAGATAATAAAGACTCTTCTTCACTGTGTTTCATTCAGATCAGACAGGGAACAGCCCAGGGTGTGAAGGCTGAGCAGCTTTATGAGAATAAGTGTAAGGTAGAACCGTGGATTGACATAAATTAACCATTATATGATCCGTACCACTGGTTTGTTGTCTGTGTGCGTGTATCTGAATTGTTGGTCCTGAATCAGGTTTTGTGTTAGAGCCTTGGGAAGCAGGTTTCTGAGTGAAATGATCCATAAATCACGGACACAAAAACGCACTCTTTTGGTACCAGGGGACTTGATTACAACTGATGTTGAAGTAGCTCTAAAACAAAACAAAAAAACACTGTACTTGCCCAATCCTAACCGTTAGGATAGAACACTGTATATAAGTTTGAATGAAAGTTTGCATTTAATAAAAACTGACAGTCCTACTAACCATACAACTTAAATGTAATGATTCATCCTATCAAGTCCCCTATTGGGACTGTGTAGATATAGGTCCCCACAACACCAGTAATACCTGAACCACAGACACGTGTGTGTGTGTGTGTGTGTGTGTGTGTGTGTGTGTGTGTGTGTGTGTGTGTGTGTGTGTGTGTGTGTGTGTGTGTGTGTGTGTGTGTGTGTGTGTGTGTGTGTGTGCTTCAGAACAATTCTGGGACTTGATGTGTTTTCACTCCCCTTTTTGAACATAGACAGACACACAGCCGACAAAAGCACATTATAAGCAGCACACGCAAACACAGACGGGCACTAAGATAGACACACATCCACTCAGCCAGGACCGACAAAGTGACCCAGGGAAAGAGGATAACAGATAAGAATGCAGGTTGACTGGTTCTCTGCTGTGAGAACGAAGTCTGAGACAAAGAAAGACAGTTACACTGTTTATGTTTTGGCTTTGTCAGGCATCTCAAGGTGCCATCAGGTGATGTCCAATGTCGTTCATCCTTTTAACACTGGCACTTTCAAAGGTTCAACCCCTCTCTAGCAGGTTCAATCAGGGTATCTCGGGTGAGTTTATGTCTGAAAACAGTGTGTGATGCTTTTTGTGTCTGTGGATGTGTTTCCTCATCTCAGCCTCATTTCCTTGAAGGGGTGTTGTTTGCAGTGTCAGTCAGTGGCATCCAGGGACTTTTTCAAATATCTCATAAATCAACCGAGGTACTTCTGCACTTCATCTGACCTGCATGTTTTGGGCCACTGGAAAACCCACACAGACATGATGGGGCTGTTGCTGTGTCACTTAGCATCTGACTAGTGTAACTGGAGCATGTTGTGCTGAACTGGAGCTTGCTGAGGGTTGAAAACACAGCTGTGTACAGAGCCGGGACCAGATTGCTATTTCAAGCACAGGTTCAGGCTAAACTGCAATTAAACTCAGGATATGATTTTACCTGATCAGGTAGGAATGCAGCATAATGATAATGTATGTTCACTCGAAATCTGTTCCAGCTGTATGGTTTTTGACTGACTTGTGCCACTGCATTAGTTAATACATAATTCCTATTTATCTAACGCTTTGTATTACACCCCTTCCTGCGTCAAAAATGTAATTGTGATGGATGCGGCCCAATTTAAATGTAAATGCTCAATATTATGACACTTGTAAAATTGTTGCCTTCCTTATATCATAACATGGTGAATAAATACATAAAAAAATGTAGAAAAACACCTTTATACTGACGTCACCTTACCTAATCATAATTATTCAAAATGTTTAAAAAGAGATCTGGTCACCATGCTAACCAGATAGCACGTTCCATACCATAATATCACATTGTGCTTAGTGAGGAAATAGTGAGTCACTGTAGTATCCAGTCTTACCTCTGTTCAGTGTGTTCAAATGAAGAAGTCGTAACTGTGAATGTGTTCTGATCCTGTTTTGCTGACTTCCTCTTGGCGACAGTCCTTCACTCTCTCCTTGACCTCGGTTATTGCTGCTCTCTCTTCTTTTTCATTTTGTTATTTCACACAGATGACAACTGAAAGATTGATCATGGTATGATTGATACAAGATTGTATGGAGTGTATATTTCAACAATATTGCTATTGTAGAGTTGGGCAGGAGGAGCATTTCCGCTATGAGAGCCAAGCTGGGCCAAAGCCTGTCCTCCTAAGCTTGTTGGGAGCTGCAGCTGTAACAGCAGGAGAGCTGCTTGTGCTCTGGCCAGGACTATCTCCACCGCCATCAGCTGCAGAGCTGCGAGCATCCTCGTCACTGTTGCCAAATCGTGCGCATTTAAAAAATGCTGATACTTTGGCCTGACTTTCAGATGTTTGGGGTCGACGTGTGTCGAGGGATATGTAACACTTGTTGAAAAGCTTCTATTGCACTTAACGTAACGAGGTTGTGTGGTGGGAGGGGACAAATAAATGTGAGGAAACAAAAAGCAGAGGAAAGTAACACAGCATAAATGACGAAAGAGAGACACACACCGAGTGTTGGCACATCCCAAAGCTGTGTTTTCTATACTCAGGCAACAGTCCCTGACTACTTTATGGATATATTTTTTGGTTAAGCATTTGAGGACACAGGGGGTTCAAGAGACTGCGTTTTTTGTTCCAGACACATAGGTTTTATTCCCATCTTAAACCTTTACCCACCCCTATGCTAAAGACAGAGCAACAGCCCCGGGACAATCGTACAGAAAAGGCCAGGTTCGAATGCAGGACCGTCTCGCTGTGAGGCAACACTGTGCTAACCACTGAGCCACCGTGAATAATAAGATTGGATCATTCATATTACAAAACAAAGCCAAAGAGAGACACTGCCTGTGTTTGGAAGATAAAAGCGTCACATCTTCGAGCTACAAGACACCCCCTATTAAAACACTGTCACCCTGCAACAAGCGTTGTTTACTCTGTGATTGATTGGATTGTCTTTCAATCGATTGTCTCATCTGACACCAGGAACAACTGGAAGGTCTTGTGAGCATCTGCATCGATTCAGAGGCTGCGTAACCTCTGACTTTGTCAAGTTTTGTAACCTCCTTATTAAAATGGATGTCCCCTTTGTTCTCCGCATTGCGGACTTGCCCAGTGGCTTTTTTAAATATTTCAAGAACATTCATACTATACCCAAGATTTACACTGTATAATCCTGAATATTTTAATTAACCAGAGCCATGAATGCACGGTTGATGTTCCCGTTTTTCTCCTCTCTGTCCATCTGTCGACTGGACTTTCCAGTCATCCAGTTTTAAACTTGACCAAAGTCACTTCAATAACACGAGCGCACGCACACATACACACGCACACTCCCCAGTTACATCTTATGCCTCCTGCAATACATAGATAAGGTTCTCACTGTCTCACTCTCCCTGTCTCTCGCATTTTTGTTGTCTCTTTCCCATTTTTTGGGTATTTATTCCATCCGTCTCCCTTAGCCTCTGTCTCTCTCGCTCTCTCTCTCTCTCCTCGCTATCTTTATTTTCCCCATCTCTTTCCATACTCCCATCTTTCTCTCCCCCCCACTGTAATTCACACTTTCCAAAATTCACTCTATATGTAACATTACCTGCTCATTTAAAAAAAAAAAAAAAAATCCACGTCTTTTTATAAATTTGTTCTTTTCTCTAAGTAAGTTTGGGTCATTGCAGGTTCATGTCCAGTTACAACAGACATTTTTTACATTATCTAAAGGATTGTTCTTTTAATCGAGTCCTGCTGGTTTACAAAAATGTGCTGAGCTCCATAGATTTACCAGAAAAAACGGAAGTTGTATGATCTGTTACACCACAACAAAGGGAACGTTTATCAGCTCTAGAAGTGGCTGATATTTACATTTGAAAATGGTCACAACATATTTTCAATAGAGCCTTCAGATAAAGAAGAATCCTCTGAGGGCATTGAGGATTAAATAAAACATACAGTCCATTGCAGACATGTGATAAAAGGAAGCTATCATGTCAAGATCAAGCTCACTCTTGTGTGACTAATATTTACACAGCGGGTGTGTTCAACAAATGACACCATGTTTCGGTGATGTAAGAAACAAGGTCATTATGAAATATTGATTTATCGTCTGAAGTCACTGTGGTTGGGTCATTTAAGGTCACGCAATGTTCTGCAGTTTCAAACACCCACTGTGCGGTAACATTCACTACAGTTTTTAAATCAGTTTGCCAAAATTGCTGACGCTTATGTCAAGGCAGTAGTACCCACACTTGTTTTCTTTACTCAGATTTTAAGTATTTTATTAATCCACCTTTGTCACTATATTGTTTGCAATCACAGTGACAATTACTGTTCTGGGTGTTATTGTTGTGATATTATCCAATTTGATGTCAGTGTTCTTGATTAAAAACAATTACTTTATACACTTCTTTGCCAGTACAAGTCAGTACAAGTACAAAATGCTCAGTACAAAATGCACAATTTGCCGAAGAGGACTCAGATTAGGTTGATTACTGTACTTATTTTGTCCGTGGAAGAAAAATTGCTGGATCAAATTAAGCCTGGGACAATCATCCACTTAGAAGTGTGATCACCACCACAGCTCAGACGGTGCAGAATGTTCCTGTCGAGAACAACTTCTTTTGAATAAAGTTGAATCTTGCTCCTTTGTCCTCTTCAGCCAAACATATATATATGTGAAAAAACGGTTTGTAACTCATAGTGATGGGTGCATTTTAGTCTGTTGCTGTGATGGCTCAATGGAAAGTTACATAAGAGAGTAGCCCTGGCGGTATCAGTGAGAGTATGAGGTTTTGAGTACAGTGTTTCCCCTAGGTTTACAGCTTTGGGGGGGGGGGGGGGGGAAAGAAACGCGGATATTTTTATCTGCTTTTCAGGTGGTTGATGCGACATGTTTTCCGATGGATGCTCTCTGTCCGCTGGTGGAGTGTGTGTGCGGCACGTGTCAGTGTGTGTGTGTGTGCGCGCACGTGTCTGTGTGTGCGCATCGGGATGGAACTCCGCCGTGCACGATACAGAGAGCAGAGGAGAAATCTAAACGCGCGACCATGTAGAGACAGAAATGACATGCCATCGTGTAAATAAGATAAATAACATAAGGCCATTTAGTTTGTTTAATAAAAGAGCAAGCTATAGACCTGTTTTATAGGAAAGGTAACCTTAAATGACTTATGTTGAGATCTGGCGCTATATTAAAAAAAAAAAAAAAAAAAAAAAAAGTACTTGACCTTCCAGGGCGGGCGGGGCGCCCCCCTAATATAATGGTAGGGGAAACACTGCAGTATCAGTGGTCACTCATCAGGTTGGTTGGTTTTACAGGCTTTTTTCCTTTAGGCTTATTTCTTGACGCTTTGATATTTACTAGACGGGAATTGTGGGAAGAGAGTGAAGTTAACACAGTATTTGTCTTCTTGGCCAGCATTACCGTCTTTACACTCCCGTTCAAGTTTTGTCATATAAGGTGAAAAATCTGATTAAATTGAGAGCAAAACAGCTTATACAAGCAGCTCCTAATGGGGCTCTTTAAGGCTGGCTTCCATAAAACTGTACTTGCACTTTCATCAGTACTGAGATCGAAAAAGTACATGAAAACTTTTACTAGAGGACATTTCTAAAGGGTAAAGCAACCACAGCGTATATCTTCAGCGAGGCGTGCTTTTTAAATGGATGCGGAGAAACTGATGTGGATACTGGTATCACATCTGGATCTCGCAGGAAAATAAAAGTAGAGCATTAGCGTTGGGGAATTTCACAGCGGTGGAATCAGATAATCCTGGAACAGAATGAAAAACAAAAGGAGACAAGTTAATTTTCTGCGACAAAAGAGAATCTGCGAATTTATTTTCTAATCATCTAAGCCTTTTACAAACGGTAATGGCGTGTTATTAGTACAGAATATCCACCCATACAAAGATGACAATCTGAAAGTGATATCATAAGTCATGGAGTGCTATCAGTTCTTACCTTACAAACATAGTGGGTTGACTCATTGTGCTGCAAGTAAACAATGTAGATCACAGACTGTCATCATACTCCTGTTGCCCATAGACCACATTTATTACACTGATCTTCGCTGTGTGAGGGGGGGAGAGGTTGTATATGTTTAGATCTGCGTGTGCACACCGGCATGATCCGGTGATCATTGGAGAAACCATGTTTAAGTTCAACACGAGAAGTTCACTCAGCTGTCACATCTCGTTGGCTACTTGTGCTTCTCTAAATGCTCCTGCGAGCCAATAAAGTTTACTCAAGGTTACGATGTCACAGCAGCTGTTTCCTGAAGAGATGCAGTAAATTAAATGGACCGCATGACACAGCAAAATGTCTCTCTCTCTCTCTCTCTCTCTCTCTCTCTCTCTCTCTCTCTCTCTCTCTCTCTCTCTCTCTCTCTCTCTCTCTCTCTCTCTCTCGGACGACACACACACACTTGTATACTGATGTGTTGTCTCACCCTAACAAACTTTGTGCACACACACACACCAGCAGCATGTAGACATTTAAAACGCCAACATACCAGGAACCATCTCTTTTCGCTCTTGCTCACACTGACACACACACACACACACACACACACACACACACACACACACACACACACACACACACACACACACACACACACACACACACACACACACCACCTCTGTCTTCTGTACTCAATATGGTTCACTGCACTGAGAACAATGACTGGTCCAATGAGTGGCGTGTACGTGCGATGTGGGTGTGTGTGTGTGTGACTGTCTTTGTGTGTGAGCGTATTTGAAGTCAGCAGGGTTGATTCACACTCACTTACCCCCCGACAACTGGAATCATACCACCCGCCTCTTGATGAGCTCACATCAACACACACACACACAAAGCTAATTAGGAGTCTTCATTATTGTTGGATTATGCTGCTCTGCAGCTACAGGCTTGTCTGTACGGGTGGAAAGGAACGAAGGATTCTTAAGTACATTTAGCAGACGGCTAGTTTAACATAAAAAATGGATTTGAAGCTAACTAATGAAGCAGAGCAGTGTCACCCATATCCTATTCCACAACACACACATCTCTAGGCCTCTCCATGGTTTGTATGCTGCTAAGATAGATATTTATTTAAACATTTTAAGGGAATTGCATTTTATAAGCGGCATTTAGGTTCCTGTGTTGTAGTAAAGTAGGAAGGCTAGTTTTTCTTCACGCCTGCAATGGGAACTAGGGGCTCACATTATATTTCATAGCCGAATAAAGGAACAAGAATATTTATTGCAATGTTGGTCATATTTTAGTTTTGGTTTTCATTATTATCTAAATTGTGGTGGGGCCAAATATATTGAGCAGTCAGGTAATCGCACAGGTTGGAAACAATTCCAAAGGTTGGCCAGATTATTCTGGAAGGAAATATATTACATTTTTTCTTTGTAAATATTCATTACATTTTATGGGCACGCTCCTTGATTCAATTCTGGTCGACAGTACCTACTCGTTGTGTGCACACAGATTCCCTGTGCAGTGAGGGGTTATTATATTTTAGGTACACTTGCTTTTCTGTGATGTACAAATAAAGCCCTTCCAATTATTTTCTGAGGGTTGACAGGGTCTAGGTTGTGGAGTCAGTAGACCAAGTAAATGTTTGCTTTCATACGGAGCTTTAATTTACCTCATTTAGCTATCCACAGTCACACATCAATGGCATCAGAGCTGCCATGCAAGGTGCTGGCTTCACACCTCAACATGTGGAAACCAGGAGCCTGGAATCAAACTTTAAACCCTGCGAATAGCAAATGACCCGGTGTACTTCCCAAGAGTAAAATGCCCAAATATCCTTTTCCCTAGCTACGTCCTCCAGCTCTTCCTGGGGCAACCCGGGGCATTCCCAAACTAAATTAGATACAGTGTGATGCATAATCCCTCTGGCGAGTTGTGGTCTGCTCCCTGCAGGATTTACAAATCCTCCAAAGGGAGACATTTAGGAAGCATCCTGTTCTGGCGTCCAAACCACATGAATATACCCTTTTCAATGCCTTTCCAGATGATCAGTCCAATAATCCTGTTACTCAGGATGTGCACCCACCCTGTGACTTATATCTGTCTTCTCCACATACAGTGATTTAGATACCTGATTACAACCTCTCAGAATATTTGACCACCCTTTTCTTTACCAATAGAACTGACCAAAATTACGAAACAAGCCCCATATTAAACCAGTGTTCTTCTTTAAATCCTATATGGTTAATTCCATTGACCATCCTTTGTTAGTAGATCTAATTGTCAATTAGAAAGTTCTCCGCTCTAGGTACATAAAATATAGAAAATGCCATTAGGTGCCATTGTTCAAGGGCACCTTGGCAATATTGGGAACTGAACCATATCATTGTTTTGGTTGTTATAGCCAATCTGTCACACTCAACTGATCTTCTCATTGAATCTCCTTCCCCTCTTGAAAACACTCCTCATCTGCACTTCACTCAAAAGTCATAAATAATAATGTATTTTAATTTTATTTGTGACAACAGTGCGTTGTGTGTGTGTGTGCATGAGTGCAGTTGCGTGTGCCTCTGCTCACGGCGACCTGGTTATGTATTTGCATTACTGTGTTGTGTGTATGTACTACTCTGTCACGACTCCCTCTTCTGCAGCCTTGTTACTGCCTCCTTACATCATCGGCGCAAAAAATCTTCAAATCTCTACAGCGACATTTGATTAAAAACTGTAATTACATTTGGTATTACATTGCTCAGAGTGCTCAAGATGGCTACATGGGAAAGAAATCTTCTTTACGTCGAGGAATATGTTTTCTCAGAGGAAAGGGTTTGACTTAAGGTGGACAGAAAGGAAGTTAGTCCAGCCCAGCACTGACTGAAGGGTGCACTCCATAGCTATGGATTGGATGGCGGCTGGTATTACACCCACGATGTTTACTATCCCTCCCAAAGTGCCCTTGAACAAGGTGTTGACTCTTGCTGAAGTGTTCTTACACTTTGGGTGACCCTGTTCTCCGGTGCGAGATCTTAAGGGCTCCTCTTGTATGCCAAATAATGCTTTTTATAGATGAGAGCTAAACAGCACCTCGGTAGTCCCGACTTTATGTAACTGTGTGACTAACAATGCGTGGTAATCTTCACACAGCTTTGTTAGTCCTTGGCTGGCGATGATGACAACCAAGCTGTGAAAGAATGACAGCCATGCTGCGCGGTGTCCAGCACCACTTTCAAGATGCTAGCAAACGTACCATTGATGGCAACAGCAGCGTGCGCTTTGTTATACTTATGACTTTAATCACGCCAGCGTGATATTTTAAAGTGAAATATGCATGCTGCGGTTTTGCTAGCAGTCTGCCAAAACAGCCGCAGCAGATAGCAAGGGGATGAGCAGCTGCCGAGGCAGATTTAATTTGGAGAAGGTGGTGGCTTGAAAGAAGAAACGCATTGATGTCGCTCCAATCAGTGAATTAATTTGAGTCATGTTTGTGCCAAATTCTGAATTGTTTTAATGCTGTTAGTCCCGTCCCAACATCCTGTTCTGAATGAAGTGTGCAATCAAAGTGGAGCAAGTGTTTGTTCAGATAAAATGGGAAAACTCACATAATGCACCGTATACACACACAGTGCTTTCTGTCTGTGTGAACGGCTGTAACCATGGGGCAGAGATCAGACGTACTGTGGGTGATACTGAATTAAGAGCAGGCCTGTCTCTTGCATGATGTACTGCATCCTTTGAAAAACAACATGGGGGATTGCTTTCCTCTGCAGTGTGGATTACATTTTCAAGATATTCACATTTGCTTTAAACTTGTGGAAAACAGGAAACCCACACTACATGTTGGAGTCATTTATAATCAGATACAGAGTGTGGGGGAATATCGAATCCCAAGATAAGCTTACACTCCATGCAGGAATTAAACATTTCTGTGTGCATGTCTGTGTGTGTGTGTGTGTGTCTGTGTGCGTGTCAGTGTTGGACCCTCAGGTATCAGCTAGCCTAGTTTAAGGTGTGATATGTGTGTGTGTGTGCACGTATACACACACTGAGATACCATCATTCCTGAGGGCCAGAGTTATGCTGACCAATGAGTTGTTTTCCTTTCATCTGATGTGTGTGTGTGTGTTTGGCTGGTCGTGGTTGTGGTTGTGGCTCGGGCTGCGCGAGTGTGATTTTATTATTTACTCTGTGTGCGTGTGTGGTTTTGTGTTTCACTGGTCCTGTAGGGTCACGATACTGACCCAGCACTTTAAGAACTTTCACACAAACTTTGTTGCCGTGAGCCAGAGAGGCAACAAACAGACAACATCATTTGAATAATTTCTGAAACACGGCTACATATCAAACTGAAACCATTTTTAGATATGAAAATGGACGTGTCTAGAAAATAGGTTCTGGAAATTGGGTCAGACATCAAGAAAATGTCTGGAACATTCAGGCGAAGGGTAGCGCCGTGGTAGAGCGCACATGAGGCAGGACCTCCCCTCAAATCATGTGTTTTTGTTCACAGCACATCGACTCTGGCCCTCGTCCAAAAGCTCTCGAATCTTGTTGTCTGTCCAAGTGGATATTTTTGTCGGCGTCTTCTCCTCATTTTCATGCAGATATTTGGTTTCATTTTTCCATCCGAATTATTATTTTATTTGTTGTTTTAACTCAACTTTAATATCTTGAACAAATCCTCAGTTTTCCTTCTTCATTACACAAATATTTAATTTGTGTTAAGAAGAGTGGGTTTTTGAATCTATGTCTTCCTGTATGCTTTGCTGTGTGCGTGCACCATATTTGTGTGTATGTCCTGGTGTTTGTGTGTGTTTCTCAGAAAACTGCAACTGAGATGAAAGTAGGAAAGAGATGGAAGAGAAATATTCATTTAGTTCTGTCTCCCGCAATCCCTCTGTCGGTTTCAGGCCAAAGGCAATCTCTCTCTCTCTCTCTCTCTCTCTCTCTCTCTCTCTCTCTCTCTCTCTCTCTCTCTCTCTCTCTCTCTCTCCTCTGTCTCTGTCTCTCTCTCTCTCTCTCTGTCTCTCTGTCTCTCTGTCTTCAAGGTAAAAGGTGCGTGTGTGTGTACCTGTACTTATGCCTTTGTGAGGACCATTTTAAGCTAGACCTTACAGAGTGATGTTATTTTGGGAAAGTGAGACACTCTGACCTGTCCTCACTGTTTGAGGGCTAAGACTTGGTTTTGGTGTGTGTGGGTGGTGTGTGGTTGGGTGTAGTGTGTTGTGGTTGGTGTGTTTGGGTGCTCGGATGCTTTGCTGGTGTCCTCTAAGATACGATTGTTAGACTCATCGGTTGCGTTTCAATTTTTTCACTCAATCTGTTTGCTTTGATTCACACACTCACACAAACCCAAACACAAGTCACACATTTGTCTGTGCCTTGACTTGGCAATAAATGACATACAGTAAAGAAGAATAATTCTTACTAAATGAAAAGCTATCAATGGAGATGGACTTTAATTATTTTGAGATTTGTGGAGGAAATGAACATTAATTTGCAATGGAGGAGTGTTTTTCCACGTGGCTGCTTTACCCTTTACCTTCATTGATTTTGAGGGATGCATGTGGAGAATTTTCAGATGTGAGTGAGAGGAACCAGGGGCAGGAGGTTAGTAAATGAGCCAAGGATATTAATGAAATAAAAAGTACAGAAAAGGCAGGGATGCTTTAGCTGAGTTGGGTGCACTCAGGAGAGGGAGCCTGAGAGAACGATAGCACAGGGAGGAATACTCAAGAGAAAAAGAAAAAGAAAGTGATGGAGTAATGAGAGGGAGAGAGGGAGACCACACTTTATACTCACGAGACGCAGAGGCAGAAACGAATGAATCGAAATGAATTGCTTTGATTTTCACATTTAAACATTCATGGCAGTCTTCAGCGGGGAAAAAATAAATAAAAACATCAATGTGCTGTTAACATGTTGCCCGACAGGAGTAAAGAGAGAAGCTTGCTACACGCTTGAAGCCTCCAGCGACTCGACACAGCTTCCACACAGGAAATCAACCCAATAGCTGCAGGCTAATAATAACGCCTCTGTTCAACTGCAGCTACTGTTCGCCCAATCGCAGCAGGAATTTAGCTGGAGATGTCTAATGTGTCTAAGAGAATGAGAAAAGAGGAGAATGTAATGTGTTTGTGTGCGTGTGTGGAGAAAGCTTCAGGGAAAGAAGAACATGTGAGCGTCAGAGGGGGGAGAAGTCAGAAAACATGCTTATAGTACAGGAAGCTCCTGGGCCCTCACACACACACACACACACACAGTCGCAAATACTGTACATTTTCACAACACACGTGATCTTTTAAGTTAATTCATTCAGAAATAATGGGTTGTTTTCAGCTGCATGTTTTTACTTTGCGCTTCACTGACACCGCTTCATGACGCAATCAAGCAGTTATCGGATAAATCTTTTGGTACTCTTCTCCTCCAACATTCTGTTTTTGTATGTTTATCTACAGTTAACCTTAATTTGAGAGGAGATATAATCTATGAAAGGGAGAGAGAGTGGTGAAGACATGCGGCAGTTGCCGGGTCGTAACCAACCCACCCATAGAATTCATTCGTTCCATGGCATCAGTGGGGGGGGACATGCAAAACTGTAGCTGAAATTGTCAGGTCTGACTGTCTGCGTGGATGGTAACAACTTTATGGATGATAGTGCAACCAAAGTGCAACCATTTGATATCTCTGAAGTGTAAAATATTTGTTATGCTCATTCTTAAACTGCTGGGACGAATTAGAAGATGGTGGGCCGTCACAGTCTAGAAAGTTAATGGGAAACACTGATCATACACCAAGACTATTTCTTACTTTACCATTTTGAAGCATTTATTCAACTAAACTAGCTGCACAGTGATGATTTCTCATTTAGCAGCGATTTCTGTGGTGGGTCTTTTTCCTCAGAAGCATTTACCTTCTTCTTTCCTTCCCTCTCCTCCCCATGCTGCGAAGTCATTTCCTACCCAGCTCATACCATCAGTGCTCCTTAACGCGTCCTACCTCCTATTGTCTTTACCTCCGTCTCTTTCTGCATGACCTCAATTCACAGGCAGGCTCACATCTTTCCCTCTCTCTGTATCTCTCTCTGTGCCTTGCCAGGTGTAGCTGTGTTGGGCTTCAGGGTGATGTGTGTGAGCAGCACAAGGAGTGTGTGTATGGTTTTACCGAGCATGTTTGTAGTATGTGTGTGTGTGTGTGTGTGTGTGTGTGCCTGTGCGTGTTTGTGGGACCTTCTGTTTCCTTCTCCTCTTTCTGTCCTCAATTCCCAGGTAGCCCTCAACCCCCTTTCTCCTTCTTCTCTCCCGCTCGCTCTTCTTTTTGTCTCTTTTCGCCGCATGCATGCGTCTCTCTCACCAGGTGTATTTTGTTTTGAGCTTCAGGCTAATGTTTGTGTGCGAGTGAGAGAAGGAGCGGGGGGGGCGCGGGGGAAACAGGGAGAGTGAGGATGCCCTAGTTCTTGCAGTAAAACCAGAGGGGGAAATACAAATGAACTGCAATCAAGGCAATAACAGTAAAACCCTTATGCATAAAACTGTAAAAAAAATTGTTTTTGTGCGTATTTGTCTGTTTCTGGTTGTGATCTTAATTGCGAAGGAGGCGTCCACCCCTCCCTCCCAGCTGTCATTGCTGCTATTACTCGCCGCCAACCAACACCCTGGTGATTTCAGTTAAAATAACTTAGAATGATCTTAATCAAACGACCGGCTTCCTTCTTTTATTAGGACCATGTCTGGGAGGGTCTTGTGCTCAACATATATTAAGCAGTTCTTTCCGGCTGACTAATCAAAAACAGCACAGACTACGAAAAGTCAAATTAGTGCCTAAGTGAGAACAATTAATGTTTTCAATGTGATATTTAAAGAGGAAACTCCACGTTGCTTACTTTATACTCAGAGGACTCAAACCTGTTAAGACATTAATTAAATGTTTGGATCATTGTAGAATCATCAGGGGTGTCATTGATGTCAGCAGCGGATTATGGATCCTGTGGTTGTGGTTGGCTTGCAATGAGCCTTCAGAGAAAAGCTGCCAGGATTCACAGAGTGTATGTGTCTGCCACTTACGTAGGAGAATAGGCACTTAGGAAAGAACCAACAGTATCGTTAATATAGGAGATGAGTATATGAAGGGAAAGAGGAGATCTGTAATCCAAAAGACATTCTCATTCTGTTAAGATCAACAATACACTGAGTTTGGTTGAACTTAGTTTCGTGCTTCAGCAATATTGATTTTGGAAGTAAAACAAGCAGCCGATCCTCTTTCATGAGCACAGTAGCAATACTTGCAACAAAATTACCTGGAACTACCATTGTCCTCTGCAAAAAAATCTTTACTGTAGCCAAAAACTCACTGGCAACTTTGTAGTTTTTGCTAGCCAAGTTTACAAGCCGGGGTAAGTGGATGAGCACTAAATAGGTCCGATTTTGCCAGAGTGTATTTGGTGACTTTTGTTAATATCCCACTTTTCTCTCCAAAAAAACCCAACAGCTCATTGTGAGGATTTAGACGAGTGCAAGTCGAGAGATATTTTCACAAAAACCTGAGTTGTGCCACTGCAGCCATGTGCCTGTTTAGTAAGAGAGCTCATACTTTCCACGTCCGCTGTGGTCCTCGTGACGTAAATGTCATCATCCACTCATGTTTGCTAAAGCACACGTGGACTCCTATGTGGACGTCCACGTGTAGTCCATTTTAGTATGAATTGAACTGTGGGCATGTACATGTGACTGGAGCAAGTATGCAACACCCAGTATGGTCCAATACGGACCATTGACGAACGTTATGCTTCTGTTAACACCTTGAGCCTCTTCATTTGACTCCAGCTTCAGACTTTAAGCATTCACTCCAAGCCACTTGTAAGATAGCACTACACCCCTGTTGCAGAAGCTAGCAAATAACTCTGCCATGTGTGGGCATCCGAACAAGTCATGTCTTTTATGGGCCAATAAACTGCTGTAGCGAGTGTCGACCGGGGCGTTGAACAAGTCTCCTTGTCACCAGACATTCGCTATATGGTCTGAACTTAATGGACATACTAACTGTAAACCTTGGTTTATGCTCGCCATTCCTGTCATTGCGCACAGTGGCATGCACCAGATATGACGTAACATCCATCAGCTGGTTGTGCACCTTTAAACCTTTTAAACATTTTAACTTTACCAACTTAGCTTGCGCAGTATTTTAGCTCAACGTGGATTGAGGTGGAGGCAAGAGTCTGAATATGGGTCCGTCTCTGCAGACATCTCTATGACACCTCAGTAAGGGACCATAGTGATTCCCAATTTGCTCCCGGAAGGAGATAACAGAGACTCCTGTTGTTACGGTAACTCCTGGAGGAAACAAGCCATTGTCAAAACTGTACCTTTGTGTTTCAGCTTCTTCTTCTTTGCCTTTTTATAGTGGTGTATTTTTTCTCAGTTGTGACACCTATTGTTTAAGAGTAGAGGGCACCGGGTCGCCGCGCCTCAAGCACAAGGATGAAAGGGTGCACGTCATGATCATGAATGATATTCACAGCTTTACACCCACTCGTGATAGTTAAACATCTCCGCCCACTCCTCGCCTCGTCTGCCGTTGCTGGAGATTCACAGAATTTTTCCATTTTCAATCAATAGTTTCACGACAAAAAGGTAAATACTTAAATAGAGATTAATTGAAAGAAAAAAAACACAACATTTTGTAAGTGCACCTCCGCATTGTGGTTTGAAATCAGGCTCCACTGAGATTTACTGGTTTTCCCAAGGCAAATGGGACTTTTGCACGTTCACCAGTGTGCTGACAGGGGGGCCCTCGTGAATGATGTAACTCAGAGAAATATCAGCAATCTGGTAACCCTGCTGTTCACCACCCCCCCCCCTCCCACTCCTCTCTACTTATCAACTACATGCTTCTTCCTCCCCTCTGTGCCTTCGATGCTCCCAGTTCCTTGTCTCTCCGCCCATCAAGGCCTCCCCAACCCACCCATTTCTCGAACTCCCAGTTGCACATATTTTACCTAAAAACACTCGCCCCTGTCTTATTTAAAACCTCTCCCCTGCTCTTCCCCCTCTCCGTCCTTTGCTTCCTCCATCTCTTGATCGTTCATCCCCCTCTCCTTCAATTACTCACTCCATAAAGCTTTTCAATTTCTCCCAGCATTCTCCTTACCCTCCCCCCCCCCACACCTCTTCTCCTCTCCTCGTCTTCCCTCCCTCTCTTTTTTTCCTGGAAATGCAAGACAGGGGGAGAAGGAGAGGGAGAGATTGCCAAGGAAGATGAGATTGAAAACAGGATGAAAACCTGAAAAGGATGGATCGAAGGGGGAGCAGGGAAGAAGGGAGGGAGGGGAAGCAAGGAGTTCAAAGAAAAGGAGACTCCAGAGAGAGTCCCTGAATCAAATTGAAGATTAAATCGAATTAATATTGAATTGAGAGATGGAAAGAGAGAGGGAAAGGGGCAAGATGAGGAAAATACTTCATATACTACATATTGTAAGTAGCTAGTAAAGTCAGCTAAATGAAATGTAAAAGTAAGTGGTTAAAAATACATTCTCATTCTGTTAAGATCAACAATACACTGAGTTTGGTTGAACTTAGTTTCGTGCTTCAGCAATATTGATTTTGGAAGTAAAACAAGCAGCCGATCCTCTTTCATGAGCACAGTAGCAATACTTGCAACAAAATTACCTGGAACAACCATTGTCCTCTGCAAAAAATCTTTACTGTAGCCAAAAACTCACTGGCAACTTTGGAGTTTTTGCTAGCCAAGTTTACAAGCCAGGGTAAGTGGATGAGCACTAAATAGGCCAGATTTTGCCAGAGTGTATTTGGTGACTTTTGTTAATATCCCACTTTTCTCTCCACAAAAAAACCCAACAGCTCATTGTGAGGATTTAAACGAGTGCAAGTCGAGGGATATTTTCACAAAACCTGAGTTGTGCCACTGCAGCCATCTGCCTGTTTAGTAAGAGAGCTCATACTTTACACGTCCGCTGTGGTCCTCGTGACGTAAATGTCATCATCCACTCATGTTTGCTAAGGCACACGTGAACTCCTATTGGGACGTCCACGTGTAGTCCATGTTAGTATGAATTTAACTGTGGGCATGTACATGTGACTGGAGCAAGTATGCAACACCCAGTATGGTCCAATATGGACCATTGACGAACGTTATGCTTCTGTTAACACCTTGAGCCTCTTCATTTGACTCCAGCTTCAGACTTTAAGCATTCACTCCAAGCCACTTGTAAGATAGCACTACACCCCTGTTGCAGAAGCTAGCAAATAACTCTGCCATGTGTGAGCATCCGAACAAGTCATGTCTTTTATGGGCCAATAAACTGCTGTAGCGAGTGTCGACCGGGGCGTTGAACAAGTCTCCTTGTGACCAGGATTCTGTCAGTTTCACCACCAGAATGGCAGTGACATTACTTTTTAACTGCCTCTGTGGTGGGAGAAACTTCCCCTGAGCTAGCTCTTCACAGGGCCACAGAAAAGGGACGTCTTTTGGTACTCGGTGTTCCCCACGGGGGGACATGTGTCTCACTCACGGAGACCTTTCCTGTGTGCGTCCTTTTTATCCAGCTTTTTATGGGACAACTTCCCCCAATTTATTAGTTGGAAATCTCAAAGTGTTTAGGAATTGTTTAAGTCTTTCACAGTCAATAACGGAGCAAGGTCCTGATTGACAGCAGGAAAAAAAAACCTTGAGATGTCGACCTGCCTGGAATAACACTCCGTCTTTCATGCTCGCCCTCCCGCCTTTCATCTCTCTCCATCCTTTACCCTCGTCTCAGTTTTTCCCGGCTGACAATCGGGCGTCCAACCCCCACCTTCTTCTTTTCTCGCTCCGCTTCCATTCTTTCTTTGACGCAATGTAGACCCTCTCTTATTACATACTTCTTTTATCCTGCCTGTCCCTTCTTCTGTTCTTTCTCTGCCACATCTTTCTTGATGACTTTGGGGAGCAGCGGTCGCTCTGGCCATCAGATAACAATGTCCTTGATCAATATATTCTGTATGTGTGTGTGCACAAGTTTGTGTGTGTGTTTGTGTGTGTATAGTCTTTTAAGGGGTATCTCTTTGTGATCAGCGTGTGGCTAAGCACTGAGCTTTTAATACCCTTGCTAAAGCTATGGGGGTCAACATTGCTCCCCTATCGTCTCCCCCCTCCCTTCCTAATTAAGCTTTTAATTCAACTAAAACAATGTTGGAGACAACATTACTATTCATGGAGAGAAAGAGAGGAAATGGGAGAGAGATAAATGTGGGAGGAGGGTGAAGGGTTGGGGGAAGAAGGGATCCAAATAAGGAGAGCAGGACAGCCAAGAGAAACTGGAAAAGAGGTGACAGATAATGAAAAGTAAGAAAGAGAAAAGGGATTACAGGAGGAATAGACGGAGTATACGTGACTCATACCGATTTAAAGCAAGTACAGTATTTTCCATAACGCTGACAGTTTTAAAATGCTAAATTAGCTGAGAAAATGTCACCGGGTCTCAACGGATTGTCTCAGTGCAGACGAGATGGAAATCTTGACTACGCTTCAGGCGGGTTGAGTGACCGACTAACCGACCAGTCCGGGGGAAATGTCACCGGATCTCCTGGGATAATCTCGGCGTAATACAGAAAGCATGTCTCAACTAATCCTGGTGATGTGCTGTAAATGTAATTGGACACATGATTTACAGATATATATGTATTCAAATGCTCCTGAAGGATTTGAGCGCCTGATGAAAAAAGGCATTTGATTTACGAGCTTTAAGAGAGTGAACACAAGAATCTTTGCTTCACAGTCGCTTTAAATATCGCAGCAGTCAATCATTTTTCTGCACGCTGCAATTTCAGAGTTCGGCAGAGTGGGTTTGAGTTTTGAATTCATGTCATTACCTGGTGACTCATCTCGTGGATGAATACACTTGAGCCATAAACAGATGTAATTTACAGCTCGTCGAGGCTAAAAATAAACACTTTCACACTTAATACGCATTATGCACTACTCAGTATATGTAATATGCATTTGAGGGTCTGTAATGTGTTTTAAACATGGGGAAGAGTTGGCAATGAAAGTGTTGCATGAAATGATTTCCATGCCTTTGTTTAGTAATGTCCACTCGCAGAGCACGAGGCGACTTCAGGTGCTTAACATGCAGAAAAAACACAGAGGAAAATAAAATAAATTAAACATATAGACAAATAAAGTAGTTATATTGTTGTAATACATTTTCATTGGAGAAAATGATGTTGAAAAAGCACAGTGACACGAGGGAGTTTCTCATTTAGATTTGGACTGAATTTAATATGAGTTGGTTAGTTTCATGCAGTAAGTTTGAATTTAGTAAAAACCTCCTTGGGCGATATGGCCAAAAATGATCAAGATCCATAATTATTATGATATATATATATTAGACTTTTGTTAAATTACTATTTATACAAATGTTATTGTGATGATAAGTGATACTGTTTTATTGCCCAGCTCTAGACGCTCCATCAGCAAAACCCAAAAGGGAGTTAATAAGGACGAAGCAATAAAGACAGTATACAGTAATCTTAGCAAAATATTTACAAGATAATGTACAATAATTGAATGAGAATAAAACAAGAATACTTTCTACAGACATAATGGATGCAGATATATATAATATGTAGTAGTGTTGAACACTGATAAGATTTATGGTTGTTTCATTGTACAGGGTAATTTTGTACATATTCAATTTTCTTGTGGCCTGAGGGGAAAAGCTTTTTCATTTTCTGGTGGTGTGAGAGCGCGGGGGGGGGGGCCTTGTATCTCCTACCAGAGGGCAGGAGGGAGAACAGTGCGGTGGCGGATTTAAAAAGTAAGTACTATTACAATAGCTGTCAGAATCTTAAAGGCCAAATTGACCCACTAAGGTTTTTATTCTCCAAGAAAATCAGAAATGCATATCGGCCGCACACTGTGAAGCCATTCATAGCAGAACTCTACAAGTGTTAGAGAGAAGCTTTACTATGTTGGTCTCTGTGAGCAGTATTCTGAACGTGTCATCGTCGTCTAATGGTCTCTTCTGAAAAGATCAGACACGATTAAGATACACCCTTCGGTTTTAATCACCCACAGTGCTAACAAAGCAGGTTTTTAGGACGGTTCGCTGTGTGAATAAGTAAAACTAGAGGCTAAATGTCAAGTTGTGCATTCAAATCGACTAATGGTTTAAGCGCCCCCCCCCTGTCCTTTGACATTTCTCTCCCTTTTCTTTCCGGGATTAGATTAGATAACATCAGATTGTTTGAAAGTTAGTGTAGACGTAGATTTTAGTGCCACAGAACAACGGAACCATAATACACGTGCATGGAAGGATCAGGGATTTGTGCAATCTTGTGCAGAGATTACAACGAGACACTGAAGAAAAAGGCAGTGAACGACACATGTTGTTGTTCCTCAGCCTCTTTATCTCATGTGTCTCCCATGATGGTGTAGACAAGCAATTTGAATGTGTGTCTCCAGTCTTCATAGTCATTGTAGCATCAAGAGGGTTCAACTTTAATCATCGCTGTGTGATCCGCTCATCTGTCTGTGCATCCATGAGAAGAAAATATAGGGACTCTTTCTTTGTTTCCTTCGCTTCTGTGTTTGTGTTGTGTTTTTTTTTTTTTTTTTTGAACACACCAAATCTCCCAAGGAAGAGCCGGAGTGAAGTATAAATCGTGGTCGAGTAAAAGTTAAACCACACCATCCCCCTGCTCTCTAAAAAAACAGTGTGAAGTACAGTCCCTTGAGCAAAAACACAAAGAACATAACCATCCTCCCTCTTTTCCTGAACTCCCCTACCCGACAATGGTTAGGATCCTTGACGGTGCACGAGAACCTGCAGGTATAGCGCCATAATCCGCAAGACCTTGAGCAGACTCGTAATGTTCATGGACGCACTGGCAGCAGCGGCAAATGGTCTTGATTCAATGTCTGCTTCAGAGGCTGAACATCACTCAAAGCCCGGCCCAGCGACTCAGCAGCAGCGTCGTAATCCGAGGCCCTGTTTAGACATATCATTATTAAACATGCGTCTCCAGAGATCCTGTCGCAGATCGACAGCTCTGAATGCATCTGTTCCCACCAGGTATTAGAATGCGTCTCCACGTGCGTCTCAAGTGACAACCTGTGATCGGCTCTCGCTTCCCCACTCTGCATGCAATTAAAGACCTGCATCATTTCTGTTGGTGAAGACAGTTTTTTTTAACCAGAGTACCTGTATAGATGGGTCTGTTGTCAATGTGTGTGACAGTTTGTGTGTTGGTGTGTGTGAGAGAGAAGCCAGGAGGGGCGGAGCTAATCAAGAAGCTTTATAATTAATTAAGATGTAATGGGTTTGAAAATATATCTATATATCTCTATATATATACATCAATATTTGGCTGTGTCCACAAATAAATCAATGCTTGGTAGATACTAAGAAGAATGTTACGGCCCGGGACACATTTGTGTTCACAAGAATGTGACGACCTCCGAATGTGGTTTGAGCGATTGAATCTCGATGAGGACTCAGTGTCCTCGGTGCGTTCACGCCTGTAATTCAAGTTGTCTACGTGTGATCGGATCACCTGAGATGGATGTGTTTACCACATCGGAACATTCTGAATCTTCCAAGTAACTAATGAAAATATGTTTTTGTCGACTAAAACCTTGAATTAGACGAGACTGAAATGTCTGAGTTTTTGTCATTTGAAAGCAAAGGTTGACTAAATGACTACTGAATGATGATGATGATGATGATGATGATGATGATGATGATGATGATGAGAGAGGTGCAGAGCAGAGAGTAGAATTATCAGAAATGGCTTTTCTTTCTCAAGGGAGGAATCCGTGCGTCCTGGTCACGCTGCTGTTTCGTATGTATGGATATTTTGTCCAATATTGTTGACATCATGTCAACAGCAGGTCCTTGAAACCTTTTATTGTGATTATTCTATTCTTCTGCTAGAGACGGTAAACCGATCTTTATAATATGATGGAAATGAAAGCATGTTTCTGGTAATGTGCGTTAGAACATATATTTTCTCATTGACAAGGAGTCTAACCACAATTGGCCTTATTGCTTCAGAGAAACCGGTGAAAGCATCTTCATACTTCACAGAACCTTTCAACAGGAGGGCCGACCTTAAGGTTCGACCATTACTATTACATGAGGGCAATTAGTTGAAGTATTTTGAATCCATTTGCGGGGCACAAGCGACCTCATACATGCAAAGCTGAACAGTCAAGAGACGGGGGGGGGATTTCATTTTTCCGGACTGAAAATCTCCTTCCAGCCAGTTTGCCCCCAACCTGATAAATTGGCGCCGCAGCCACAACATCGCCTCAACCTGGTGGAGTCAAACTTTCCGCGCAGCGCTTTTTAAATCTGAGTTCACAGCTCACAGCTTTGGGCAGCTCTTAAGACGTTGACTTTACACTAACCCCTGACATTTATCTGTAAGAGTGAATCACATTAAACACACTCGCGGAAAAAACCCACACACACACAGACACACACACACACACACACACACACTTGGTCTTTTTAAGGCCTTGTGGTCTAATGTGAGATGTCAGTTCTGCCACATTGTTTTGACTTGTTACAAGGAATAGTGCTGGAGGCGTGTGTGTGTGTCTGTGTGCATGTGTGTGTTTTCCTTTATGTGCAAATAGTTGAATGTGTCTATGTCGTATTCTTCGTGTGTATGTAAGCTCTCATCTTTTACTCATGCTCGCTCTTTTCATCCCCTTGTTTTGTTTTTTCCCACTGAAAACAGATTTGACACCATCCTCACACACAGTAACTGCAGTATAATATATACAGTACATACACCCACATACAATCAGTTTCGCCTTGAAGGCCGATTATATCATGCTGTCGATCAGGGTTGTAAAGAGAATGTAAGCAATCACACATATGTTAAAAATAATCAACATCTTTATCTCTCCCCCTTGCTCTTCCTCCTCTTTGCACTGACATCTCTCCTCATCTACACATTCCCAGTCAGGAAGGGACATGTTCATGAGTTATTCATGTGATCGCCTCCACTGTTCTTAATGCTACTTGTGAGGTCACGTGGACGGAAAGTGGAGCTCAGCCTCTTCGTTGATTATTGTTTCTGTTCTCGTCCCAAAGTGGAGTTCTCGATTGATGCAGTCGCTTCATTTTGTATCTGCGTTTGTCAAGATAATCAAAAACATGGTCTATTGATGCAATATTTACAATGACCCCTTCAAATACATTTCATTTGTGCAACGTCAAATCACAATATGCACCATTGTGCTTTGAGCACGTGCCCTTAGAGTGTTGTTGAGAATCCCAACAGTTGCCATGAGCAAGCACTCAGCAACCGTGGAGAGAGACAAGAAACTCCCTTGTACGTCTTTTCCATTTTCATTCATATTTCAATGGACTTAGAGCTGTTCACTTGTGATTGGATCAGCCAAGATACAAGGTCAGAACAGGGCCAAAGTGTGTGTGTGTGTCTGTGTGTGTGCGCGTGTCTGTGTGTGTGCGCGCTTGGAGGGTGAGAAAAATGCTTGTGAAATCTCAAAGAAGGTGGGAAAAAGTGGACATGGTTAAGAGTCACTGAGGCACGCTCTGCTCCCCTAACAGCTACCTCCAGTTTGCCCTTAAGCAGAGTGCTTGACAATCACAAAAGCAGAAAACAGTGGTTTTACCGGGCTGCCCCCGGGTCTGAATATGTTCAGCAGTATTAAAACGACGATTGCTGAGGGCATGCATGTTGAGTAAAAGCCTTCCGAGGACAAGCAACACTTAAGAGGGAGAAGGGACTAACAGATACCTGTGTGCTCAGAAAAAAAACGTCGGCAGCTGTGATTTCGAAGCTGCCCTCAGAAAAAACATATTGACTTTTTAGATATAAAGAAGAGGTCATTCTTAATCTCTTCCTGTCACTCTTTAAGTCCGCCTCTCGCTCTCGCTCTGGTTCTATCATCATAGCAGTGGCGCCCTCCGCTATCTCCGTAGCTATCTGTAATGGGCACAATGTTCAAAGCAAAGCGGTGGTGTTTGTGCCTGGGCGCTAAGTGTCTCTGCACGCCTGCTTGTGTGTGTGTGTGTGTGTGTGTGTGTGTGTGTGTGTGTGTGTGTGTATCCTGGTGAAATGCCTCTTCCGTGGCCTGGCGTGCTCTCTCTCCCCCCCCCCGCTCGCCTCCTCTCGTTTTCGTTCCCCCCCCCCAGAGAAGTTGAAATCTTCCTTCCAGTCAATTGAAGCCGTTTTATGTCTAGCACCCTGCGCCCACTGCAGGCGGTGTGCATGTGCTATCTGTGCTAGTGCATATGAAAGACTCTGCAGTTTGTGTGTGCGGCTTCATGTCTTTGTGTGTGCAGGCTCCAGGCGATTCATGACTGTATGATGCCTGCAGAGCACAGAGGGAAGGCGAGACCATTCCACTGCCTGTTTGTTAGTCAGCAGCAGTGTGTTAACCTGAATAATTTAACCCACTTAATTTGACCCTGCATAGCATGTATGTGTTTATTATAAACGATACGTGCCTGTGTATAATTGTTTGGCAGCGCTGGTTTCTATATAAAAGCTAAAAGCTCGGTCGATGAACCTGTTTTTCAACCAATCGATTGTTTGCAGGGACCTGCCCATGTAGCTTTGCATTATAAAACAAATTAAACCCAATTACTGTAAGTATTTTATGGTCTACTTCTCTTGCTGGATCCCTCTAAGCTGAAGTACCTCTGTGTGTGTATTGGTGCTTGCAGAATAGGAATGTATAAAAGAAAAGTAAATGAAGTGAATAAAAGCAGGCAACTTCCATCTGTATGTGCAACCATGTTTAACTTATAACTTCACTTTAATTGGCTTTAAGTCTTTAATATCACAACTAATATGTATAAATAGTAGATGCTTACAGACCTAAAGTTAGAGCACGTTCAGGCAGTACAAATATTAATTCACTATAGTTGATTAGTTTTTCATTTATGTATCTTATAATCTAAATTCTATTTTGATTTTATATTTAAATTGATATCCATGGAAAGTATTAATTATCTAAATGTTTGGTACAATTTCATTAGCATTGCTTTTGATTTAATGACACATACTCACATAAGTTTTAATTGAATTGCATTAGCTTTCATTATAATAGAGTTTTAGTGTCTACATTCTGCTTTAATTGTTTTGACAGTGGCGTTTCAGACAGCTGCCACTCACAGGCTGGATTTCTGGATGTATTTTGTGTAATTGTGTCATTTTTATTCATCAAATACACTTTCCCTCCTAATATATAATAGTCTCAGTGTAAAATGCAAAACGATTAGATCATATATGCATTTAGATACAGATAGATTGTTGTCTAGGTGTTATCTTCATAGTTTAATGTTTACTGGATGGAGATGAGTAATAACATTACACACATTTTAAGCAAGGAAATCAAACGAGAAATGTTTCACTCCACTAGTCCAAATGGTTTGAGTTTGATTCCCTCAAATGTCCTCTAACGGCCTTTTCCACATGAGCGGGCGCCGGATCTGCGGCAGGACGCCGAGCGCCACCGCAACAGGTGTCTCCACACAGGTGTGGCTTCCGACTTAATTAAGTTAATTGCTTAATTAAACAATCAATTATCCCATCATCCCCCCCCCCCCCCCCCCCCGTATGCCACCACGGTCATCGCACTGCGCTCGGCCTCTGTCCAAATCCTGGCTTCACATGATTTAAGCGACTGCATCTGTCCCCAGGACGGATGGGTGGATGGAATACATTATGAATTGAAGGGGAAAATGATGGATGAGTACAAACAGGGAGCAACAACAAATTGATGGATGGATGGATGGATTAATAAAGGGATGGATGGAACAGAGAGGAGGGGTTCACTTTTCGTGAAAGTCAAAGATCCTGTGCTGATTCATCAGCAGGCGGATTCACCAACCTTTACTCTCTCGTGATGTCACAGATCGCATTCTTTGCCATTTTTAGCTTGATTAAAATGCTGCAGGCTTCATGAGCATCAACCGTACAGGCTCTGAAAATAATACTTGTCTTCCCCCGAAGCATAACTGAGAATACCAGGAGTTTTTTTCTTTTTAAGTATGACCACGAGAAAAAGGGGGAAAAGAACAGAGAATAAAAATCCTGCATACGTCATCAAAATGGAGATTTTACTTTTGTGTTTTGTTTACATGCTGAATCAGTTGCAGTATTTTTAAGTAAAATTCAACATGTTAACTCTATCCACCGTCTCTCTCACGCACACGCACCGCACACGCACACACACACACCACACACACACACACACACACACACACACACACACACACACACACACACACACACACACACACACACACACACACACACACACACACACACACACACATCTCACCCCCTCCTGTTCTTTCCTCCCTCTCTATCACCTCGGTGGATATAGTAGACATGCAGACAGCTAATGTCAAACCACCAATTACAGTCAGTCGCTTTTCATCCTCTCCCTCTCTGTTGTAATGGCTTCCGCACCCACAACCACCCTCTGACACACACACTCACAAGCACACACAGAAACACACGTGCACGTACGCACACACAACTTCAAAGAGGAGATTCCCTTCTCCGTCCATGTTTCTCATATGTTGCCACTCAGAGAAAAGCACCTCCCTTCTTTCCCTTCCTCTGTCACTATCTATAAATTAATCCTCCTTCTCTTCCTCCCTCTCTTTCACAGACACTTTTTCTCTTTCTCTCTACATCTCTCCCTTGTTCTCACTTTCTCTCTTTTTCTAATACCATTATTGGAACCATCAGCCAGAGTGGTGGCATTTACTGGCCCTGACGCTCCCAGATACAGACAGACAGGCAAACACACACACACACACACACACACACACACACACAACACACAGTGTCTATCCGGGCAGGCTGCCCATTGCATGCTAAGCTAATGAGATTGGCACAGTGCCACACTACCAATATCAGTGGAAACCTTCCTTACAGTCTCACACACACACACACACACACACACACACACACACACACACACACACACACACACACACACACTCACGCTCTGAGACACTGAATCAAACAGACGCAGACACAACAGACGGACACAGGTGATCACACAACAAAATAAATTCAACCACGTGCACAAAGTTATTTCCCCTACAGCATGTTTACAGTAAAACACAAAACAGGGTTAAGAATGAAAGAAAGGGATGGAGGGATGGAGGAGGGATGATGGATGGACGGAGAATATATGATGATGCAGCACAATGAAAAAAGCCTGTAGAGTCACATTCATCTGGAATCAAGCAAAGAACATTTATACTGAACGAAAATGTGTAATTCCTCCAGTGTTAAGCTTGTTGTCTCTTTGCCGCTGCCTTATTTTGAATATTATAAGCTAAGCATTTACAGTGTAGTCTTGACATTTTACCCTGTCATAAACAAAAGTGCCATTTGAGGCCTGCCGCAAATGAAACTAAAGTGGTTAGATATCATTTTGCATTTGCCTCATTGTGCTTGAAAGCACTGACGGGGAAGTGGAAGCAGGGACACGTCTCAAACTTTGACTGTGAACCACAAACTTGTTAGATAAACAGAGTGGATTCTGACTGAGAAGAAGGAAACCCATGATTTATATTTATGTGTACTGTACAAATCTTGACAGGGTCATTTCGAGGTAAGCGCAGAAGCAGTGAGGATGTTTCTGTAAATTGACTGTGAGGGAGTGAAAGTCTTAACTTGGACTTCTGACAAAACAAATCCACATCTCTACAACATCGTAATAAAGTCAGACTGGTTCACTCCACAGAACAGGTCCCCCCCAGTGTCTTTGAAAAACCCACTGACTGTGCTCATTTTGATTTCATTGGTCGTAACGTGAACGTTTACAGGCCCCGCCTGCCAACTGCTTGTCAATGTTTCTCTTAAAACCAAACTTTGTAGAGGGTTGATTGCAATTCTGTTAATGAATGGTTAAAGCTCTGTAATGTGAGGTTCTCCTTAGATATGGATTCATGTGATGAAATGAACGTTGATATAAAAAGTAAATGTAATGGAAAGCCAGTGTAAGTCAGGTCAAAGTGAATTTTCTGGCAGAACTAGACCATATATGGTGACGGCAGGTACAGTTCTTTATTCGTTAGAGCTGTGCCTCTTTGTCATACTCATTTGTGTGTGTGTGTGTGTGTGTGTGTGTGTGTGTGTGTGTGTGTGTGTGTGTGTGTGTGTGTGTGTGTGTGTGTGTGTGTGTGTGTGTGTGTGTGTGTGTGTGTGTGTGTGTGTGTGTGTGTGTGTGTGTGACCATTTTAACCGGGGCTTCTTGCCAGTTTCTTTGGTGTCTGTCTCTTTGGCCAGAACCTAGCGATGCTTCCAGCTGGGCTATTTCTTCAAGTCATTCATCATTTACTGAGTGAAATAAATGTTTTCACAGGGATCCTGCAAAGAAACGAGGGAGTATTGTTCAATCTGGGCTGAGAGCCGAGCGAAAAGTCCCAACATTAAAAATTTGCATAACTTCATTTTCAGGGGGAGATGCGAGCACGTTTCAAGGAAACACTCAAAGGCATATTCTGTCATTTGAATATGGCTTTGTATTACCGTAATCACATTTGTCACATCTAAATGTATATGTTAAAAAAATCAAAAAAATTTGGAAGGAGCCTCTGTAATTAGAATTAATCCCCTTTTCGGTCAAATACAAGACTGTGAACTTTAAAAAGCATGTCTTTCAAATGCACGGACCGTGTTCTCATTTTGCGCACTGCACACTGCGGCCACACGAGCCACATATGTTTGGTCGGCTACCTGGACATTTATTTTGAGAACAAACACATGGTCAAGTGGCATCATTTTGAGGCTGTAAAAAGAACAGCAGGAGGCCAGGGAAGTGTGTATTATGTATCTGTACGGTTATATAAGCTGTGATGACACCTCCGAGTCACTCCACTCTGTCTCACCTCCGAAATACGATTGCCACCTTCTTGTCCTTCCGTCCTTTCCGCTCTTCCTCACATCCATCTCTTTTCCTGCTTTACCCTCCTCACCTCACTCTCATCTCCCCTTTTTTTCTAGGCCACCCTCTACTCGCTCACTCCAGATTCGTAATTTTCACATCATCTTTTCCTGACTCAGTGGATCTCTGTTGCTCCCCAAGTTTCTTTTCTTTTTCTTTTCTTCCACTTTGGCAGCCCAACCCTCTGCCTGTTGCTACGGTTACAACATGGCGAGGGCGGCAGGGGGGGGGGGGGGGGGGGGGGGGAAGAGAGCAGAAGCTATAAGAGTGCAAACGGATGAGAGAGAGAGAGAGAGACTTTAAGGAGGATGAGAGACGGCGTGTGTGTGTGAAGATGAGAAGTGAAAGATGGGAGATGGCAACTGCTGTCATGATGTGGGCGCGGCCTTTCTGTTTAAATTAAACAATGTTGACAGTTTAAGTGACAAACTCTCAAACTTTACTGTTTCAGAGAAAAAGACTGAGTCATCAACTTCAGTTTGAAAAGGAACACAAACATATGCAACCCGTGACCTCGATAAACTTTCCTATGAGCTCAGCACACAGAGGTTCCCTATATTAGCTTGTTTTTATGGGTTTTGGACGATTTTATTGACTTTACGATAAAACTGTTTAATAATGCAAGTACTGTAAGTGCTATTTTCTACTGCTGTGGAGTTGCCCAAATAGCATTAGTGGCTTTTTATAGAAACAATGGGATTGTAACATCCACGGCTTCCTGTCCAAGGTCCTAAATTTGCTCTGGACATTGCTTGAGTTTATGCCCCTTTATGTCATTATTGTTCCCTCCAACAATAATAAATTAATTTCTTGTTTATGCTTTAAACATACTGAAACACATAATGATTTACCTACGTTTAACCTTTGTTATCTTACTATGCCCAAAAGAGTATTTAATTCCCCATTTTAAAGGGACACTCCACCAATTTGACTAATGAAACCCTCCGTCTCTCGTGATTTCCTAAAAGTTATCTCAGTTTAATTTTATAGATTATACATCTGTAACAGAAAAGGAGAATTTAAAGGTATCTCCAGAGCCTATAGAGTAAAAATCTACATCGGTTTCGACCATTGTTATTTAATCTGTGTCTCTAAAGTGCATTTCTAACTCTGTGGAATATTCCTTTGGAACAGGGATGTAAACAGCACCACTTTTTGTAGCCCTCGGTGTCTATACTCTGAACCGGCTGCTTCTCTCCATGCGATCATATGCACATCGGCTGGTCGGAGGTAAAAGCAATCAATAATGTCAAAGACTTCTCCGAGTTTTTAATGAGCTTCCCGAGGCGGAGGCTCCTGGGGTAACTACATTTGATCCAGTCCTGCGGATTGTTCATTTTTTTTTGTCACTGTTTTCTAGTCATTAAACATATCACTATCATAATTCACTGGTCTGACACAGCTGTCTTCGGGGCTCATTTTTATGAATTAATCATTGGCTGGAAACAATCAATTCGCAGTCTAGACTCCTCGTGATTAATCACAGCAGCAACGAGTGGCTGTTCCCATGTATATACACGGTAATCGTTTGATGCCAACGCAGCCTAACCACTGGCTTCCCCCAATTAAAACCACACGGGGGTTTGAAACCAGAATTCAGCCGGAACCTTGTTTCGCCAGGAAACTGATTTATAGAAATGGACACATCCACTTCAGGTTCAGGATGTGTTAAAGTAGAGTGTGATTTTACACTAAATACAGTTGCCACATCTGATTGTTGCTGGGTTTCTTTGCGGGGGGATTTTCTTTTAGATGGTTGCCAAGTCTGAGCAAGAGAACTAGAAATACAATTTGAGAAGTAAGGAACAATTTGAGCAGTGGTGAGGCCTTAATACACCTTTCAGTTAACATGAAAGATAAGCCCCAATTACGAGAAGACAGTGTCTGCCCTTATCTGATTTACCGAAACTGTTAATAGCTTGTATTTTAGTATGAGAGAGAGAGAGAGAGAGAGAGAGTGCTGCAGGTCCAATAAGGGAAATCCAGCATCTTGCCCCGGCTGCAACACATTTAATTTTTATTTGATAGAGACGGATGCAGCGTACACAAATTGCACAACAATTATCCAATGAATTGCATCGCCAGCATTTTTTGAAATACTGCTTTCCAAAGCCACTTCCTGTCATCCATGTGCCCCTGCTGAACCAAAAGCCCCTTTGCCCCTCACACAGCAATCCAAACAGTCTTTGGAGGGTCGTAGGCTGGATTATTGCTCTAGCGGATGTTCAGAATTGTCTGTTCAGCTTGACGTCTTTTTGTTTTTAAGCGCAGACGTACCCTTTAGTGTCGTAGCCTCAGTCCACCACTGGCCCTAGATTCTGTTTGCAAAGACGAAGAAGTGCTTGTTGTCTCGATGTGTTTATTGACGTATCTTCACATTAGTGTACCCCACTTATGTCCATGTGGTTTCTTATGAATAAGGGTTATATTGTGGAAACATGTTGGGGTAGTATGAAGACAGTTATATCATCCACAGACATATATGGTAGTATTTAAGGTTTGCTACATACAGTATGTGGAAATGACAGCTTTTCAGGACAATTGACCGATTGTGGATTTTCTTTTCACTTGGTTTGTCAGATTAAACGGAGATGATCTGACCTCTACATCAAATAAATCACAACGCAGACACTGCTGGACTCCACCGGTTACACAAGTCTTACATTATACATTACATTTCATTCAGATGAAAAGGCAATTTGGTATAATTACTGAGGTATTTCAAAGCATATTTTTAACTTTGGGATTTTTTAAACAAGCTTCCCTCCTTGGCAGGACAACTGAGACAAAGACTGAGGACACAATGTCAACTAAAGACACATCCTGTAACTGCTCCACTCTCTATAAATATTGAAACAACTGCTTTGACAGCACCAGTGGAGATTTTACTGACATATATGAAGCCGCCACAGATGTTACCCCTGCGGACAGGAATTGTACAACTTATTTTGATGTAGTATCTCAACCCAGAAGCCAGTGGACCAACACGGAGCATCACCCGATTGGACTTGACAGTGTCTCTACTTTCCAAAATATCTGGAATAATACAAGTAGATTAGGGTTTTGACCTTAAAACCGCAGTTTGAATGCTTGAAATGTGCAGGTTTATATCTGGAGACAAGTTGGAAGCATGTGGTTCACAGGTGAACAAGTGAATCCCTCCACCCTCCACACCCTCCCCTCGTCATGACGTGCTGGTTCCTTCAGGAAGCATCTTACCGCTGCAGCAGATGGGGCAGTGATGTCAGTTATGAGTCACCTGGGAGAGGAGATTGCGTTTGGCCTCATGGATTTCATGGGGGGGGTTGGTGTTGAAAAAGTTTCGACAGCATTTGTTCAGCTGAATCTCAAAGCAAGTGTAGGATGTGGGACTGACCTGGATATCTTCAAGCTTCAAAGGTTCTACTGTTGCCATGGTAATTGACATCTAAATCCCTATTCGAATGCTTTCTTTTTTTTTTACTATTATAAATGCATTACTAAAAAACATCCTAAATCGCCTATGAAGCAATAATAATAATAATCCAACATTATCAGTTATGCAGCAACATTCATTATGATTAGTTATCTCAGGTTTGTGCGTCACAGCTCCCAGCTTCAAATATTTGCTGGTAATTCTCACTGTAACCTCAAAGCCCCAGAAATAGTATTCGGGACAGCCCTGACAGGATGAGGGCACCGTCCTGTGGGTGGCCATTTTTGTCAGTGACATTTTTTCCCATGTGTGTCAGCGGGCTTTGGCACTTCCATCCATGCATTAAACATTATTTTTAAGTACCAAGTTCTGTTTCATCTCAGCGTTGAAATGATGCGATGCACAGGGTTCTTATTGTTTCTCAGAGTGCATCAGGTTCTCAGCTTTTAGCCACTGAGCCCAGAATAGGGATAAAATGGCCCCTTTCATCTTTTAAAAAACTTGCATAGTGTGAGTAGTTGGAGGAGATTTTATAATATTATATTTTTTATATGGAATGTGGATTTTTATAATACAATCAGTACAGTATTTCTATGTGTAACTCATTCATTGGGCTGAGTGGGACCCACTTCGTTAACCGTGTTGGTAGCATGACCATTACCAAAGCCTTACATTGGATTTCCCTCAGCTATAGAGGAACAAAGGAACATGCAGTGCTGGTTGTCTTCATATAAAACCTCTTCCAGTCCTTTAGGCCGCTCTCGCTTTGTACAAAGATCCATAGATTCAGAAAAAGTAGGACACACGCAGTCATACATTCTGTGCTTGCACTGTCATAAATCACCGTGTACTGGGACACAGTAAACACCAGATTGGCCTCGGGGCTGTTTCACAAGCCTGGAGCTTTTCATTTTGCCCACTCTTTGCCCTTTATGTCACAAGCCATCTGAACGCAAAGTAGCGTAAAAGCATTAATATGACCAGAAGTTTATTATAATCACGTAGTTGAATAGAGTTAGTGTTTTTCCCACAGTAATTGCCATAATTTGATTACTGTGTGCGGCTAAGCCTTTTGGTCATGATTGCCAAGTTTGGTTCTGAAGTGTTTCATTGATCCATTCTGGCAGAGAGAGAAGAGCTGGATTGCTGCTAATCTGGCAACCCAGGAAATGTCAATTGAGGGATCTGTGTGTGTGTGTGTGTGTGTGTGTGTGTGTGTGTGTGTGTGTGTGTGTGTGTGTGTGTGTGTGTGTGTGTGTGTGTGTGTGGGGACATACTGGAGAAGTTTATGCTTGCCCTTATGGATCGAGGGCCTCCTCTGTGTGATGAGCTGTGAGACTAGACAGTCCAAACATGACAGCCAGCTGAATTCAGCATGCTCAGAGCGTTCACTGTGTTCATGCTGACCAACCAGTTTGAGCTAAGTGATTTCAACAGGAAGAGTTGTTTAGTTTTCCTACTGTCAGATTATCTCTGTTTGATGATTTGTTTCCGCTGCGTTAGAAAGCGCTGAACATGTAGTTGATATAATATATTCCTCTTTTTGTTGCTGCATGCTATTATGCTTTAACTAATGGCCTTTAACTAGTAAAACTGTCCCTGGACTGTAACCTTCATCATGGAGATATAACCATGAATCATGACACCGGAGGCGGTGCAGTACATTAGCCTGGGGCTACCCTTGTAGGGGTTATCAGTTCATGTGTGAACACGAGGCTGAAAATGTGTGTTCAGTTGATTTTCCCAGGACAAATAAAGGTTTTAAGTAGAGAAGGGAAGAAAAATAGACTAGAACAGTTACGCAGATGAGCTGTCGCTCAGAGCAATGCTGTGTGCTGGTCCCAAGTCACTCCATTGTCTTTTGATTCCTCATAACGAGACTTAACTTCCTGAATCCTCAACTTAGTTTTGTGATCAGAGGTTTGTTTTTCTGCTCGGAGGCGCTCGATTTGACAGAAAGTGTCCTCTGAATATTCATGTGAAGGAGTGATTTGTGATGCACTTTCACTGTTGAGAGTTAACTAGGTGAATCCAAATGGCGTCGCTTGAAGTACCAAAGCTATCTCGTACAAGATGAGTCTGTTGCGTTGGGTGAACATACTTGGCATCAAACTGTGGCTTTTTAAATCTCTCCTCCAACGCACTGTCGAAGAAATCCAGAGAGTTTAAAGGTATCGTGTTGTAGAAAGTGAGATTCCCATGGGTTTGCTTTGATGGTAAAGCAAGTGTACGTGCTACATAAGTACTGTGAAGGTATCAAAGCTGTCAGTCCTTTGAGACCATCGCCGTTTTCTCCAGCTAGAGTAGACGGCTACATTCCCTTGTGATCGTGTTGACCGAGCGTCACTCTGAAAAAAGACTGACTGACCGACCTGGTCTGAGTAAAGACGAAATGTGGAACTACATTGTAGTTTTTGTAAAGTAAAACCACAAATATATATTCTAATGGACACACATGTACATCTCAGTACTTCTATAGTGTATTCAGAACCTCTACTCTCCTCTCTTCTCTTTTTAAGAGTAAAAATTAAGATTAAAATCTTAAATCATAAAATACCTTTCACATTTCTTGTTATAAACTTGGAGTTTCTTGATATGAAAACATGTTTTGACTGAAATCACTCTTTCAGTTCAGCAGCAGAATTGTTATGTAACTCGTGGTTATTCAGTGTGTGTGTGTGTGTGTGTGTGGTGTGTGTGTGTGTGTGTGTGTGTTTGTGCTTGTGTGTGTATGTGTGGCCCAGGTATTACTCGTATTGTTGGGAATTTTTGGCTGAAGGTTAGATATTGGCACTTTTTGGTCTTACATGAGATCCAATGTCTGGTCAAGGATGTAGCTTCTGTTCTTAGGTATTACAATGCAGGTTAAATTGTGATTAACATCTTGTTGCATAACTGGAACCGTTCTTAATGGGTTTCGGAAACAATTTACTTAATCACTGTTGTGCTCACACATCTATTGATCGGTGAGCTAAAAAATATATTTTTTTAGATTTTGTCAGACAGCGTGACCGAGAGCAAACAGTGTAGTTAAGTGATAATGTAGAAATGGTAAATCAGTAAATTACAGGGGAATGTGACTCCTCTGGCATGTTGCCTCCTCTGCTCCACCTCTCTGTCCACTGTATCTCGAGACAGTGAAAGTGAAATTAAATTGGAATCCTGTAATTGCCCTCTTAAGAGGCTCATCCTAAAGTGGCTTTATGTATAAGCTATTGCCAGACAGAGGACGAGGGAGGGATGGAAAATTAAATTGAAAATGCAAGGTGTTTTTTCTGCCTGTGTGTGTTTAGTTTCTGCGACAATTAAACCCCTAGAAAGACGACGAAACTACATATCCCATGTCATAGGTCTTGCACATGGAATCACTCGGTTTTATGCGAGAGAATGAACGAGACAAAAGTATGAAAAGAGAGAAAAAAGAGGAAGGTATGACAACAAGCCAAACGTTACAATAGATGATGAGATACAGTAGAAAGAGAGAAATATGTACGAGCGAAAAAAGCAGGAAACGTGGGGTAATGGGGTATGTTAGCGTACCAGTGCAGTATTTGGGTGGAGTTCAGTCCATGTTTCTATGGTAACAGACTTACAGCAACTTTACTGTTTGAAGGAGGAGTGGAAGAGGAGGCTGTGTGTTTTGTTGGTGTGTGTGTGTTTGTGTGTGTGTGTGTGTGTGTGTGTGTGGGGCCTCATTAGTCAGATTGGAGATGATGACATTCAGCAGACACAAATCAATAGTAACCCCTTAAGACAGCAGCTGTCTCCCCGTTTCTCTCTGTCTCATTAATCCTTATGCCGTGTAGTATCTGCCAATCAGTGCGAGTTTTAAAGTATCCGCAATATATGTTTCCCACGTGTCCCTGCGTGTGCACCGGAGAGGGGAGGACTCATTAAATGCACTGAGGTTTATGAGCTGATTGATGTAATTAATAATAAATTTAAAAAAAATGTTATTGTGACATTGCAGAAATTCTCTGTCTTCATAGGACTCTGGTTTCTCTTGCTCTCTACAAATCACCATTATCAAATATGTTAATTTCTGAGCACAGGTCGTCACTCACTCTCTCACTGGCTCTCTGCAAGCGTTCAGAAACATGCACTCACAGAAATAATGCCCTCTGCTTAGCATTCTTTGCCTGCTCTCAGTGACCCACTTTCTTAGAAAGCTGATTTTTTTTTTCTAATTTATTAGCCAAAGGGAGTGCTTGCTTATTCCCATCGCTTACTGTCCTCACTGCTTCCCACCACTCACCCTCCTATACGATGCCAGAGGACCTGTAAGATGCCATTTATCCAGCCGCTATTAGACCCATCATGCTGCACTTAGAAACATACCCTGTATAGGATACATTTGTGCGTCTAAGCCTGCAATTTGCTTGGCATAGTGCTCATTTCTCTTAAAGTACAATAATCCTCTCTATACAGTCATGTTCAAAATAATATGTCCTCCTCCTCTTCCTGGTGGCAGCTTGAGGTCTGGGTGTGCTTAAGATGGACTTCCCATGTTTACTGGCTACAAATGCCTGTAAACATGGGAAATGTTCCAATTATTTGGATACCTGGCCAATTGCTGTGTGAAGTGGCTGTTAGGTTTACGTTATTGAAAAATGAAATAAATTGTAATATTCAGACACCACAAATGATGTGTGTGGGAAGGGTGTTTCAGAAAGTCTAAGAATCACGTGTTTGAAAAACCCTGATTCTTTCAGTTTAGACCATCTGCGTGCTCAGTAATGGTAACGGATGGATGGGTGGGGGCGGACGGATGAATCGAAACCTTGCTGGATAATACCGATCCATCGCTTAGACGTTGTAAATGGATGAAAACCAATGGATGAAAAACTTGATTGATAACATTGTTCTAATTCAGTTATACCATTTTTTGTTTAAGTAAGTAGGAGTAATAAAGTACATTCAGGCCTTTGGTGAAATAAGTGGGCCATTAGTGGCATATAGAAACACACAGTCATTAACTGGGAGCAGCTGGAAGGAACACTAAAGGGCCAGGTCAACTGGGGATCCGTGCTTTGACTTTGAAAGCCTGATCGCATTTAAAACGAAAACACATTAAGGTGAAATAGCATTACGATGAAAGTAACATTGGGTGAGATGGTGAGGTATAATTTATAGCATTTACATTTTCCAAGGAGGATATAAAAGCTCCTCTGAATTCAAAATGGCTTCAACAGTAAATCTACTGTAGGTTTCTACAACTCGTCAACAATATGGAACACTGATGCTTTCACTGATGATTTGTGCTCTATACGACAACTGCACATATCCAGTTTGAGGCCTACAGACAGTCTGGTCTTTGTGAGTCAAATTATATAAAGCATGTTGTTGCTGTACATAGAGATAGAGAAAAAATAAATATTCAGCGCAACATTTATATTTTTCGGATTGATTTTATGTGTAATAGCTGTCACTTAGTGTTGTCTTTGCAATGGGTGTGCACATCCTGTGACGACCTAACTGAGGGTGTGTATTACATGGGTTGCAAAGGTCCATCTCATTTATTTTGTTGATCTAACAACTCGCCCACAAGGTTCCACAGTAAATCTTTGTATCCGTCTGACTCATCTTACTCCACACACACTCCTTCCACACTGATCACACTCACCCGAACCACACACCCACTGCCGTGACACCAGTCCAGCACCTGTGTTTACAGAGCCCTCGGATGTTGGCTGTGCAGGCTTCAATGGAAACGCTGCTCAGTCCCTTTGAATGGAGATGATTTAAACAGCAGCTGATCTGAATTGTGGTTCCTTTGCTTTGCTTGAGATGCCTGTGGTATACGTTGAGAGAAGCTCAACTTTTCAAGTGTCGATGAAATCTAACCGGAAGGTTGGTGGTTTCAATCCCCGGCTCTTCAAGTATACATTTCAAAGTGTCTCTTGGCAAAGATACTGAACCCCATTTTACCTCATGTGCTGACCATGTATGAATGGCATGTGCTAGAAGAAGTGTTGTATGAATGGCCGTGTGTAAAGTTTCTAAATGGTAGATAAGAGTGTTATATAACTATGGTACATTACCATAGCAATGCTGTGTGTCCAGAGTAAGAAACTGATTGGCTGTAGTCATTGTGACAGTTGCGTCAGCACCAAGCTTCAGGCACATCCACTGTAAAGCATAAAGCAATGACTGCTCTGTTTTGCTAAACTAGCATCTCACCCAGTGATTTAGACAATTAGCATAACACTAGACAATCCTAGTCTAATGGGCCAACATATCTTGATGATGTGGGCTAACAAACAACTTAAAAATAATGACTTATTGTTCGAATTGACGTACAGTACTATTTCATTGTAGTAAGTGTCAACAAAAGACTAAAAAACTAGACATTAACACAACATTAACACAACATAAATGTCCTCTCTTTCTGTTTCTGTACATGTTTAAGTCCACACAATTCAAACACAGCTTCTGTTAGCAGCAACATGCTCCCATGCTGAGCCACGTTCCTACTTTTCCCACTTAGGCTCACAGTTCCCAATAAATCTTTAATGTTTTACAACAGTGGAGTCTGCGGGTGGTGTCTCTTTAAATTTAAATCTCTTTAAGTTTATCCCGGCTCTGGTTGTAGTTTTTTTGCTCGAGTGGGGGAGCCACTGAAGGTGTTCTTCTGAGGACACTTTTTTATTAAATTCTAAATTCATCCCTTTGTGGTTGGAGACGAGTTGGGATAATTAAAATGTCTTTTTTTAATTTCTCAAATTTCAAGTCACTGGAGGCTGCATTACATAATTAATTTAATATTAAAAAAAGGTAACAAACCCTGTATTCAATTTTCTGAAAGTAGGTGTGTAATATGCATAATTACATTGTGTTATCCCTACACCAGGCAATTTTTGAACAAAAGAGTAGTGATTAAAAAGTGACACGGGTACAATGTGAAAATGTGATCTCGGGTTATCTTATTATTATTTAAATTAATAGTCATGCTGTCCCAGCATGGGCTCTCTGAAGAAGCCGTCACTGACTGCTGAGATAAAGTGGGCCAATCTGGAGTCAGATCTCAATAACATGTAAACAACAGCTTGGCTCGTAGCGACGACTCCACTTGACTTGAGTCTCACCACTGTGACTTGGGATTTTGTTGAAGGTTAACGCGGGACACTTCCTTGCGACTCGCACACATGCCAGTTACTCCTGTCGCCGCTGCTTCCCTTCCTCTTTCTATCAGATTCCCTCAACACAACAAAGAGTCCCCTCGGTTCTCATCTTCTCTCAATCAGTCCCATTTGTTTACTGTTTGCTCAGATCTTGTCTTTGTCTTTTCCTTTTATGTGTGTCCCCTTTCTTCACCTCCGTCTCCCTGTTGCTGTTGTTCCCTTTCTCCGTTCTCTCTCTCTCTCTCTCTCTCTCTCTCTCTCTCTCTCTCTCTCTCTCTCTCTCTCTCTCTCTCTCTCCCCCCCCTTACCTTGATCCAATCCTCCCATCCTGCCACTGACTGACAGTGTTATAAATTGATTTTCAGCCCGGTGTGTTCCCTCTGTGTCTCTCTAGCTATTTCCCTTATTTAGCCTCAACCACTCCAGGGTATAGTCTAGACCGCAGGCTGACTGTCAGTCAGTGGCAGTGTGGAGCAGTCTAATTCTTGGCTGACAAGCGTTCCTGACAGCAGGAACCAATGGGACATTTCAAACATGCTTACTCTCTCTTGCTCTGTCTGGCATTTTTACCTTTGCTATCTCTTTCTTTCTCCCCCTGTCTGCCCCCGCCACTCAACTCTTGGTTCAGTCGTCCCTTTTTTTCCGCTTTCGGGTTTGTCTTCCTTTCTGTTACTCTGTTTCACCCCTCTCCCTCTGCGTTTCTTCTTCCTTTTTTTCCTTCTCATTTCCAAAACTCCCTCAAGTAAAATTAAGAGATGGGCTGCAATATTTCCAGAGACATGAACAGCTCATTTATATTAACACACACACACACACACACACACACACACGCACGCACGCACACACGCACGCACGCTCGCGCGCACGCACACACACACACACGCGTGGAAATACACGCACATCTCATTTTGGCCAGGGAGCTCGAGCTGCTGTGATCAGAATAATAATCACGTGGTTTGTCCGTCTGGAACGATTTGATTGGTCAGTTTACTCCGCCGGGAAAGCCGCTCTTTAATCATAAATGAGAGTCTGTGAGATTAGACGGAATAGCCCTTTAAGTGAATCTGGGATCACTTAGGTCCCCGGGGACGGACAGAGATGGAGGGAGTAAGGGAGAGAGGCAGCGAGATGAAAGACGGACAGACAAACAGAATGTGGGAGACACAGGGCGCGATGCAGAGAGATGGAAGAGAATTTAAATTGCTTCCTTTTTCCGTACCAGAGATGGACTTGTGTAATATTACTGCACAGCTGAGGACAAGAGTAATAGTTTAGATTACACAATGTGTGCACACCCACACTGATATGTGCCATTGCTAGCCCCCCAAGTAGGTACTGGGGACACCCAGCAACCTTGAGGGGGAACCTTGGGTCCCATTTAAATGAAGAATAGGGTAATTTCACTGGTTCCTCATTTAGCAGTCACCACCATGTGGAAATGGGTGCATTCATCACAGGGATCCCTTTAGAAAATGACAAGCTTATAATTGATTCTGCCACCTCAAAATCATCAAGCTTATATCAGGGTTGTGAAGGCAAATGTTCACACTGTACGGCACTGGTAGATTTGTATTCATGTATAGGCTGTAATGAATTTGGTTGGTTTAAATAATCTCAAGGCTTTGCAATGATGTCTCTTTAATAGGTTCGGGGACCGTTGGAGTCTTCAGTATGTGTTTGCCCTCTGGCAAAGGGTATATAGCCTATAGCATATAGGTGTGTTGTAGCAGGTACCCTTGAGAACAAAATGCATATTTGAAGATTTGTCAGATGCTGCAGAGAAGATTATTGTCCTTGGAGGAAAATTTAAATTTCTGATTTTTAAAAGCAGCAGATATTATTCTCTTTATCCAAAGTGAAATTTGAAAAGTACTACAAGCTAACAGATACCTACCTGCTTAGATTTGCTTTGCTTCCTTTTTTTTGTGACAAACTTACCTACGTTTTAGTGCTACAGCCCGTTGCAGCAACTCCCCTGCGGCACCAACATAGGTCAAGGGATATTCACCATCTTGGCCTTTATTCTAAAATGATCTGCGGCCTGTATTTTTTCAAACACAATGAATTGTAAAAGCTTCACTGTGGCCTGATGCAGTCTGTCAAATGTTCTGAACACCTCACTTGCTTACATCTGGAGCTAGGTTATCACAGGACTGACATATAGAGACTAACCCTCACCTACGGGCAGTTTAGAGTCTCTAATTTACCTAATCTAGTTGTCTTTGGACTGTGGGAATAAACTGGACTACCTGAAGAACACAGAAACCTTTATAACAAGTTGTACAGTAAAACCTGGACTACCTTGAAAGTGTTGCCAGCGTAAGCCACTTGTTAAAGCTCGTACCTCTTCCCTGCTGAGTATTATCTAAGACATCGAGAAGAGATATTGCTTTGAGGAAAGAGATCAAGCCTATATTGCAGACCCGGGTTCATTAAATCCACTCAATTGAAGAAGACGATTTTCTTCTTTGTCTTTAAGCTTCTTTTATCCAGGCAAATTTTTGCTGAGCACGCACGCTGTTTCCTGGCTAAACCCCGCTGCTCATTAGTATCAGAGCGCAAATTCACACCTGGGAGCAACCCTGTCCAGCCACAAACCGTTTGCCAATTAGAATCTCTGTTTAAGTCTGTGTGGGGGGGGTGGGGGGGGGATGCCTCACTTTAAATAAATCCACACCCCAAATTATATTCACCACACATGAGCTGCAGACTTTTTTTGGGAGGGTGTGAGTCTGCAGGATTTTTTGCATTTAAGCGGTGACCCATTTTACTGGCAATACACAGTATATCCACATGTCCTCGTACGCCACTCCACTGCATGTACGCAATGTTGCGTGGAATAAAGTGCTAAATCCTCTCACTGCTGATTCTCACAACCAGCGCTCCTCCTAGGCACAAGTTTGGGTTTGTGCAAATCAGAGCAGCCGCCACTTGTGGGTCAGAGCGGCTTGGTCCATCCTTACTAATGAGAGTAGAGTTACTGTGTTTTAGCAATTCCAAAAGATATCATGATTGATACTGAAGAAATGCACAGGCATACATGCTGACTTATGTTAAATTCTTCAGGCTAGATGAAGTGTATGTTTGTGTGGGGTCTGGTGGACAGAGGATTCAGCAGTCGGTGGGTTGAGGGTTAACTTGTAAGGTCAGAGTTACTGAGGAGGCTTTTTATTTGTGTGTGCTGGTCTGTGTGTGTTTATATGTAGGAGATGGTTGACAAGGTTACGAACCGTGAGCTAAGCAAGCGGTAGCATGAGGGAAGGGTGTGTGTGTGTGTGTGTGTGTGTGTGGTCGGCGTGTTTAGTAATGCATGGATTTATGTGCACATCCCTTTAAATCTATGGGCATTTGTGTCTTTCACATGTGAATGTGTGTGTTTGTGTGTGTGTGTGTGTGTGTTTTCAAATATGCCTTTCTTCCTGTGACCCTGTGCTCTCTCTCATTCTGTGTGTGTGTGTGTGTGTGTGTGTGTATTTGTGCATTTTTGTCTTTCACATGTGAGTGTTTGGGTCTCAACATGTGTATACACATGTATGTTAAAATATGCACATGTATGTTAAAATATGCATGTCACCCTGCGCTTGTGTGTGTGTGTGTGTGTACATTAATGCATGGATTTGTGTGCACGTCCTCTGAATGTGTGGGTGTTTGTGTCTTTTCATCGTAATGTGTACTTGTGTTTGTGTGTTCAAATGCGCCTGTCTTTCTGTGACCCTGTATGTGCGCGTGTCTGGGTGCGGTGTGCGTGAGCGGAGAAGGCCTGTCAGTTTTGGTCTGGTAGTCAGCATAATTAGTCTCTCTTTTACCCCCGTCTCCTTCCCGGCGTCTCTCTCTCTCTCGCTCCTCCTTTTTTCCTTCTCTTTCTCTCTTCTTGCTCTCTATCTCTTTCTTTCTCTCTCTTCTTCCCTTCCTCCTCCACTCTCTCGCCTCTGTCCCTCTGAGTGATGAGTTTTAAATCATCCTTTCATTCCCCGTGCAATGATGAACGAGGGGAAATCTGTCCTTTTCTCTCTGTTTACTCTGCTCTCCATCTCTGTCCCTGTGTCACACTGTCTTCCCTCCCTCCTTCTATCCCAGTGATTCAATTTAATGAAGTTACTTCATTTAAAGGACGACAGTCTGTGATGTGTTAAGGTCAGAACATGACCTGATGGATTCTCAAGTCGTCTCATGTCTTCTTAAGTTGACTGTGAACGGCAAGAATGTAAAAGACCACAGACAAATTGTTGAAATGGAAGTAGACACTGAGTTAGGAGTTAATTGTCTTTTTGTTTGGAGTTTGCATGTTCTCCATGTGTCTGCGTGGGTTTTCTCCAGGTTCTCCCAATTTCCCCAACAGTCCGATGACATACAGATCAGGGTTAGGTAAATTGGAGACTTTAAATTGATTGTAGGTTTGAGTGTGAATGATTGTTTGTCTCTGGATGTTGGTCCTAGCGACCTGACCGGGGTCTAACCCCGCCTCTCGCCTCATGTCAGCTGGTATTGTCTCCATTTCCCTTCACATCCTCAGAGGATAAGTGGTACAGATGGATGGATGGATGGATTATTTGCTGATCCATTGCAAGTTTGGATTTAGTTTCATTGATATTTTAAAGCTGGGTGCGCCATTTAACGACCTTTCGGTAATAATGCATGTCTTTCCTTTGCATTACTGGGAAAATATAACTGCTAACATGTTGTTTATTGTTCTGACTTCACAAACATGTGTCATGGTTCAATTGAAACATACTGTAACCACTAGAACACGATTGACCATTGTAGACAACGTACACAAACAATAAAAGCTATAAAAACCTAGATCCTCACAGATGGTTGATTGCAGAGCATGAAAATATAATTGTATATGTTTAATAGTCTGATAATTACAAAAAAAAGTAAAGGTGTTAGTCACTTCTATACAGGGGGATCACATACAGTGGCAGCAGTGGAAGCAGTGTAGCAGTATTCCTAACTGGGTGTATGACACAGTTCATACCCAGTCCCTCAATCTTCTCTCAGCTTCACCGACTTTATATCAAAATATCCACAGGGGCACTCAAGGCTGCAAAAAGCACGTCTGGTGTTACAGTTAGAAAAAACAGCAATAGGAGGGATTTTCATTTTTCGCCATATCTCTACAGTAGCTGCCTTACGACAGAAAAAAACCATCACATGGAGTCTTAAACCCACAGGTTCTGTTCAGCAGCTGTTAAACTTCTAACTAGTCTGACTGGCGGTGCAGTAAAACGCCTCACATATTGCATCATCACACTAAATAAACTTCCAATTGCACTTTATATTATGCTTTATTTGCAGTCTGGAAACTGTAATGTGACAAAATAAGACCTCAGTGGGTGTTTCTGTCTTTTTTTTCCCTGGCAGAACAGTTCATTTGTGCTCCAGTAATAAGGCTCCAGTGCGAGCTTAAGCCTGAGTCCTGTCCCGTCTGCTCGAGGCACCGCTACATGTCTGCATACTGGCTTGCAAAATTTTGACTGCAGTCACATATGCATGTGCAATATGCAATAAGTCTGTATCTGGCAGTAAAAATATGACATGTGCAGGGTAAAAATTCCTTCTGATTCCCAGTTTTCCGACAGACTTTTTGTTAATTCCCCCCCCCCCCAAAAAAGATCCAAGAAATTTATCATACTTATTCAATATCTGCTCGTTTGGAAACAGAGACAAACTATAGTACATCATCGACATATGAAGAAACCTATGGAAAAGTGATTATATAGCTGCGTTAATGCACGCTGCTCTTTTCCTTCTTCCTGAATGTATCGAATCCTCAATGACTTTATCATGAATAATATTATATAAAGTTTCCCCCATCCATTTTAGACATTATCCACAAACCAATATTCGAAAGCGAGTAGCATCTTGGACATGCAGACGTTACTCCATCACAGAGTTCATTAAACATTAATCATGTAGGATGATGAATCATGTGTCTGACTTTTTCTTTGACTGTGTGAATATTTGCTGTCCTCAAGTGAACCCCCGCTTTCTGGGGCATAAATCCCCCTTAACTTTGATCGTAAAATTAAACTCCTGTGGGGAACCACATGGATCTTCCCCTTCTGCACGGAGCCAAGATGGCAGTTCAATATGTTGTTTTCTTGCTGTGCTGTGCACAATCTTTTTCCTGCAGTGTCTTATAGGACAAATGCAGGCGGGGCTGCTAGCAGTATTCCTAGGCCTCTGTTTCCTTTTAAGGAAAACAGAGTAAAATGTTGTGAATGTGTATGGCAGTTCTATTATATACTATATATTCGTTTTGTAGGTGTGGTGTGTGTCTGTGTGCATATATGTGTGTGGCCTTTGCTGTGTGTCTCTCGTATGGCTCTGCCTATCCCTCCCGGTTCCTCAACATCTCAGCTCTGATTGGTTGTGAAGGGACAGAGATACCAGCCCTTAATTGCAGCTCAGACTGCCATTGGTCATTATATCCGTCACTGTGATGGTCTTGGATTTGTCGGGGTAAATGAAGGTTGTGCAAAGACACACACACCACACACACACACACACACACACACCACACACACACACACACACACAAACAGGTTTTGGTTGGGGTTCTGTCTTGGATAATTGGTTGGACAAGCATCCAGTGGGAACACCCTGGTCTCCCTGTGGCCCGGCTGCTATGGCAAATAAGGAGGCTCATGAACATGAAAGGCAGGGGGATGATCACCGTGATGTGAGCTTTGCACTTAGAGGAGATCAATTAAGGCCGAGGAATCCAAGGACTTTAGTTATACAGTAAGAGCAATTTCTATAATCAAACACCAAGGACAAACTGCTGCAGCATGAAACATTGTTGTACAGCTTTTTATTAATTTGGTATAAAGGAGGAGCTGAATTAGATTTGTAGCTGAATTAGATTTGGTAATGGAACCTGTTTATCTAGCAACTTTTGCAAGGATTGAACCACCAACGTTCTCCTTAGTGGACGACCCGCTTAACCTCCCGAGCCGCAGCCAGTCCATATCACTCACATTCACTGGAAATGCAAAAAGAATGCAAATATACACGTATAGATGTGGTGTAGATGTACACACTATTACAGAACAATCCCTCCAGCCAGAAGACATTGGATCAAGTCCAGTATCACAGCAAGTTTCTTCTCTGCTGTAGTGTCCTTGAGCAGGACGACGCTAAATCCCCACCAGCTCATGAGAGGGGTTTGGGCTGTATAAGCTGACACTGCACACTGACTCTCCCATCGAGTGGAAGAAGTGAGGATGAGTTTCTCCTCCGGGGGGAATCGATAAGAGCATCACAACAAACGCTGTGGGCCGACTGCGCTCCCGGACAGCCCCCCCCCCCTTCCGTCTAACACCTGTGGTGTGTTTGAAACAAAAGCGCCATTGAGATCAAAGGGGGGGGGATAGTGATCCTGATGCAAAGCATGAAGACCAAAGAGATCAATTACAATTTACATTTTACAATTTAGGCATTTAGCAGGTGCTGTAACCCGTAGAGGTTTCAGAGAAGTACAGCAGCAGAATTAGCTTCACTTCTAATTAGTCGGTGCCAGCCGCCTGTGAGCGGATGTGCGAAGGATGGAATCAAACTCAACACCCTCATCGTCGTTAAAAGCGCCTCACTGTATCACCTCATCATTACAGAAAGAAACTGCACAACTCAAATAGCTGTTTCTGATTATTGTTTATACTGGAATCCTATAAATATAGAGCACGTATTGTGATCCCCATTGTAGAGCAGAGTGTGTGTGTGTGTGTGTGTTGTACAGCAACAACACTTTATATGTTGTTGCCAATTTACTTACAGGTCAATCTAAACTAGATGGGGGTTGAGATGACTGTAAACAAACTTTACAAAGTGCAGGATGTTTTTAAACTCGTTTTTTTCCGAGTGCCTGAGACGGACAAGTTTGGAAAGTTAGTCTGAAAAACTCATGGAGGTGTTTGTAAATGATAACGCACTCATCTGCATTGGCTTCCTGATTGGTTCTTATCAGTCACGACTCAACCACCAGCGGTGAATGCAAAACTTTGTTCGAAACTTGCTATCGGTAACAGTTCCATCTCGTTCTCCGTTCAATCAAATAAATCCCTGCTTGTCCTTTTCACCGTTGCTGTTTCTCGCTCAGAGTATTTTCTGGAAGTGGACAAACTGCGACCCGTCTACGTGGCCGTGCACATCCCCTGTGCACGTGAATGGAGGGAGATGTGCTCTGATACGGAGCTGCAATCCTGCAAATCCTTTTAGTTTTTAAAGCAAAAAACATGTTTGTCTGGATGAAGATATCCAGTAATGGCGGTCACGAGGCCGCTGCCTTGTGCAGAGAGATAAGTCAACATAATACCTGTTGCAGTGTATTCGGTTGTTAGTTTAGCATCTCCTCCTCCTACCTGTCTGCCACCGTACACAGAGAGGCATAATTAAAAGCCTATATTAGCTCATTAAGACTAATTAGTATGTACTCTACCCCCCCAACATAATCCATTAACTGTCTTATGATGGCGCATAGTGCCTGCAAGAATTTTAATTTCTATCATCTCTGTCATTTTCTCATCCGAACAGACACAACTATTGTAGATGTATATCCATTTACGAGGGATAAAACAATGTTTATGTCCCTCTGTTCTACACTTGTGAGTCATTTTCAAAGGGCTTTGTTGAAGCTGGCCGACCAATGTGTTGTTGTGTATTCTCCCATGTTGTTAAGTGATTTGGAGAGAAAATAACTATCGAGCTTTTGATCTTGTTGAGGCGCAGAGTTTAAAATCCAGGAGAATGCTGGTCTTGTATTGATTTAACCTGTTAAGTCAGGTGGCGTGGTAGCTCAGCGGTAACCGAGTATCCAGTCAGTCAGAGGACGTGGGTTCAAGATGGGCCTCACCCTGAATGTGAATACCAGCTCCCGGGGTGAAGGAGACCTGTGCCCTCCATGTGGGGGGGATTATGTTCCTAAAGCAGCACTATAAACTCCAGAAATGTGAAGCTGTGAGGCTTCCTGACAAATACGTAATTCAACTGTTAAGGCCCCGGGTACATTTGATGTATATCATGTACATCAGCATCAAAGAAGCGGGAGATATCCGACCAAAGCTGACAGGGCTCTCGGAAGGAGGGACCCAGGAGCGTGACTCAGGAGGCAGATGTGAGAGTAAAGTCTTTACTTAGATAAAAACAAGGATACAGAAAGCCAAGCAGGCAAACAATAAAGTACAAAGGGTCAGACGGACGCGAAATCCAAACAAACTCCGGCGAGGGCCCAACAACACTATCGGGATCAAACCGAGCAGGTTGAGGACAGAGCGCTGGAGACAGTGTGGTGCAGAGCCAACTGAAGCAGAGGGGGAGCCTATATATATACAGCAGGGCATGAGCAGGTGTTTGTGGGTAAACACAGAGTTAGAACTGCACACACAACTGGCGTGAATGAATGAAAGGATGAATGAGCACAGCTGACCTACTTAGTGTCTCTTGTGCTGACATGTGGCTTATTCGACAGTGATGTAAAGCAATAATATACTTAAGTAGAAGACTCTTTCAGCCACTGACACCTCTGGAAACAACTGATGCATATTGGAACACTCATATTGGACTGGGGCCGCAGGGTCACACTGTTAATTAAATTTATTAACAAAAGTTTTGGGGAAAATAGTGTGTGTGTGTGTGCTTTTGTGTAACAAGAAGTGTGTGTTTCTTTATGTGAAGGTACTTGCTACTTAGTCTCACACACAACACATGCTGACAACGCAATTTTGTTTCCTGCCATACAATCCATGAAACTATGATAAGATAAATTTAAATGTTCTGTCTTTTCTCTCCTCCAGGTTTTATCTACACATGTGGCGGTACGCTGAAGGGCAGAAACGGCAGTATAGAATCGCCGGGTTTTCCCTATGGCTATCCCAACGGGGCAAACTGCACCTGGGTCATCGTCGGGGAGGAAGGAAGTAGAATCCAGCTCATCTTCTTGTCGTTCGCCATAGAGGAAGAATATGATTTCCTGTCCTTGTATGATGGACATCCCCACCCTGCTAACTTCAGGACCAGGTAGGACCCGTGATCTTTACTCTTTTTTTAAACAAACAATCACCAAAATCATCCAAATTGATGCTGTAAAGACAAATTAATATTTTCACAGTGAATTATTTGCTCTGATCTCCATGAAAACCTAGCACGGAAACAAACACCTGATGTGGCACACAGCCCTTTGTGTATTACTAGGTCACTATTCATCTGTAGCCAGGTTTAACTTCTTTTAAGCCGAAGATGAGATGCTCGTCTGTGTCTTTGCCAAAACGCTGATGAGCTGTAATAAGCTACATCATATGTCATCATGTTCAAACACCTGGGATCATGAATCCAGGCAAACAAAAGAAACCAGGTGTACCTGCTTGTTAGGGTAGACATACAGAAATCCTCCATTTGTAGGGACTTCTCTTTAACACCAACATTAATGCTCTAAAGATGTTCTACGTGCTGGGCCGGGTTCTCATGAGCGATAACATTCCATCAAACAAATTACCTCGCATAGCAACAGGGTGCTGTCTGGCTGTAATACATAAATTGCCAAGGATAAATCAGTGCCACTGCAGTTTCCGCTTAGTTATTGAACTGTTTTATTGAGTGCCTCTCTTTAGAAACACAATACACAGGAAAAATAAATAATTTTAGGAAAAGCTATTAAACTCTCTTTGCCTCATGGTTTTATCTGGCAATCGATAGCATCTGTCAATTACTCTGTTTGCATTCTCTGGATTCTTTAAACCCTGCAATTATATTATTATGTTATTGCAGAGTTTATGTTTTCGTATTGGAAAAAAACACGGACGGAGATTTGGTTGTTACTGAGGTTTTTGCACTTTTTCACTTCTCCAATACTCAAGATCTAAATGGCCTTTAGTTGAGGGAAGTTCATTCACACAGAATAATTAGACTTAGATCTATTTTTTCCGTAAAGTCTTTGATGACATTTAATTCTATTGACTAAAAAACAACGTTATTTTTTCTGTCAGTACATTTTGAAAGCTCCACCAAATGGGCAACACTGCATCCAGTCACACGACTCGGCACAACTGTTTACAGATCAGCTGCTGCACTCACATCCTTGAACGAGGCTTCTCTGTCCTTCTCATGTCTTTCTGTGGAAGCTACATCGTGTCTTGGATTCATGAATGTCGTCCTCTAGCGCCCCCTCTCCTCCAAGGCAGCAGCACGTTCTGTTACACATCAGTCCGGGCAATGTTGGCGAGAAAAGCTCTGTGTCTAGATAAGACAGCTGAATAAGATGCACGGGCAAAAGATGCAAAGATCAGCACAATGTGCCTGACAGAGGTTCATTTGCAGGGCACATGCCAGAGCTAACACATAGTACAACTGTCACTGACATACTTCATTTTCCTTCAGAGGGAAAAGCATCTGGTTTGGTGATTTTTTTTAACTTGCTGTGCTCACTGATATTGAATTAGCCTGTGGCTTTGATAAAGTAAGATGATCCAAATGGGTTTTGTTCATCATGGCCAGTTTTCCGTAGTAGTTCAGGAACACAAGACCGGGGCGGCTCGTCATATTCTAATTCATTCTGCAACAGTTTTGGAATGAACCAAATTCTTTTTTCAAATCTCACATTGCAACATGAGAGAACTCTAACTGGGTGTTTTGCTGGATTGTATAGCTGGGTTAATTTGCTCGAGTTAACATCCGTAAAGTTGTTACTGCCCACGCAGACAGTCAGACATCACAGCTTTAACAGCAGTTGTTCGTGTAAACGCAAGTAACATGCAATTCAGTTCTCTCAAGACAACTTGACTTCCGCTCTTTAGTCTGTGTACTGTTACGCATGAGGGCGATGTGTGTGCACGTGCAGCCCCATTACCGCCACAGATTGACTGCATTCTGTGGGAAACGGTGCTTAGCACAACTAGCAGGAGACAACAGAAAGAGAGAATACAAATTGGTTCTTTTTCACCTAATTACAGCCTGACCGTTCACTGTCACCTCGGGAGAATCTTTTGTCTCGAGTTGTCAATAAGAGGCAGGAGCTTCGACTGACAGTGGGGCTCCGAGGAAGGTCAGGCAAGGATTTCTTATTCATGGGTGAGGCGACTGCCACCGACACGAGGCTACACAAGGAAAGCTGGTTCGGTTCAATCGAGGGAAAAAAAAGGATTTGGGTCATGGAGAGATGAAATGACTCCTCTTGATACTTTGGTCGGTTGCTGGAAAGCAGTTCTGTGCCCGTGGGGAACGAACCATGTTCCTTTTGGTTCAATGGGCATCATTTCTTATCAGCCAGCTGCAATAAGCAACCTTTCTCAGACAATCCGGTGGCTTTTAGCGTTCAAACTGCCATACAGAGTTAATTAAACCAGGGAGCAGGAGAACAGAGAAGAACAGCAGAGGGTTGCCGTGAGATTTTGCCACTTTCTTTTCTGTGATTTCTGTTGTGATTCCCGGGAGGTGAAAGAGAGAGAGAACAAACAGAGAGGGAAAGAAAAAAGATGCCCTCTGTGCTATTACTGGTTGATTAGGATTTCCTGCTCATCTGAGATAACAGGAAATGATTTGCCGTATGAGCGGATAGGTTCACGTGCCCACATGTGTCCGTGCGTGACGAAGATTTATGGCCGGCGTGCTCGCAATCGCCTCGCTAGTTAAGCCAAATTACCTCTGCTGTCTCATTCTCTCTTTCTCCTCCCTCCTCTAACTTTCTCACTAACACATGTGCACGGACACGAGGGCCGAATGGTGATTAAAAGGTCAGATCCATTAACAGGAGAATGTAATTATTAGGCAGGGTGATTAACAAGGATATCGCTCTCCCCCTCTCCACACACACACACACACACGCACACACACACACACACACACGCACACACACACACACGCACACACACACACACACACACACACACACACACACACACACACACACACACACACACACACACACACACTGAGGGTTGTTGAAACTGTTGTCACATGAAGACGCACCTCTTCTTAAAGCAGGCTGTCATTTCTCCCCTCGGGGGGAGGGAGCAGATCTCAATGGCTCAAAGATGGTGTGAAACTTTTACAGTGATGACAGATTTGTCTAATTATTATTCTAATGATCAACATTCAAGCTGAAGCCGCCTGTCGTCACTTCAAATCGACAATTATTATATTTAATAGCATTTAAACAATAATTAACATGGTACAGTATCTAAAGGTCACAGTATTTTCATTGATAATTCCCAGTGTCCTTGAACATTATGTTGGCATTTGAAGATTATCTGAGATACTATTTAAATATATTGTCAACCATTACTGCCAGTGTTCACCTTTAGGATTGAGACTGGATAATGATTCTTCTCAGGTTCTGGTTACGTATGATGTACCAGTTAATAGTGTTTCCTCAGTATTAACCTCAGCTGTCTCTTCAGCCACAGCCTGGTGATGTGATTCATACATGTTTGTCGTCAGTTCATATGTTTTTTCAACTTTTTTGATATTCCCTCCAGATTATGTCAGTATGAGGTCAAACCCTTTTTAGTTTTATGGCCACCAGGGCACCAGACTAATCCGATAAACACAACATAACTGTGATACTAGTGTGCACATAAACTAAATGTATAGACGGAGGCACTAAAGAGAGATGGAGGAGGAAACGGTTGCCAGAGAGGCAGAGTTTAAAAAAAGAAAAGATGATGACTTATCATCACTTTGAATTATATGTGAGCCTCCTGAGGTGTGCTGGAAACCGACAGTGTGACATTTCGAAATGAAATGTATTAATTGTCCTCATTGGACACTTGTCACATTATGTTGTTGGCGCTGCAGCCTGTGGTTTGAACCTATGTTTGTTTTTCATTTATTTGAAATGCCAGTTCAGTTTCGTCATTTCTGATTATTAATCGAGTTCTCAGCAAAGCTTCACTTAGGCACGTCAAGGAAATTCATTTCAACAGCCTCAATAGACGCCAGAATAACCTTATATAAATATGGCATGAACGAGTGGTGTGTTTGGACAAACATACATTTTCCTTCTATGCATTTTATAAGAACGACATTTTAATCATTTCTGTGAGGCCGGCAGACGAGGTGCACTTTGACTGGTTTGTTGGAAATTAGCATTCCCTTGTTGCCTCAGGTGTTTTCTCCCTGTCCCTGTCGCTGTGTCCTCCCATGTCACAAGCTGCCATTTGAAATGACTGGCGTTCTGTCACCCTCTGATGTTTTGTCACCGTAAACGCGGCAGCCTGCTAAGGTAGGGCACATAACTCGTCGGTCTCGAAGACGTGAGTCGACTTTAGAGAGTCTAACGGCTGTCGGAGAATTAATAACGTGTGAGCGCCGAGCGAGCGCTGGAGAGCTTTTGGTCATGGATGGACAGATGGATGAAATGCAAATACTAAGTGATGTAAGACACAGTGCAAGATTTCCTCAGTCTGTTAAGATTAAAATAGGAAATGACCAGATTGATTCCTATGTTTCTTGCGTTCAAAAACTTTAACAGAAGCTGTGTATTTGTCATCCTTTGTGCCTCACACACACAGGCAGGAAGTCACCACGGGGTTTTCGGAGAATGATAAATCAATCCACAGGAATCAAGGAAGTGTCTCGGAAGGATAATTGAGAGCCATTCAACGACTTACTTAGACGTTACTTTTTCACTACTTTGTAAATAACAACAAGCTTCCCACCCAGAACCTGAAAATCTGGTCGTATTTAAAAATGTATAACCGCGGGGAGGCTGCTTCGAGGAGGAAAGTGTTTACGCTAACCCCCATTTCAGCAGAAAACTGATTCCAGAAACAAAATCAAAAACACAAACCGGATTCATTTATGTGAGATTTAACAAAGGGAAATGCGGTAAGGTTAGTGTGCTGCTAATTGACACTGGATCCCCACAATCTTACAATGGAGACCTAGAGGCTCTAATAGGTGTCATAATTTCCAGAGTCATCGTTATTCTGTATATGTCTTCACTCTCTTGTTCAAATGATCAAACATTTTATCAACAATTTTTGTTCTGTCCATCCATTCAAACCTTTTTGTGTAGACTTAGTTTCCACCGTAGCCATTGTCTTGTCTGCAATCTGTCAATCTGTTTGCTGTGTTTGTAAAATCTGCCAAAGTAAAGCCTTAATTCATACTGCCATCATTATTCAGTATGTCTATACTCACGTTTGATATATATCATCAAAAGCTATTATTGCATCTTAACAAAAATATCCCCATGCATTCATTTAAACTCATTTGAAGTTTTTTGTGTGGACTTTAGTTTCCACCGTAGCCATTGTTATGTTGTTTTTTTCACTTGCACACCTGAGATTTAGAAGTTGTTTTCAGAGTGAAACTGCAAAGTCAGCATCGCCAAGCAGCGACTGAAGTTGTGTGAGGTCACAGATGAATATTTGATCAATGTAATCTGTCGATCTGTCTCTGCATCGAGCGGCTGTATTTGTTTTGTGCACGGAATAATCTGCTCTTATAACATTTACCAAAGTAAACCAGGTTTGTGTGGCTGCAAGTCAACACTCTCACCGGATTTGATGCAGATAATCTCGGACTCTTATTGTCTGAAATGTGGTTACATCTGTGGATTGTATTTGCTGTGTATACCACGGGGATGAAAAACACAGAGACTTGAAAGTGTTTTGTTTGTGGCATCAGTGAAATGCAGACTCTCAGAGGCTCATGTAAAAATGAATATTCAACATTCTCCCCTTTTAAAACATCAATACTTATTTGATCATCTTTATGACCCTATGAAACGAATCTCTTAATTTAATGATGTAAATCACAAACCCATTGTTGCTTGTGGTTTGTATTCCTCTGACGAGTCATATGTCCAAAGTGGCATCTAACAGCCCAAGGGTGAGCTTCAACTTGTTGTACATTATTTATGTTGTGGGGATTTCAAAAGCCTCTTTGGCTGGACCATAACATCGAGGCCAGTCTTAGAAACACAGATGTCCATGACTTAGTGATGGCTGACTGAGAGCATCACCCCATTGGTCAGTGCCGCATGGCGAAGTTGCAGATTTTGGGACACTTTATCTTGTGGAATGAGGGGAAACGGGAATCGAACCGCTGGCCTTCTGGTTAGTGGACGATCCGCTCTATCTCCTAATCCACAGCCGCCCCGAGTGCAGGTTAGGTGTGGGATAAAATCGACAGAGCAGGCACCTCATTTTGTCAGGTGTCATCGACGCGGCTCTGTGATGTGAGAGTTATCTGGGCGTCCCGGGGGCAGCTGGAGGAGCTGGGACAGGGACATCCATCTTTAGGCAGGCCAGTCAGTGAGTGACAGAGGTGACAGGGGAGGGAGGCAGGACTGTAGGCGAAGGTAAGAGGGCAGATGGGCCAGTGCGTCCCCCCCCCCTCCCTGTTGCTTTACTCTGCAGTCTGTGCTGTGCAAACCCACCATTACACTGTCACTATTTGTTCTTTAATGATAGCAGTGATTAGGTTGAACAGCCCTGTGGGACAGTGTTGATTGAGTGTGGGATGGAGATGCTGTCGCTCTGTGGATACTGGATTGTCCCTGTCATTGTGTGTTGTGTCATTATCCTCATTACTGCTTATTTTTGGACAACCTTGAGAACCTAACAAGCCAAAATAAACACATGATATCATGCTAACACGGTTGAATCGGGGCTATTGAGTAGCCTGGTAAGTTTAGTCTCTCAGGACTCACTCCCACACATTTGGTGTGACATGCCGTCATGCTCCGTGTCACACTGTCAGGTTCCCTAAATGAATCCGTCAGCACCACTAGTCACCGTTTCTTCTTCCCTGCATGAGATCTTATTATTATTTAACCAAGAAAATGCTCTGGATAACAGAAAACCACCTTTTTTTTCATGCTGTTGCCAAATTCGGTAATGTGACTGCCCTGACCTTTTAGAACATCGGTAAACATAATCGCACTAAGTAGTTTTTTTTTTATTGTAGCCTCTGTCGCTGTGACTTCAGATGAGTTTGCCAAAACCCCAAAAAGAGGAGACAGAGGAGGATGAAGGGAAAATAGCAGATGAGGAGAGAAGTGCAGAGTTTACCACAGGAAAAGGAAGAGGAGGGTGAAAATCGATGAGCAAACAGAGGAAGCCCCGGAAGAAAGGAAAGATGCTCAGGGAACCAATATAGCAGCGTTACAGCAAACGTTCCCTTGCAATCCTTAAAATAGGAGTGTTGCGTAAAAAAATGTGGAACAAAACAATGTACGTAATGCAAATTATTTATAGAATGTAGGCATTGTAATGCCCAGAGGAGAGGTGTCGTTTGAGGTTTTCTTTTAGAGGAGCATGAGCAGCATTTACAGACGGTGATTTGAAAATGCTGCTCAGCTGATACAAGGCTGCAAATATAGTGGGTCTTTTAAGGCTGTGTGAGTTCATAGCAGTTTGCACGGAGCTTGTGTGCATATCGGTGCGAGTCCATGTACAAGTGGAATCCATTTCCATCTTTTTCCTCGCCAGACCGTTCTCAGGTAAATGTTGTTCTTAGCTCTAATTACGCCGTTTGGCAGGTGAATTAAAAAAATGTGTTTTGTGAATCAAGTTGCAGCTTGAATCCCGAGTCTTGGTTTGAGCTGTTTTCAATGAGCTCTGACCATCGGATCACACAACTGTCAAGTCAAACATTCACATCCTTAGATCTCAGTGATGTTTGGAATTCAGACATGCAAATAGACTTCTTAATTTGTCCTTTAGTTGTGACTCTAAAATTCATGAAGTGCTTTTCTAGTGCTTAATGACCCCCACGCATTCATACAGTGCATCTACAGTATGTGCAGCCGCTCTCTCTACGAGAAGGGTTCAGTTTCTTGCCCAAGGACACTTCGGCATGCAGAATGGGGAAGACTGGGACCAAACCGCCGACCTTCAGGATAGAGGACGGATCTAATATATATTCGCGTGCTTACTTTTGTCCCGTAAGTTTATCTACAGGGAAGCGAGTCAAATTGACAAAAAGCAGGATCTGTAAAAATCCCCCTTTCTTTTGCGTTTCCTATACATCGCCAGTTCACTCCTTGGGACTTGTTCTGGATTTGCCCTAGTTTGTATCGGCAACCCTCCATTTTACACCTGGCTAATTAATTGTATTATTTAAAGCCTCCTGCACATACACACACACAACACCCAACAACACACACACAAACAACACACAACAAACACACAACACACAACACACACACCAGCACAGAGCAAAACGACAGAGAAACGGGCAGAAACACAAAGGGCGACAGTGTGTGACTGGTGTGAAAATAAGTAAATATGGGCTTTGATGTCGGGCGCGCTGTTTCAGGAAGAAGCCAAGAGGTGTATATGTAGATGTGTGTGTGTGTGTTTGTGTGTGTGTGTGTGTGTGTGTGTGTGTGTGTGTGTGTTTGTGTGTAAGAGAGAGAGTGAGCAGTTCGTGTGAACCGGTTTACCCCTGAGGTCGTGGTATTTCATCTCTTCCTGCATCGGTTCTGCCCTGTAGGGGGTAAGAGGTATGTCTGTACGTGTGTGCGCTGGAAGATCCAAATAGCTGCGCTCAGGTTAAAAAGACAGGAAGGAAGAGAGAAAGAACTTTCTTCTTTTCCCTTTTTTGTGCCTTTTTTTGCAAAGCTTTCCTCCCGACGTGCTCCCGTGCACGACGCTCAGACCTGCAGATTCCTGCTTTCTTCTAAATCAGAATTACTTTATATTTTCCCACTGCATAAAATCCTGTCTTTAATCAAGCTGTTGCTGAAACATGAATAGATGATTTATATTTGCACCGCACATGACCTCAAGCCCTCAGGGAGTTGCCGTGGTTTGCAATAAAAAAGGGTTAAAGTGGCTGTGCGCATACAGCATGTACACAATAAATAATGTAAATCCCTGGTTAGATATCCTTCCAAAACAAATTGTGAGAGGAACACGAAGTACATCAACACTGTCACACAAGTATATAGGCTTTGAAAAAGCAACTTTCTCACTGCACCGACTTTTTCCTGCAGTAAACAACAGTGTGGCACAGCAGGTGTCCATCAGGTGCCCAATTTGGTGCAAATGGCCGTTTGCAAGAAAACTCGGAGAAGCAGAGATGCTGTGCGGACCTGCCTTCATTTGTGCATGATTGTCAAGCCTTGCACAATGCGTGGGGGGAGCCTCTGTGTGTGTGTGTGTGTGTGTGTGTGTGTGTTTATGTGTGGTGTGTTGTGTGTGTTGTGTTACTGCTTCAGTCAGGAACGCTTTCATTTGAAGCTGCGGAGCTACTTTCAACTATTTATGAAATGAGTAATGTTTATTGTGAAAGCAGAGCTGTGAAACATGACATTAGGATTTTGCCCCTATAGACGTGTTATTTCATCCAACGCCACAACTTGTTTTTCTAATGTTTTTATTCAACTTATGTGGAGATTTTTTTATTTGCATTTCACGTCATGGATCACAGACACACAATTAGAGGGACGAGAGGGGTGTTATAAATTCATATAACTATAATTTCCTGTCGGATTCAGCTTATCCGTCATTACTCATTTGCTTCAAACAACATCATTTCTCATTTTCACTCTCTCCCAATCACGGTCCGTTCATCTGGATCCAGGCGCTCAGTTCATTATCACTCCTGCGGTGAAACACAGTCACTGGTATCGTTTCCCTTTCACACAATCTGTCTCAGTTTTTCGGCCTTTCTCCGAAACGGATGTACTTCACTCTCTCATCTCTCTGTTTCTTAATGTCTGTCTCTCATCCCCTCCGTGCGTCTCTCTTTTTCTCAATATTAATCAACCCCTTCCCCCCCCCCCCACCACACCCCATCTGTTTCTCTCTCAATTCTTCCTATAAATGTCATTAATTCAGCGCTGATAACCAGCTCCGTTCTTTTCAGCTCAGCCTGGTGCAGATTATAATTAGAATCATTACATTGTGCTGTACAATATTCAGGAGTCAAATCCCCCGGTGATATATATCTCTTGAGTCTTTTGGAGCTCCTGTTCTTTGTGGCGTATTGTGCCCACAATAGCCTGTAGAGATTATGTCTGCTTGCGGCTAATACACCTGTGACTGGCATTAATTGATTCACCCCCCCCCCCCCCCCCTCATTTTCTCCTGGAGTGGTCGTCCAGTCATGTGAGTGAAATGCTGTTTCACACGAAATGCAATAACCTGCCCATTAGGACGAGTGAATTTAAATACGTACGATCTGTCAACGCTTTACAAGTTATACGTATCGTACTCAAGTGACGAGAGGAAGCTGATTTGTCGACATTCTTGTTTCTCTCTGTATTTCTACCAAATTTAAGGTTATGCATCATATACTTTCATAACTTCCCAGCTTTTGCCTTATAGGTATTACAGCCTGTAGCGAGATCCATTGCTGGGTTTAAAGTGCAATTAAAGTCTCCTCCAATGATACCAACGCCTTGTAAATTGGACTCAATGGGGAAGAGATCTGTAAACAAACCGTAGACACTGACGAGGCTTCACGTGAGCCCGAGATATTCCAGCTGGGGCTCGGATTGTTTTCCAAGTTTGAAACGGTATTGTTCTCTGAATAATAAGCGCACCACTGGCATAATTGTTTCATGATGCATATATTACTTGACCAGGGCATCTGCGCCGAACCAATTTAATATCTGAAGCCGTCAGATGTGTTTCTGGAGGGAAAACTGCTTTTGATTTACGCCGTTTGATGAATCTGTTAAACTTTCTTTGTCCCCTAACGTTTCAACTTGTTTTTCTTTGAAAGACATTCTGAGGTATTCTCTTTGTTCCGTACAGTAAAGCACGTTGACAGAAAAGTACTCATGTTTTGAGTTTGAGTATTTTGTTTTTCGACAAATGAATGTCCCCAAGGTTTAGAATAAACTTACAATCATTACATGCTTAATGGATTGATTGACGTATTCTTTGTAACTGTAATGAGGGTTTTGTGTCATTCACTGTATTATATGAACTGGCCTGATTAAGTAAAAGTTTCACATATGATTCTTTTCTCCGTTTTGTTCTTTAATTATGAGGATATATAAAATGTTCCAAAGAAAACTAATTCAAACAAATAACCAATAATTTGTATGACCGCTGACTCCACACTAATTAGCTATTTGTTGGGAGTGCGACCCCTTTAGAAGGACAAATAACCTACACTTCATAAATATTAATGTTTGGCTTTACATAATGTGAGCGAGACACACACGCTTCATTTGGCACTCGTCGTGAAACCTTTAGCTCATCATTGCAAGTCATAATGTGGCAATAAAGAAGGTAATGTGTGGTGTGTGTGTGTGTGTGTGTGTGTGTGTGTGTGTGGTGTGCATGAGGTAAGAGTTCATGGTCATTACATATCCTGTGTTTTCTGTGCTTTTGTAATTAGTTGTAAGCAGCAAAAACAAAGTATTTTGGGCACAGCTACAGCATCAGAGGTTGTGTAATCACGGTTTTAGTGATAAGTGATTAAGTCCACATTACCCTGACTCTAAACCTTTTGTTCCGACCAAATTTGAAAAGGACTCCAAATAAAGGCACTTTGATCGTATGTGTGTTGAGTTGTGCGTACACGGTGACACCCACGTAGCCTTGCTCCCGGATGTATCTACTTAACCTTGCTCGTTTGTGATAGCCGGCTAATGAGAAGTCAGCCAGTATACCTCGGATGACTCTCCTGTCTGATTATATTGACAGTTCAGTGTGTGTGTGTGTGTGTGTTATAGAGAAAGAGTGAGAGAAGTTCCAGTAATCCCAGTAGCTAAACTGGTAATCCCTTCAAGCTGCCTATTAGCCCCTTGACACACAGCACACACACACACACACACACACACAACACACACACACCACACACACACACCCCCACACACACACACACACACACACACACACACACACACACAGGAACACGCAGTTCCTCCAGGGCAGTCACCCAGGTGACAGGCAGACTGTTCCTCAGGGAGGGATCACTATGATCAGCCACAGAGCTGGCCCACTGCCCCTGGAGGAGGTAATGGAGACACAGGCTGGCAATACATACAGATTAAGGGAGGGAGACAAAGGCAGAGGGAGAGGGAGAGACGAGGAGGAAAACCTGAGAAAGGGAAGGTGAGAGGAAGGTAGGGCCGACTGGGAGGACTGGAAGGGAGACAGGGAAACAGGGAACATTGTCCGTCGAAGGAACAAATAATACAGAACAAGGATTAAGGGGACAAGGAAAGTAATTGTCAATTTTCTGCTCATTAAACTGACCTCAGCATCGGTTGAGCTTATTTAGAGAACTTGGAGCTGTGGGCTACTTTCCTCTCCACTATTTGGACACAAACAGCAGATTTCTTCTGTGAGTTGTTCATACAAACACTTTCCTCTGTGTATTCCTCGCTGATGTTTCTAGCTGTGAAATGGCATCAGCTGATCTGTGCCGCGCTGTTTTCCTTTGAGTTAGCATCCTCCAACCAAGGATTCATGGAATGGACTTTCTGAAAAATACGGTGCCTTTGTGGATATCATGTCTTTGTTCCTGAAATGCTTCTCTTCCTCCCTTGATGTCGATGTGAGAATTAGTGTTTGAACTCCCATGGGCCTTGAAACTTGTACCTGTCGCAGGTTTGAAAAAAAGCGCTCTTCGTTTTCTGCCAAACACACTTTTTATGCGGTAGAGAATGTGGCATTTGTTGAGACAACACCACCTTGCTGGAGTCTCCTCACCACCCACAATCCCTCTGGAGTTTAGTAGTGCACCGTGTGGGCAGGAGGAGACATGCTACTCTCATTATATGGAGACAACCAAACAGGAAGCTCTACTATTATTTAGTTTGAACGCCGCACCCGTCAGTATTCCACACTGACGTGGGACGACAGTCTTTAGTGTGGCACATAACACAAACAGTGAGACACGGTAACAATCACTTATTCGCGCTGTGAGCGCGCCGCTTCGGTTTTCATGCACCTCTTTGTCTCAACCCCCAGTTTTCAACAAAACGTAAGAGACTGTGTCCTCACTTGTTTCAGGAGCAGAGCACGGATCATACACTTGTCTCCCAATTTGATACAATCATGATATTTGGCTAACGCTATATATATTCAGTATGTATTTGGTTTACTCGTTTAACACAAGATCACGAGGAGGGTTAAACTATACATTTCTAGAAATGTGCATGATGAGAATGTGTATCAAACATCAGTCACACCTACTCAGCCAGAAAGTCACTGTTGAGTAAAATCACCATTTAGCCTCTGTGTTAGTTTTCAGTTTCTTTATATCTCCGTAAACAAATACACAACATCCATAATTTTGATTTAACTTGACAATTGTGTCAACTTCCCTTAGTGCCCATATTTAGTGCTGATACAGATATTTAGCGTTCTGTGACCCTGCTTTGTGTAATGATAATTTATTATAATGCAATGTTGCCCTTACAGCCTGAAGAAATCAATAAAATCACAATATGTGAGTGACTGTGGCAGAGCTGGGCCCTGTGCCTAAAAAAAAGGAGACAGGTGATGTACAATCTGTTTAGTATGCTGTTCAGCCCGTGTTCGACTGTGAGATTGTGGGAAAACTATTAAATGGTATGATATTATAGTCTCGGTCAAATGTCTTCTCGTTGGGAACAGTTTGTGCTGGCTTACTTTGTGTCCTGATGGGGATCCAAACTAGTTAAGCAGAGAGATTGATGCTTGCAAGGACGTAGAGCAAAAGGTCGTCTGCATATACAGACACTTTGTTCTCTGTTCTCCTCTCAAATGCCGACAATATCTGCCGTGTTACAAAGAGCAACTGCCAGCGGTCCGGCAGCTCGTCGGAGAGGATTGGCTGTGACAGAACTTGACAGATTCCACAGCCCGGAGCAAAACTTGAAATAAAACTGTTGTTAGTTTAATCGTTGCATTGAGGGATGCATATTATTAATTTGATTCCTGCTATAAACAATGGCCTCTACTCAAAATGTTTCAACCTATACAGACGTGCTGACTCGATTCTGTCAAATGCCTTGTTGGTTTCTGAGGATGCAATACACTGAGGGAGAGAACGGTATATAAAACAGATGTAAGAACAAAAAGGGAGTGAGGATTTCTAATGAAGCCTGTTATTCACGAAAGGACTTCTTCGAGTCTGTGTGCAAAAAACCTTTGCTAAAAGTCGACCTGGAGAGTCATGCATTCCTTGGGGGAGTAAGCCCATCTGAAGGATTCAGACAGGACAGTTTGTAAAGAATTGTCCAGGTAATGGTTCCGACCCAGTTTGTTTTTTTAAGTTTGCAAAGACTGTTTTCCCCTCAGTCAGGGTGCACTTCATTTCTCCACCAAGTGCTGAACACAGTTGAGTTTATTTTCACTCACAGTCTTGCTTATCTTGACATGATTTGTATGTGTAGATATCTGCCCCAATAACACCTTACTCTGACATTCCACAGGATGAAACGGCTTTAACTACTTTAACTGCTTTAACTGCATCCTAGTAAAACCTTTTAACTTCTACAGCAACATTTTACATAGCAAATTGGTTAGTTGCTCACATACAAAGTTGATGTTTTAAATGACATGTAGCAAACTTAAACTCTTGTAATCTCCAGCCTGGGGGCGGATCGAGCGAAGGAGCACTGACATAGAGGCCCAGACACAGAGAGAGCAGCAACAATGTGTTTCTCTCTGCTCCGTTGCTCTCTCCATTATCCCTCAAGACAGAAATACAAGAATTCAATTAAAAGACCATGTACTGACCTTAACACACATGCACATGCGTGAACACACACAGTGCTGATGTATCAATTAATCACTGTCTGTCATCTGACCATTATACCCGATGTATTCTCACTGGACCATGGGGATAATAAACCATGTGTGTATGTGCGTCTTTGGAAAATGTCATTCTTCTCTATAATGACCATTGTTTTGCCCAGCATTTTTTAAATGTTAACTCAAGCAGGCCCCATAATAGGTCTTTTGTGTGTGTGTGTGTGTGTGTGTGTGTGTGTTGTGTGTTGTGTGTGTGTGTGGTGTGGTGTGTGTGTGGTGGTGTGTGTGTTGTGGTGTGGTGTGTGTGTTTTGTGTGGCCCTTGGTGTGTGGTGTGTCCAGTTAGTATGCAGAACTGCGGGCGGCCCTTGTGTTATTAAACATTAAAACTAGATGACAGAATATGGCCTGAGCCCTGGAGCTAAATCTAACATTCTTGGACACACTCAGAGAAACACACACATTCAAACTGGCAACCTCAAGACACCCACACACGAAGCTATTTTATATTTTAATATTAGAGCAGGACGAAGGATGTCATTTGCTTTCACACAAAAGCAAATTAAAGTCACTGACTCCGGCTCATTGCTATTGATGTCATGATCTGAACAGGGACTGAAGACATTTGCTGGCTTTGTGGATTGTGCTTTGACCACGGACTCATTTATTCAGTGTGCCACACTAAATAAAATAGGTGCAGCTGATTATACCAGTAAATATGGTACATGCAAATCTGCAAAATATGTTTTTAAATGTTACTTTTATTCGGCTCTATAGCTCTATTATAATTCTAATTATGAAAATCTCTCCCGACGTCAGGCCAATGAAAAATAAAAATGAGGCCCCCCCCAAAGAGCAATTTTAGTTTCACAACCTCAAATCGTACTGTAGAGCAAAGTGCAATTGGATATCAAACCTAACAAACCTAAAAAAACCAAAAATAAATAAAAAGCTTTGCACAAAATTACAGGATGTAGAAAGGAAGCTGTCCACATGCAGTACTTCCTGCGAACTGAACTTGAGAGCACTGCAGAGATGAAAGTACACTTAAAAAGAGGAGCCCTGCCTTGACGGTTGCATTGAAAGCACAATAGCTTTTATTCCAATACAACAAACTACAGATGATACAAGCGATTGTCTGCTTTCTTTTTCTTTGTCCCTGCAGCGATCTGCCAGCTTTTAGAACATGCACCTCTCTGCCAAAGCTGTAAAAAGATATCTATCTCACAGTGATGTTATAGCATTTGCGTGCTTGAGTGTATTCACACAAAAGGAAATGTCCTCCAATTTTGTGGCAACGATGGTCTGCTCCATTAAATCAAGTAGAGTAGGTTCTGCCTAACTTAATGTGTAGCCCACACCGGGCTGTAAAACCGTGTTTCACTGCCCCTGGCCGGATGCTTAAGGTCTGTGGTGCACCTGTAACATCACAGCAACGGGAGACAAGTCAACGCACTGGGAGACTTAAAGGCAACAGATTTATTTCGGGAGGTATTCGGTTGTAAAAAAGGCAGTTTGTTTTAAGATGACAGGACAAACTGCAAATATGCAATAGTTCACTTGACCAAACAAGGAGAGAGAGAGACGTTTCAAGGCAGAGCGCTGCAGCTGGACTCGCCGCACATCCCCTCCGCCCTGGGTTTTGTTTCCATATTGTATATTGAATCAAGCTTCTGGCAAACTGCCGAGCTCATTTGTAAAGAGTGCTTCCAGAAATGTCTTGATTTTTTTTAAGCAAATTGATTGAAAGGCTCACAAGAGGTGATTTATTATATATGAAGAAACTGTATCTAGGGTAGAGACGCATAAACCCACATCCCCCTGACCCTCACCACCGCCTGAAGGCACAATTTTGTTTTCCAATTACATTTTTGTGTTATTTTTCTTTTTTTTCTAAACGACGTTGCAGCTTGCTGGAACTGTAACACTTTCTCTCAGTTTGTTTATTTATTTTTTGCATTATGATAATTGCATCCTTTTATTTGGCTCATTTTGTTTTATCCAGAGACTTCACACAAGGAACACAATGGTGTGGAGAATATGCCTGTGGTTTTTGTTATCTCTGTTTTGTTATTTTCTATTCGGATTTGTGTTTGCAAAAAAAAAAAACAATTTCGCATAAACAGGAGAAATGGGCCAAAAGCCTCCAGGCAACAAGCCATGTTAGCATGCAGGCATGTACATCTGAGTGTTTGCCAACATTAGTGCGCTGAATGTGTGTGTAGGTTTAATACTCTTTGCGTGTGTGTGTGTGTCTGTGTGTGTGTGTCCACTGTTTGGCTCTGTGACACTATGTTGTGTAGTCGTCTGTTGCCTCTAACAAGTCAAAGAAGTAGTTACTACCGCAGGCAAGGTTACAAACGCACTCACACACACAAAGGAGTGCAAGGTTGTTTGTTGCAGTAAAACATGATCGCTGACCTCCAGAAAACATAGGGTTAGGGTTTCACTGATAACCGACCGTTTGTACAGAGGTTCCCCTGCGAGCTAGATTTCCTGTTCACCGTAGCACAATTAAATGAATCACACCGCGCATTAATACATTATTGTTTGAGGGGGTAAACAAGTTGTGTACACAAAAAACACAGTGGGGATGAAGAACAGGTGTATTCCATGCTGCCTTTATTAATTTACCTTGGAGCCAGTGACACGCGATGACTCAAAGTGCAGACGACAAGAGTAAGAAGTTATATCCACAGCATTATACAGTATTTTTTATATATATCCAAGTAAATAAAGTAAACTATTAGTACGGGAACTGTCAGGTAATGATTCTATCTACCCTCCTGTGCTTCATCGTGAACTTTGGTGCAACGATGCATCAGTTGGGTTTGATCAGAGTTATGGAAAGGAAAGGGTCTAGATATCATGTGAGTTAGTTGTATGTGTGTAAAACTGCAGTTTGGTTGTTTGTGTGCAGGAAGGTCATCTTAGTTTATCTACAAATATGTATTAAATGACTCCAGCATTCTCCCCCCAGTCTAAAGACGTGCGGGTTCGATTGAATGATTGACTGTAGGTGTCAGTGTGAGCATGAATGGTTGTTTGTCTCTGTGCGTTGTTCCTGTGATCGAGTGGCGACCTGTTTGCCCCGCCTCTCACCCAGTGTCAGCTGTGATTGGCCCCAGCCCCCCCCCCCCCCCCCCCCCCGGATAAACTGTATATAGACAATAGATGTATGTATGATTTATTCACACTGTAAAACCTAATTTACAATGTCATATCAGTTTTATTGGCATTTATGTCCCTGCTGTCAATTTACCATCAGGTTGGCAGCAGAATTAATCGTTTTAACAATACAATTTCTAATATAACTGAATAAATATGCTTTAATGTTTTCTTAATTACTTTGCTGTACCATGTCTACATTGCTGGAGAATATGTGTCTGCTCTGATATGTAGAGTTAGTGTTTTGTGTGTGTGTGTGTGTGTGTGTGTGTGTGTGTGTGTGTGTGTGGTGTGTGTGTGTGTGTGTGTGTGTGTGTGTGTGTGTATACGTGTATACATCCCTCATCATATTCCTTCTCCCACGTTCTCCCTCCGCCTCTCATCGTCCCATCTCGTCCTCTTTCCTCCTCGTCTTCCTCCATCCATATATCTCTCTAACGGCTGCCCCTTTAAGGCCCTGTCAGCCCTGACACCTCCCCTTTAAATGCCACGAGAGACGCATGCAATCTGTCTCGACCCATCTACAAAACACAGGTGTGTGCCCCCGCCACATCTGCGTGCGTCCCACATTAATACGTGTGTGTCCTTTCCCGTCCATGCGTTCATGTGTTTGGCCCTTTCTGCATTATGCATGTCAGGTCTAACAGTAAGTGATGGCGTCGCCAGCAGCCTAAACAAGCTCTTTGCTCAGGGGGGCAGCACTTCCTATCTATCTATCTGCCTGAGAGAGAGAAGGACGGAGAGAGACAGAGGAGGGATGGGAGGGGGGAAACAACATTTATCATTTAATAGTGAAAGCAACTATTCCTCTCTCAACAGTGGAAGGGCAGTGTTGTGTTAGAGGTCTTATGAGGGAAACTGAGTCAGTTTAACATAGATAGGTCTGTTATTAAAAAGTTAAAATCTGTTCTGGTTCCAACACAGTGGATCCAGGTACTGGCCTGTGTTTCAGCCAGTGTCCCAGTGGGTCTGTTGAATGCAGAATGCAGAAAGTGCAAATATGACAAAGTTAACGTTATTAGTGTATAAATATGTAGTACTTATCACACTGATGTTTGTTCAAGTGTTGATTTATTTATTTGATGTGATGAAAAGGGGGTGACACTGACACTGACTCACGATTGGTCAAACACCTGTATAAAGGATATTTTAGCTTAGATTCTGCTTAGTGGGATGAAATGGAGATGCGTCGTCTATGTCTATGGTTCAAATAGATTGATAAACATGTGTAAAATATGTTGTTACTATTGTCAGAGCTTTCATCCTAAACACACATTCAAATATAGACCATTTCAAATGTTTGAAATCTGCATATAAAGCCGCCAGACCGAGCATTTGATTCCCCTCCACAATTATGGATTGGCTCCTTAATGTGCATCTGCTAATGTCCCTCTGAGTCTCTGCATGTTTGTCTTGAGACCTCTGGGGCTGACAGGGAGGTTAATCCACTATTCAACCCCAGTGTCTCTCCTCGGGGGTGCACACAGAGAGCAGCGGCGCTCTCCAAAGCTCTGGGATGAGAGCCCCCCCCCCCGCCTCCTCCTCCGCCTCCCTCCTCTGTGCATGATGCGCCACAAAAAGGGCTTATCGTCCCTGAACATCTCAGCAATGCTCAGACGGATTGGAAGGAATGGATGTTTGCACTGCTGGGTGCCAATAAGTGTGACAAAGACTGACACACACACACACACACACACACACACACACACACACACACACACACACACACACACACACACACACATACACATACACTGTGTGGTCTGGCACATGCATATGAGCCCTTCAGACACACACTGCTGACATATTGCTGGATATAAGGAGGGACTGCACATACTGGCTGGCGCACAGATTTTATATACTCTGGGACAAACACGCGTGTTGGCGAGCATCCACACAAACCAACAGACAAAACTCCCTACCACTACTGGATGCTATCTGCTGGAAGGAAATTGTTTTTCTCCCATTCTGACTTTCAGTCTGGTGTCGCTGTGAGTGTGTCCATGGGCATTCAAGCATTAAGTGTGTGCGTACGGGGGTTGACAAGGTTTACTCTTGGCCTTTTTTGAGAACCAATCTGTGCAGGTTCGTCTTTTGTTCATTTTCAGAGGTCATTGAATCAGAATATTTGTTCTTTTATTCAGTGTCGTGGTTAAATACTCACCTTTTCTACCCCCCTGGCCGATGTTTTATTCATTTTCAATTGTCAGGGTCTTACAGCGGCGACAGTGAAGGAGTATTCAGTTACACTCGAATTCCCTCTTGCTGTCTTGTGGTCATATTGAGAGTTTTACTCGTCCTATCGTACATTTTAGAGACTTCAAAACCAAACATCTCTTTTCGACTTCCACTCACTCTTTCTCCCCTCGCTCTCTCTCCTCCGGCCTGTGATGAATGGATCCAGTCAATGAGTGGGGTGTGAGGGTGACCTGGCATAGGGCGGGGGGGGGGATGTGTCTTTGTGTGATTTTGGTCGTCCGTGCTTCGAAATTTACGTGTGTGTGACTAATGTAATGGATGGCATGCCACCGTGGTCAAGGACCTCACACTACACACACACACACACACACACACACACACACACACACACACACACACACACACACACACACACACACACACACACACACACACACGCGCTCACACATTCAATTACACCAGCACACGGAAGCAGACAGGGTGGGCAGAGAATGAGTGATTTATAAGACACACCAGTGACTATTGACCACATGTACAGTAACCTGAAAAATGACTGTGTGTGTGTGTGTGTGTGTGTCTGTGTGTCACTCAGGCGAGTGTTGTTAATCTATCACTCACTAAAGACCCTGAACTTTGGACACAACTAGAGGAAATAAATCTACTGGACCTGACGTGTAAACGAGGGAAGGGGAAGAACAGAAAGAGCAGATGGAAGACAGACTGTTTTACTTCTTATATTTTTTGATTCTGCTCAAGTTTAATATTAATAAAATAATATACATTAATAAGTGATTTTAATAGATATTATCTTAACCTTCCCTTTGAATAAACACTTGTTGCATCTATCGCACATGTTTTTCCTTCAAATTCGTGAAAAACTAATGTTATGCCGACACAGCAGCAACACAGGCAAACACAGAATCAAGATGGAAACGCTGTCAGACAACCGTCCTCATTCAATCTGTACAAGTCAGAAGTTGTTCTTCAGATGAAACGTACGACAGATACATGCACGACTTGAAGTCCCCCAACTCACTAACGCCCCCATGCCACCCCCACCAAGTCTGAAAGAATGAACTTGACGGATTCGGTATGTGTGCGTCTCTGTCCCTGTGTGTGTGTGTGTGTGTGTGTGTGTGTGTGTGTGTGTGTGTGTGTGTGTGTGTGTGTGTGTGTGTGTGTGTGTGTGTGTGTGTGTGTGCGTCTCTGTCCCTGTGTGTGTGAAATACTTTGTCAGATGATCACATGAATATTAACAAGAAACTACATGATGAAACAACACTGAAATAAGAGAAAGTGATGTTCCAGAAATGAAGTAAATACAGCGTTCAGACAACTAAATAACAATATTGGATTGTCTGGGGGGGGCTTTGATTGAACAGATTTGGCTTTGTTGGTAAATGGATCAAATATGGCAGATTTCATTCTGGAATAAATTCCATTTTAACGGTGTGAGGTGTGTAGTGGCCCCGAAGCCCGGAGGTTCCCCACCACTGTCCTCAATCCGACCCACTGGACCGTGAAGAGGATGAATGGGTTTTTGATGGAAATTTATTATAAAAAAGATATTACGAGGAGTCGTTCATAGACTTACATCATCATTGTTTATCTTTACTCTTTTGTCTTCATTGTGGACAATTTAAAAAAACAAATATGAACAAGTGGCAGACGAGAAGGGAATCAAACCCGATATCAATTTATATTCAAGACAAAATTATATAATTCAGTCTGAGTAATAAGAAGACAAGAAAACATCGTGGGGGCATGCACTCGTTAGAGGGGTTTTATTGGTGTACACATGGAAGGCAACCTGCCGCATTGGGAAAGAGAGAAGGGTAGGAAAACAGTTCCCAGTTTCCCAATGGAAAGAATCAGGGAGCCAGAGAAGAAGAGAGCGAGGGAAGCGAAGGAGAAAGATAGATGGAGGCACACGGTGAGAGACTGGAGGAAGGGGAGGTTCGGAGCGTTTTGTTTTGTGCGGGTCAGACTGCTGGGTCAGTATCAATTCAATAAAATACACACAAACGAGGTGACACGCACACGCACAACCACAGATGTACACGCTTTCTAACTCACAGAGACGTGTACCCTGTTCTGTGCTGCTGCTTCAGTGGTTAGGGACTGGCAGCTTCATACACTGACACTAACTGAGGGGAAATAAACAGCTTTTAACTAACTACTATTACTCTTTGTATGCAGAATGAAATCCAATTTCAATCATCTATTCATCAAGTTATTTAGCTTTAACGTTACATCAACTTCGAACCGGTCGCTGGACTATGAATATCCAAGTGATACATAAATGTGTTGTGAGGTTCTTTATACCGTATGTTATATTATCCTTGAAGCATTAATAATGGCCCCGCCTGCAAAATATTTGATAAAAAAAGGTTAAACGTGTCAGTCCTTTCATGACAGTCCGGCACAACTCAGTTGAATTCAATTCCATTTCATTCAGCGGCTGTGGCTTCAAATCCCAACATACATTATCTCAAGGCGCTTTACAGAGAAAGGTCGAGACCTTGCTCTATTACAGAGAGGCCCGACAGTTTCCCACGACGAGCGAGCGCTTGGCGACAGTTGAGAGGAACAGAATCCTCCCTTTTGATAGGATGAAACCTCCGGCAGAAGCAGACTCAGTGGCCATCTGCCTCCACTGTTTGGTTTGAAAGGAGAGAAATGGGGGAGAGATGATAACCAGGGGAGAGGGGGAGAGTGAACAGAGAGACCAGAAGCAGTGGTGGAACCGCTGTATTCAAACACTGCCAGACTGGTTAGTGTAATGACAATAATGACGGCATTACTCATAGGTGTCACGTGGTGGTAAATGTTCACAGCAGCAATGATAACAGCACCAATTAACAATCGGCATCATGACGATAATAGCACGAGTGTTGAGTTGGAGCGGTGGGTCCACATTCTGGTGCAGTGGAGTCAGAATGAGGACATGAGGTTAAAAGTCCAAACTAAGGAGACAGAAGACACAGTTATTGAGGACAGTGATATAAATGTATGGGGGGAGAGAGAGGGAGTGAATACGAGAGTACTCAGAGCATGATGGGAGTTTCTACACTAGTCTTAGCCTATAGCAGCCTTATAAAAAAGGGCTGGTTACACAGAAGAGGAAATGAAGGTGCTGCCTCCCATTCTACTCTGAGAGACGCCAGCAACACAAGTCAGCCTGCAGTTTGAGAGTGAAGGGATCTACTGGGATGACACATTACTATGAATTATTAACTTACAGTGGAGCGCGGCCGTTTAGGGCTTTGTCCGTAAGGAGAAGGATTTTGAATTCTGTTTTTCTACAAAGAGCCACTCAAAAGGAGATAAGAAATATGATCTATCTGTCAAGTTCCTATCATTACTCACCCTACGGCCATTTAGAAAAACTTCCACTTCTCAACTTTAACTCTGTGAGGCTTTTCTCTGAGTTTGATAGTTGATAAACAGAAGTCCATTCTGGGAGTAACAGGACATGTTTCACACTTCTGTTTTTATGAGATTAGAAGTAAAACACGGCAGGTGATCCAGGCCTTTTGTCTTTAAGATATTCCTGAAGTTTGGCCTGATGAGTTTCATCTGGGCTCATATATAAATACTTCTGGGTGTCATCTGCATAGCAACGCTAATAGGTTGCTCTAAACCCTGTTGAACGCTATGACTCGCTTTTCGTGTGCAACAGCGAGACACTGTTAACATGAAGACACTGGGATCTTTCAGATAAGTCCCAGTGATTAGTGGTGGACGTGTGAGATAAGTACTAGTGTGGTCCCTTAAATCCCAATAACATGTTCCGGTCTCTGTAATTGAATTTTGTTATTGATGGTATTAAATGCAGCACTAAGATCGAGGATAGAGACAAGTCCATTGTCTGAGGCATGAGACGATTGTTAGTGACCTTCAAACAGCACTTTGATGCATTTAAATTACGGTTCAACGTCTTTGCAACATGCAGAAAGTGAAATAATTGATTTGTGATTTTAGAAACAGTGGGGAGGTTTGATAGAGGTAGGTCATTGGGTCGTTTGGGTAAATAGTGTTTTTTTTCTTCTTAAGTAGAGCTTTAATTACATCAACATTAAAATCCTGGGGTGCATAGCTTGTTAATAAAGATAAATTGATTAGATCTAATATACAAGTGGTAATTAAAGGTGAAATCCAACAGCAGAGTTTGGAATAGGGCCGGATTCTTTAATTGGATTTTAAAGAGGTCCAGTTAGCAGCAATTTCCTCAAGCAGAGGTCCGTAACATTGTTCCCGGGTCGGTGGGGCGAGGTTGGGGACGCAGGAATTATTAATGATATGAACTCTTATCATAAATAAATGCAATGTTATATATAAAATACATAAAATGTAGCTTTTGAAAAGGAATTTGCCTTTCTTCTGTTTTATTAAATCCATTTCAGTTAACGGTCTCAAACTATATAACACAATATAACAATGGAACAGCATCCACAGCTCCTGTTCTCTTTCTTCCCCTCTCATATCCCACTCCCCACATCCCCAGCCTGTTTCTCAGACTATTGAAACAAAGTGGATTGTATTTTTTTTGTACTCAGACGTTGGCAAGAGGAGAAGCGAGAAACAAATTGTCCAATGATGAAGTCAGCCAAAGTTTTGTTCAGGACTCCCTTGTTACATCTTGGACAGCTATGTCCTTAAGTCCATCACACTTTGTGAGTGATTACACTGTGTGCCATACAATACAACATTGGTAAAACAAGACTTACAGTAAGTGGATTTGAACCATCATGTTCCTCATCCTCCCACAGCCATCTGACAATGCAACAGCGTTTGGCCGCTTCCCAGGATCTTTGCTGGGTTGGACGTCTGCAGACATCTCGCTGTGGCCGCTCGTCAGATGACTGAGTCTCTGTTGCAATAAGTCCATTCCTCTCTCACTTGGATTCCTCTTGTATAATTATTTTCTCTGACAGTTAACATTTTTCACACTTCAGTCTTCTTCAGCTCATCATCTGTGGCAGACGTAATTCTTGGCTCTTTGACAGGTGTTTCTCCCTGTTGGATTTCTGCAGGAAAGACATCCGGGGACGATAAGAACTTGTTTTCACTTGAGATGCGTTTATTTCCTCTGTTGCAGCAGAACATGTTACAGCAGCCTTTTGAAACTCCTGCAGTTTAAACTCACCACAAACTTGAATTGCTGATCAATTCAAACTTACATTTTTTAAGTACGATGTTATGTTTATTCAAGGCCTATAGCAAAAAAGCCTGCCAATCTACAACCAATTGATTAATCCAAGTATTTTGGACAAACCGTTTAGTTTGAGGTCTACAGTGAATCCCAAGCATATGTGAAGGCAAATCTTTAGATCTCTATCTGATGAATCACTGATGTGATTAAATGAGACCTTTCACATCATATATTATTTCGTCTGAACAAATTATTTCGGAACACGGCACAAACGCACTGTCTCACTCTGTGCCTTGCTATCTCTAATATTTCATTTTTACAGTTTAGATCATAAACCCTGTCTTTCCTTCTGTAATGGCGGAAATAATACTGAAAAATCATTTGGTTTTCCCCCGTTGGCAATAAAGAGACCATCAGATACAAGTAAAGGAGGAAACGAGAAGGAGAAAGAGAGAGAGAGAGATTGTCTGACAATCGCATTAGCCAGGCTGCATGGATGTTTTTTGGGATAAAATAAAGAGAATGGTGTGGCTTTATCTGTTTGTTAGTGTGTGTGTGTGTGTGTGTGTGTGTGAGAAAGTGTGTCACCCTTCTTCATGCTTGTGTGTGTGTGTGTGTGTTTTAGGCAAAAGAGAGAGAAAGTATTCTGCTGATATTAGCTAGTTTGTCATTCACTTGTGATTTTACTCTATACACACACACACACACACACACACACACACACTCCCACACACACACACTCCCACGGGAATAGAAATGGAATGTCAGACACCCTATGTTCCATCTGTCTTTCACTTTTAGTAAAATATTATGGTTTTACCTCATAAATCTCAAAACACATAAATCCCAAGATAAATTGTCGCACAGGAAATAAAAATTGCTTTGTGTATGTGTGTACGTGTGTGTTTGTCTGTGTGTTTTTGTGTGTGTGTGTGTGTGCATATGTGTTGAAAGTTTGTTTGAGTGAAGCATCACAAATAAGATTCTGAAAAGGCACGGGGAGAGAAAGTGAATTGTTCAAGGCTTATTTACATAACGTGATATTTGCTCTTTGTTATGCTCGCTGGTGTTTTGATCAAGAAGCTCCTCACAGAGCCATGAATGCAAACACTGCTTCAATAGGATCTTTCATTTGCATTGGTTTCACTGGTGAATACGTGTTGGAACAACTCATCGCGTTGAGCTGGAGTGTTACAGAGATATGTCAGGCTGCACACACACACTGGCAGATAATACAGCCAAGGGAAAGAGTTAGCAAATGTGTGGAGTTTATTTGCAGAGGCAGAAGCACAAGCATGGGGCTAAAACATCTAAATATAACATGAATACTGTAAAAAAGTGGAATTCGTTATTAGCTGGCTTTAGTGGTTTGCCTTTTTTTCATAATGGCTGCAAAAGTGACAAAGAAATGACACTGCAATTAGCCATTTTTCCTCCCTGTCACAATAAAGTAACACAAAGCAATTTCTACAAAAGACGTACAATCATGCAGAAGCTGCATCGCGCTGTTATATAGTAACCACTGACTGATGTGTGTGAGTGTGAGAGAGCAGCGGCCTGTGCGGGCGAGGGAGCGGCGTGAGTTAGTGCCCGTGGAGACGAGGAAGTCGCTGTAGAATTCTGGTAATCCATCCATTCAGCGTGATTGTGTGTGTGTGTGTCAGTTGATGGGTAGCTGTTAGCTACGTTTGTAATTAAACTACAAACGGCAACCAGATTGAAGTGCTAGAGTGGGGTGGACCCGTATTTGCATATATGTAGGAAATGCAAAATGCATGCAATTGGATTTGTGGTCTGGGTAATGGAGACAAACGCTTTTACATAGGCTGTTTTACAGATGCCCGAGTACAATACCCTAAAGCACGGCGTGTCACAGTGGGTCACATTGGTATCTATGCATTTATGCTTCAGAGTTCATGCCACTTTAAAACTTATTAAACAGTGTTGCCTCTGCTGATAGTGTTTTGAGTGTTTTGATACAACTGAACATATTTGAGTGCACACAGTGTGTGCTTCTTCTGTCCACCTCCTCAAACTCTAAAATAACATAATCAAAAGGTCTGTCATGAAAAAAAATCCCTCGTCTCATTAAAATGTCTTCAATGAAAATCGGAACATTCCTTCTTCGTTTCCTGACCGGGGTTCATCACAACAACTCACCTGCAGGGGAGGAGCCCTTTCCTGAACCTCACTGAGCCCCTCCCACAAGTTGACAGGATTGGTTTAATAGTTTTGTGACATCACAAACCCTGGCTGCCGGAATCATTTTTCTTTGTTTTGTTTAGCTTTTGTTCACTGCAGTTTTAAGGTGGAAATACACAGCCAGGGCACCTAATCTCGGCCATAATGTGTATTCTATAACATGAAAGAGAGAAAGGGAACATGTTTGGGTTAGGGTTGGATGATTTTCACCACAAACCTTGTACTTAACTATATCGTACTGAACCAGGAAACTTTAATTGACCTCCAGAACAGCCAGATTGAATACATGTCATACACTGGTAATGCATAGCAATGTGTTGCAATGCTTTATAGTTTACATCAGCACAGCTCCAAACTTGTGAATGTGCAGAAACCTGCTTCATGCTTCATTTCCCATCGAGGCTAAGCATGGTGACACACTCCATTACACACACATCTTGCTGGCATTCTTAATGTTATTGGCCTTAATATAGGAAATATTGTATGCAAAGATAACTGATGGGGGGAAAAAATGTCAGTGGAAGGTCAGTAAAATAATTCAAAGAAACTCAAATAGTTAATGGGTGAATGTAGAAAGTAGGAGGAGAGACAACGATTAAAGTGGTGGAGATGAGGGGAGCCAATGACCAAATATAGGAAGGCAGCACTGGCAGAAATACAGATAAGATATAGATTAGGGACAGAGTGAGAGATTGAAGAGATGGTTGGGGGCTTTTAGGAAAGTGGCCACCATTTATACTTTGAGCGGAATTGGACGAGATGAGACAGAACAAATAGAGACAGAACAAAGAAAAAGGAGTAAATCAGATGGGAAACCAGACTGGAGATATGAGGACGAGCCAACAAAAGGAGGCAGAGGAAAGTTAGACCGAAGGAAGGAAAATGTACAGTGACGATTAAAGCACGGCCGGATGGGGTAACGCACAGTTTGCATTAATAGGAAGGTGAATAGACAGAACAAGTAGAGAGAGTAAAAGAGCAGGAACAAACTCAAGTTGACAACGGAGAGAAAAGTAGTAGCAGGTAAACTGGAGAGGGGCGATGCAATAGGAGGAGGCGCCGGGGTAAAAGGATGAAAAGATGATAAAGCAGGTCCACAGTGCAAAATAGAAGCAAAGTAGGAGGGAGAAGAAGAAGCTCAATAAATTAACATGTGGAGACGGATAGAAAGATGAGAGGATATATAACATTAGACAGCTGGAAATTACCTTTAACAAATCACGAGTACGAATGTTGCAAGGAGAACACTGAATTCCAGCACCGGACATCCCTCAAGTGTCCTACTTGTATTGTGAAAGACGAGGAGGGACGCACAATGAAAGGCAAAGACGAAAACACTTAGCAGAAAGGTACACACAGTTCTGATGAGCGATGGAAGGGTAGATCAGGAGCAGCTCTCACATCGGTTTCAGAGAGATAAATAAGACAACTCCCGTAATAATGAAAGATACAATAGAGTTGGGGTTTACCAGTGTTGAAACGTATGAGGGAGAGGGAAGGATAAAAAGGTGGACGGATGCCAGACGAGCGGGGCAGGTAAGACAAATGATGAAAGTGAACGTAAGAGGGACAAGTAGAATAAAGAAAGGACAATGATCAAAGATGGAGAATATTAATAGAAATTAAGGGACACAGGTGAATAAGAATGATGACAGATGAAAGAAAGGATCACGAGGAAGGTAAAAACAGGTGATACGAATGACAGGTAGAGAGGGTGACGGAGAGATGAAGAGGAAGACAGGAAGAAGGGAGATCTGGCCGGATTAACTGACGGAGAGGAAGTGTGTGATGGTGCTGGTGGAAGTAGAGGGGAAGAAAAGAGGGAGCTGGAAGCTTAATGTTTGCAGGAAAGGATGGCACAGTAGGGATTGACAGAGGAGGAAGAAAAGGAGGAGAGATGAAAGAGGAAGGGAGGGAAGGGAAGGGGAAGGAAGGAAGGAGGGAGGTGAAGTAAAAAAAGGAAGAGTGGTAGCTGCAGGAGAAGATAAGATGTGTCTCGGTGGCAGCAGGAAGGTTTGGCTCTTTTCCATTCCCCCCCCCAAAAAAAAAAAACTGGCCTTCCATCCCTCCCTCCCTCACTCCTCTTCCTTATTTGATTCACGAGATCTAAAAGCTGACGCCACACCTGGGCTGCTGTGCGTCAGCAGAACAAGCCTCCTCTGTGTACTGCTTGACTCCTGTTTTATTGTTTACCTATCTGCACACAGATCCATTTCTGTATTACTGCTCAGCTGACCGTGGCTGGTTTTTGTAGGTTCACTTTGATGTTGTTGCTTGATTTATTTAAAAGTCCCCATCAAGTACAGGGTTCTACTGCAGCCACTCTTTATATTTTCAAATAATGGGAAGCTCTTTAATGTGTGTGTGTGCTGCTTCACAGACTTTGTCGCCAGGTTGGGATAAAAGCAAGCATGAGAAGAAGGGATTGTAATTAAATTGGCAATGTTAATGTTGGTTATACTGGCAATAGTAAGAGAAAATACTGGAAGTCATAATGTGTATATGTGCAAAGAGCAGCAATTGCAGTTTCACACAAACACAAACGCATTTTGTATTGTGCATCAAAGGTTATGTTTCTGTTTCACTGGTGTTTTATTTTCAGTGTTTCCCACATAATTAATGCACACAGCTATACAATGTGGCAATGAAGCAAAACAGCAAATTAGAGATCACTAATGCTATTATGAGAAGTGTAAAACAAATATTGATTCATTATGAAACTGTGAAAGGAGAAATTAGAATATGGCAGCTTGCCACAGTCTAGATAGCTATGGGAAACTTGACAAACGTTGTGTTGATGTAACCAAAATAAATAATACAACTTTCTTTTAAAAAAACGGATCGAAATAAGGTTACAAAGTGTTTTACAAATTACATGAGAATAGAACTACACAAAGAGATACAACATTAAAAACAAACATCTGCTAGAATTAATAGACTTTCCTATTTAAAAAAAAAAATGGTTTGAGCAATGATATAAAAACAGACAAAGTGTTGATGGCAAAAGCCGAGTCACCCTCAGTTACCAGCCTTGACCAAGAAACTACCAACAGTGTTGAGAGAGCGAAGATTACTGCTCGGGGCACAGGGAGTGAGTGGCTCTGTGATATATAATTGGGTCCAGACTGTGATGAGCTTAAAAGTTCTTAAAATTACTTTTAAATTTATGCTAAATTTAACCACCAGCCAATGAAGGGAGGCAAGAATAGGAGAGAGATTACAGTTGTGAACAGTTTGAACTTCTTGACCAGTAATAAAGAGGTCACGATAAATATATCTTTAATGCCCAAGATGCTTGTTCTTCTCTGTCCCCTATGAATGTGTCTGCACGTCAATATGCTAATGTCTTTGTTTCTGTATCTGCACAAGCTGTACGGCTCTTTTATGTAGTTAACAATGGGGGTGGGGTCAGGGGCTTTGTCGTCCTAAACGTTTATTGGTCTGGTAATTTGTTGATAATGTCAACCCGTTCCTCTTTGTGTTTCCGCAGGCTAACGGGCTTCCAGGTTCCTCCCCCGGTCACGAGCACGGGGAACGTGTTCTCGCTGAGGTTGACCAGTGACTTCGCTGTCTCTGCACATGGCTTCAAACTCAACTACGAAGGTCAGAAAGTGTCTCTGTGTGTGTTTGTACGAAGGGGCCGCGCCTCAGTGCCGACCTCTGCCGCTCAGGAAAGAGGGAACAATGTATCTCGGGAGCCTCTGTGACTGCTTCCTAAATGTCAGGTGAAATTCCAAAGGTCACACGAGGCACGCGAGAAAAAAAAGGGGCAGTGAGACGACTCAAACGCAGCTTTCGTTCGCCACTTGTTTTTGAATCCAGAACTAAGTTAGCAGGAGGGATTATTTGAATTAGACAATGTCATGGAAATTCTGTAAAGTCAAGCACAAATCATACAGTTGTCTTTTGGTAAGTTTAATTCGCACCTGCAGGTGGACTCAGAGTACAGATCACCAGAAGGACATTATACAATGAGCAAAGACTTACAGGAGAATGAACATCTTATACACTACAAGCCCCTCCCTAAGAGGAGCAAAAGGTTTATCAATCAGCTTCTTTGATCTCTGATCAGGGTGTGCAGACATCCTGTCTCTGTAGTGACCTCTTCCATGTTCCATCTGTCCCAGAGATCCCTTATCTCCATTTACAAGACAAAAGACCCCCTTCTGTATATATGTAAGAAATCCCTGCACCCTTCGACTCAAGAGCCTTGAGGGACCCCTGCAGTGAGCATCCTGCCAGGTGTCACACAGAGGGAAAGAAGCCATAAACATCTATTACCTTAAGCAACACTTGTATAGATACGTTAAACCACGAGAACCACATCTGTTCACTCATCCTTCAACATAGATGTCTCTTTCGTCATTAATTATAACACAAATGTTAAAACTGCCAATACAACAACCTGTGTTGAAATTAGCAAGACATACGGTATTGTATTAAAAACCACGCAATGAACCGTCAGAGCATGAGGCTTCTTTCGTTGTGGTTGGGATGAACCTGGTTTCTATTCAATCCAATTCCGTTATTGGGCCATTCATATTTTATAAGTTTTCAAGGGGATCGCCAAGGCAAACATGTCTATGACTCACTTCGGAAAAAGACAAGTTCATCCCCTTTCAGAGACAGATGCTGTCAAACTGGACACAGCACATAACGAGACTATATTCCAAAGGCTCTACATTATAAATGTTTTGGGAGAGAAGCCTTTTTGTGTGGATTTTTGTGCCACAGTATCTCACTCTAGAATATTTTGTGGTTCGTATAAAAGTGATTACATTTGACAGAAGTTTAACAGTTTGACTTATGAGCCTGCCAAACAAACAAACAACACACATTATAAACACACACCAACTGGGTAAGTTTTGGAGAAAAATTAAATAACCTGGTTATATTCGTTTTTTACGCTTTTCTAACAACGACAAATGTAGAGATTAGTTCCAGAGGGAACGTGGTCCACTCCAGTGGGAGCCGACGCCTCCTTATTCACCGTGCTTCCTTTAGGGCCCGAGTAAACAGCACGACACGGTTCTCCAGAGATGAAAAGAAGAGATATGGATGGCTGAAGTGATGGTTAAAATTAGAACCCACTACGTACCGGCACCATGTCCTGTGCGCATAAGCATTTCAGATTAGATTTTAGATTAGGATAACTTTGATGTCCGCAGTGAGGCTGTTAGTTCCGGAGCAGGATCAGACTTTCTACCTGAGCAAACCGACACAACGCATATTTATCTAGTGTCTTACTTTTCTTCAAACAGATCTCTTAGATGTCAACAGTGGACAAGCTGACAGCGCAGTACAAACATGATCCTATATGTCCTTTGAGAGCCACACATTCATTTACCAGGCAGTAGATGAGGCATATTAAACATAAGACTTTGGTCGAATCATATACTTATTGTAATATGCCAGTACTCGGTTGTAGTATATGAGATATATGGAAGTTGCATGGTTACACAGATGGTGGATGAAATGTAGTACTGTGCTACATACATGCTGAGATACAATGAATATGTACTGTGGCTAAATACTGAATGTACTGTAACCAAGGTAATACATGTGATGGGCTTTTCAAGAAACTAAAGCTATAATAGAAAGCAAGGAAAGGACATTTTAATAAGGCATGCATATTTAAAGCAGTATTCTGAATTAAATTCAGTCATTCAGCCGCACAGTGGGGAGTTTCTCTTTAAAGAGATTGTATCTGTATTCAGGCTTTTATTCCTCAAGTTGTTAAGTTTAGTTAAAAATGTGGGGCCGAAAAAGTAGGACACCAGGCACGGAGAGTTGAACAGTTTAAGTTTATTGGTTCAGGAGATGGTGAGAAGGGATATGCGAGGCAGGTAAAAAACCAGATTAATAGTTTCAAATATTTGAGAGAAAAACACAGGCGGAAACGAAGAGCTTTCACCACAGCGTGTTAACATAGGAGTAAACAAAATATCCGGTGAAGACTGGAGAGATGAACCAGGCTTAAATACTGCAGCAGCTTGTGGAATTGATGAAGGAATGATTGGTTGGAGATGAAACAGCATCAACATAGACAGTGCGAGAGTCAAACTTGGCAGAAAAGACAACTTGAAAGAAAAGGAAGGTAGATGCTGCCAAACAAAACTGGTGTAGATTGGGATAGGAATGAAAACCTGCAGATTATTCCAGACAAGCGGTTAACACCCGTAAAGATCACAGTAGAAATTGGATGGGTGTCGGGTGGTTGATGCTTAAGGAAGCACCAGAGGGTATTTATTGTAAGACACTTTTACATGTTGTAGTAGCAAAGGCAAAGGTGTAGATAATGATGGTTGAATACCATTAGCTTCTTCAGTGTCATGGTATTTTCCATTATGGCCACTGTTATCATGGGGACGTGGAGCAGAACAAAGCCATCACCATTACTGATCATTTTTTATCAAGATGTGGAGTGATTTAAGGACTAAAGCTGATGTGATATTTTATGTACATTGAATTAAAACCAAGGTTGTTTATGTTTGTCATGTTGCCACAGGTCACACACACACACACACACACACACACACACACACACACACACACACACACACACACACACACACACACACACACACACAGAGCTGGTGTGATTGCTGCAGAAAGGGATACACGGCTAAACTCTCCCTTTGTGTTTCCTCTGCCTCCATTCATGGGCCTTTTTGCTCGTTTGTATGTAAGTTGGTCGGTTGGCAGCTTTTCATTGTGTTGATGTGTGTGTGTGTGTGTGTGTGTGTGGCGCGCCGCATAATGACAGTATCATTGATTGCAAAGTGCCTGGGTTGAACTCGGCACAAACGCTGTGTCATGGTGCGCTCGTGCCTGCTTGTGCTACTTGTATGTCCAAGCAGTTGTCCCAGATTTATTCACTGGCACAAGTCTCCGCTTGCAACTTGGCCCATGTTCCTTCTGTGCGTGTGCGCGTGCGTCTGAGAGAAAGAGAGAGAGAGAGCGGCAGAAAGAGTTTGCTCTCAGTGAGCTCGGAGCTTCCAGGGGACTTATCTGAAGAGCCCCTGCTGCTGATACATTCGGCTGTTTGACTTGCCCTGTGTGTGTTTGAGTGAGGGAGTCAGGGAGGCTCGGAGACAAACCACACTGGGCCTTACCAGAAAATGCAACCTTATGCAGATGAAGTGTTGGTCTATCTATATGTCGCATCTCTGCATCTACAGTCCACAACACAGGACTTGATGTCGGAGCAAATGTCCTCCTGAGGTTATAAATTAAGGAACCCGAAAGAACTTTAGCGGTGCAATGACAATTTCAATTAAAGTTTTTTTTTTGTCATGAATAATTTCCTGATGAGTGGATCACATGACCTTTTCAGTGGACTTTTTTTCGTGAGTGCAGTGAGCGTGTAATTGTCATTGCCCCAAAATACATTTTACACTGTCGGGCCCTGCAACACGGAGCTGGGATGTAATTTAATTCAGCGAGGAGGAGATTTTCTCGGAAAGGAATGATCCACCTGGGCTTGGACATTTTTTGGCAAGTCGTCCTTATTCCATGTAATCCTTATGTCTAATCTGCTGTTGGAGCGATTTCAGGTTTGAGATTTACGCAGGTATTAGCCTTAGCATTGTAAACAAGACGTGTTTTGAAGAAGGAACGAGTGAAAAACACCTTTCATCGTCATTGTTGTCGGAAGTGATATGTGTTGTGTAAAATCACTCTTGTTTTACGCAGAAATTTGGCCACTAAAACTACAAAATAATCTGTGCGTGTGTGTGTGTGTGTGTGTGTGTGTGTGTGTGTGTGTGTGTGTGTGTGTGTGTGTGTGTGTGTGTGAGAGTGAGAGTGCATATCTTACTCTGACACACACATATTACAAATGCATATTCCATGATCTGACCTCTAGGACTGGTTATTTGGCTAAGCACATGATAACTTATGCCAACATCTTTTTTTATATTGTATCTAACTGAAAAACTAGTTTGTAGGTTAAAAGATAAACATAAACGTCTTAACAATAATAACGATATACATTTAAGTAATATCAAATTTAAATGTAGTCTGTAATCAGATGTCAGTATAAACATAATCTCCCCAGACAGAGATAGCACAGATGGAAAATGCGTCTTAGAGTTATACTACTTTTCCCATGTGTGACACTAGCTTTGAGAATTTGAGAATTACAATGAAACAACAGCTCTAAGAAGATCCACGTAAACTAAATATTGACACTAATTATGAAGCTTTGTAATCTATAAAGTGGATTAAATTGAAATATGAGAACAACAGGTGGATAAGAGCAGCATCAGTTGAGCTGCAGGGGTTTCAAACATACTGGTGTCTGAGCCGAGTCAACATTTATGATTTACCAAGAGATGTATGCTCCAGCCCTCACCTTTAAGTCATGAGCTCTGGCCAGATGAATAGATGAGATTGTGGCCAACCTTCAATCCATTTAGAGTTTGACTGGGTTCACTCCTAGGTTACAGTATAAGGAATATGGAAGGGGCCTCGGAGTGGAACCGGTAGTCCATCACGCTGAAGGGAGCTGAGACTGTTCAGACATCCGATGAGTCAGCCTCCAAGACATGTTAGTGTGGAAGGTATTCCCGGCATGTCAAACTAAGAAGAGACCTCGGGGCGTTTCCAGAGGATGCTTGAGTGCTTTTTAGATCCCGGCCCGGCCTGGGAATACCTGGGAACTCAAAGGAGCTTAAACATGTGGAGGGGTAGAAGAAGGTCTGGGACTGCCTTTCTTATCCTGCTGCTGCTGCTGCTGCTGCTGCATGTTATGAAAAATGGATGAATGGGTATGAATGAATAGATGGATTAACATACTGTAAGAGCTAAGACAAAAAAACGAGTGGTGTAGAGGTACACTATGTATTATATGGAGTACAAAACAGAAAATCCATGAAAAAACGCACATGTATTGATCACACTATAGGAAGGAGTTTAGCGGGGTAGTTCTCACGGCAGAGGTACAGTCGTGCTGCTCCATCCCTTTCAACCTGTCTGTCTGCTGCTTGTGGGATACACTTTGATGTGATTGTTGGACTCCTTGACAATTTCTCCCTCTCCCTCTGAAGACTGTCAGGCCATAAGTAATTCATAAGTCAGCACATGCCATACAGTGTGTGTGTGTGTTGTGTGTGTGTGTGTGTGTGTGGTGGTGTGTGTGTGTGTGTGTGTGTGTGCACGCTTGTGTGTGAAACGGAGAGAGAAAAGGAGTGATGTATTATTTAGCATGATGTCGGAGGCAGTTTGATATTGTGCTGATGAGACGGAATCAAAGATTATTGCAGAGCTTAAACACACGTGCACACATCTCACACACACACAACACACACACACACACACACACACACACTGCTCTTTCTCAGCATGACTGCCGTTGAAGAATTGTTATCTTTGTCTCTTCTGACTCCTTCTATGCTCTTGTCTTTTTTCAACGCTACGACCTCGTCCATCGCCTCTGAGTTCGGCTTCTTTACCTCTATTATTTAAAGTCCATACATGTATATAACATATCCCCACGTGCCCCATGTGGCTGGTCTTGTGTTTCCAACTGGAGCTCGGGTATATAGAAGCCTGGGAGGGTTCTGCTCAGTTTCTGAGCTTTTCCTAGGACTGTGCTCTTCTCGGAAAGAGATCTCTGATTACCCCTGGCACCCCTGTGGCCTTCACTTTCCACATCTTCTCCAGCTCCTTGGGATTGCTACATCTAAACTCAGCTCTGTTCTGCACTGGTAATTTCCTTTTATGAAGACATACACAGACTTTATTGGTTTGACTGACATGTGCAAGAACTGTTATGATAAATGTTAAGTCGAGTCCAGTATTGCAACTATAGTCAGTGTCGTAGGTGTATTTTTCTTTTCATGTCGGACAGTATTTTCTTGGCATGAGAGCAGATTTGTTTGACCCCCGTAGGATGTACAGTGCTCTAGATAAACCGTGTTATAAATGTCGAACTTGATTTAAATGTAATCCTGTAGGAGACGCCTTCTTCTCATACACACATAATATGGAATAACATCGAATTGAGTTAACCTCAAACATAGATGTACACTACCCACATTCATACAATATACATTTAGACATGTCCATGTGTCCAGAGGCACACGCACGCATAGAAAACACAGTTACCATACCTGTGCACAAGCAGACACATGGCTCCCTTATGACATGATTTTCTTCAGAACACAGACCGGAGAACATGTTCCTCATCCTAGAACATTCTGCCATGTGACTAACGAGTCAGCAGAGATTTCACTTCCTCCTCCCATCCCCACCTCCTCTTCACAGCTTCTGCTTTCTTCCTCCTTCTCTCCTCCCAGGATATAACAGTAATACACTTCTCTTACCTTCATTTACTCCTACCACGGAGAGATTACATAGTGCCTCGAGAGGAGGCATAAACAAAGAGCAATAAAACGTAGAAGGAGGCACTAAAAAAAAAAAAGGAACCGCATCAAATGTGAAATGGTAAATGTGTATTTGTAAATGAACAGAACACTCTGGCAGCAGGGTTAAAACCTGTGGGAGCTCTCCCTGTCCAGATCACATCCATGGACTCTTTTCCATCTCGGCATTTATTCATCAGTTCCTCAAAATATCACGGAGCGTGTGACTCACAGGTCCACAGCCAAACCAGTGACCTTCTGGTCATGTACTCATTTCATGAAACTGCTGCTCCACCATCTTGATATAAAGGATTTTGAATTTCCTCGAGGGAGCAGGAGGAAATCTTTACTCAGAGGTCACATGATGTGTATCTGTAAATCCACGGCAGCGTCAGATGAAGGAGTTACAGTTACTTACATAACCATGTTGGTCAGTGTAACAGTGGATTACAGATGACTGGATATAGCTTTTTGACATTTCCCATCTTTCTCTGACCAAGTCACATTCTCAGTCCTTTTAATATTACTGTCTGTTTACCTTGAAGACATGTAATTGTGTGCCGAGTTTCCCTCACACATTCTTTAAAAGATGCAGTGTTTTAAAGAGATCTGCAGACGCTGATGGATTATTGTGTTTTTCCCAAACCTCCCGTTAAAATGAAACTATAAGATTATATTTTAGAGGCCCTATTGAATCTCTAAATAGTGTGCTGCATTTGATCAAAACAAATTCAGTCTGATATCCAAAGTTTCCAAGAGGCCAACGCTCACTTTGGACCAACTTTTTCCTCAAAGTCGCAAAAACCGAGAAAAGTTGATTGTTCTCTGCTTTTGCGAAAAGGCACTTGAGAGTAAACAAAAACAAACCTCACTCAGTTGAAAACCTCAGTAAACACAGTCACTATTGTTTTTAACACTTTGTCATTGAATGCGAAAAAATAATACATAGAAATGATGTAAATGAGACGCACACTTCTGATACTTTCTTATCTTCTAGCTTTTAATTATTCAGAGTTTCGCTTTTTTTTTTCTTAAGCTACATCGAAATGCAGCAGAACTCTATTAGGGGGCAGATATGTGAAATAACGATGTTTGTATTATTTTATGCATAAAAGATTGACAATCCCCGAGCAGTTTCCTGTGAGGTTATTGCTCCCCCGCCTCCCACAATGTGGCCACCAGCGACTCTGTTGACACAATTTGGTGCAAAAGCATCAATTTGGTGCGAAGAGTTCGATACAATGGGGCTTGATTGTTTTCCACATTAGAATTCAGTGAACATCAGCATCTTTCATGAAGAAAGGTTTCCTACATTTTTCATCTCTTGCACCAGTGATGTTTCTGGCTGACTCTTTTGAAGTCACGACCGAGAACACGCACACACACACACACACACACACACACACACACACACACACACACAGAGTGAGATCCGCCTGCCGCATGCAGAGATTGCGTAGACACCGAAAATGGCTTCATTGAGTAAACGCCGTGTGGAAATAACTTTGAATGACGGTGCAGCTGATTAGCGAAGTTCCAGTGGAAACTATACGGTCGCATTTGCATCCATATTTAAAGTTAGACGTTAAATCGTCTGTTTTAACTTGAACGTGATCTCAGTGTGCTCGTGCTCTTCTGAGCTGCCGTGGGCGTTTTGCTGTTGGAATGCGATATCATCACAAACCTGGTATGAAGTCAATCATATACACTTTATATTTCATTCCTTAGTTAATATTTTAGTGGTATATTATCCAGATAGTAAAATGCACTTACATAGGCGCTTGTATAGGTCTCTCTTACATCCAGGATAACCTGACGTTATAAGAGCAATCTCACCTGGCTTTTGAAAGCTGCCAATCCGATTGGTTTATTGAATGTTGGGCCCGAAACACATCGATGATTTAATAAAAGACTGAGCCATGCACCTGTCACAGCAACCTTCAGCCATTAAACTTGCACAATGGATTTGGACTTTATAAATGCATTTGTGCCATGTGCTTTAGATCATGTGCTTAGATTGTTAAAATAGAGCCACAAGAGTGAAGTGTGTGTGTGTTTGTCTCTGTATTACTCATGATGTGGGGACCTAGTGTTATTCCGTATGGGGACAAACAGTATTTCTGCTAAACATGTATCATTACAGTTGAAGAGTTTTAAGTTGAAAGGAAAAGGTCAGAGTAAGTTTCCAGGAAATTGATGCAAGTCAATGCAATGTCCTCTGATGTCATGGAGATACAACTCTCTCCTCTCTCTCTCTCTCTCTGTGTGCGTGCATTAGTATGTGTGTGTGTGTGCGTGTGCTGGCTGCAGCTTTGATCTGATCTTTATCAAAGAGACCTGAGGTGACTGACAATATCCACTCGCCTCTCTTTTTCTTTTTCGGTTTTTCGGTCATTCTATCTTTCTTTCAGTGAAGTCATTTAATGTGTTCGTGGTCAGTTTATATCAGAGAAGATTCATTTACTTTTTTTTATTTTGCAATGTAAATAAAGTTAAAATAATGATGTTCCTTTAATGCTTCAACTTCGAAGAATTCAACAGCAGTGATAACATACAGACTCCAGTTGCAGCCAAGTCACACACATACTTTACACACAACTGTAGCACAACCACCTGCTTTATTCTCTGTAACCTGATTTATTTCTCTGTGCCTCTTTTTGCACAGAGCTCACTACACATATTTAGCACCCACAATGCACCTAGTACACAGAAGCATATGCGTGTGTGCCTACACACATACAACTGTGGCTCGGTTCATACATTTAAAATGAGAAGGAATATGTCAGTGGCGTCCCTGGAGAAAAGTGGTTGCGCCGTCCTGGAGAGTGGTGAGTGGGCATGTGTGTGTATGTGTGTATGTGCCTGTGTCTGTGTATAATGTATATGCATTTGTCCTACTTGTTCCCGTGTGTATGTAACAGGCAAGTGTGAAGTATCTGAGATTCGAGAGGAGAGGAAAAGGAGAAAGATAGAAGAGGAACATACAGCATATGATAAATTAATGAATCTCCACTGGGAGCAGTATCGGGCACATATGACGTCCAATACACACCAATACAAAACCTTTTTATACAGAACACAGTGCAGAAGAAGAAGCTCGGGTTGATTCAGAAATGTTTCTTTTTTCTCTTTTTGATATATCTAACATACACTCCCATATGCACACACATGCTCTATATGGTGCATATATATTTTTTTTACAACCTAAAATCTGTAATGGTATCGGCCCCAAAAATCTAGTACTGGGTTAGGGTCGATGCTGTAGTGCGAAGCTCACTCTGCTGAAATGTCAACGAAGGAGCGTCGATCTAAACAATCAAACACACAGACACACACACACACACACACACACACACACACACACACACACACACACACACACGCACACACACACAGTGACAGCAGATGAGAGGAGTAGATTGTTTCAAACAGAATTCTCAACAGGAAATGTGTGTTTTTTGAGTCTTTATCTCCTGAGAAAACCTAAATGTCACAAAAGTTTTTCTTATGTGTATTATTCAAACATCTGTAAATCATTAGAGACTAAAATAAGCTGCAGATTATCTACAAAAAGTGACTGTGACGGGGCCGTGACTCAGAAATGTATCTCATCATACGAGCTGTGGAAGGGCGCTATTTAAAATTTTTATTTTATAGTCTTATTGATTTTTTTTTTTTCATTGGTTCTGCTTTGTAAGCACGACTTGGAAGCAACTGAGAAATTATTTTGTTGATTTACTTATTTATTTATTTTCATCTGTGAAAACAGGTGATTACGTTTTTTTTCAGGCTCAATGAATCGGTGGGCCTCTGGACCATCACAATACAATATAAAGTTAGTGTTGTTTGCAGGCAGGGAGGACTCTGTGTCTACCTGTTATTCAGAGTGTGCACGAGAGTGTGCACGAGAGCATGGTGGGTGCGTTTTCTGGGGCTGGGTTTTTATTTTTCACCTGTTTTCTGAGATGAAAAATAAGGAATCTAAAAATGAACCTGGGAAAAGTGACACTAAAACAGTCCAAGTTACTACTTTAACATTATGGAGGATGTAAGTCCAACAACAGAGTTAGTTTTTTAGTCTTTTGCAGAAAGTGCTAAATACAACCAATACACATTAGCTCATTCTCTGGATCCTATATAATCCCACAGTGTTATGATACACTTTAGCTGCCAAATCCCTGAGTTTCAGGCCTGCAATGACGTCAACGTCTTCTGAATGCATCCGTCTGATGTATGGACGAATGGCTGCCAAATGTCTAAGCATCTTCACATATAAAGCCTCCAGCAAAATGACAAATTCATGGGTAAAATGCACTAATTCAGTGACAGATTTATATTTGGAAGCTGCTAAATGTTTTATAGCCTCGAAGGGGAAAGGTGTCTAACACTGAAGATTGTCCAAAAAGTAGCCATCAGTCTTATAATGTCTGGATAATGTAATTACAGTAAAGTGTAAAGTGTATCGACCTCATTTTTTAATGATATGAATACATTCATGACGTAAATCTGGAGAACAGTTTCCAAACCCATCTGTGCCAAGACAGGGTAGAAATTACATCAAGTGATTTATTGATTTGATATTCAGGTCTGTCAGACGTACACTAGCCACCTGACTAAAATACAGGCTATCCCGGTCCATAGTTTGTATCAGTGTGTAGGAGTGTGCTGATCTGCTGCAGTAGTGTGTGTGTGTGTGTGTGAGTGTGTGTGTATGGGAGTGGGGCGGTAATAATACAGCCTTCTGGCCAATGTCAGTCCATTATTCAGCTTTATATCAGCCAACCAATCAAACGGCCTCCCTTCAGGGTCACCACCTCAGCCCATCCAATCAGCTCCTCCTGCCAAGCAGGAAGGAATGTCACCTGATTAGCATAACCAGAAAATGAGCAGGGTCATGCTGACGCGGCAGTTTCTGACGCCGTGCATCAAGCAGCACTCGGAGGCAGCATTTAGACAAATGTATCCCTCAACACTGTCAGCAACTCCGAGAGGATTTTCCCCAAATGCATCGCCACCCTATAAAATGTGATAAGGAACATCGACAGAATAGGCTGCGTCTCATCAGCAGATTCCATTATTTAAGGGCATTCCACGGGGTGTTTCTCTCTATATTTAATTTTCTAATTAATTGTTAAAATGACTATCAGTGCTGTGTTTTCCAGCCCCTGCGCTCGGCTTTCGATCAGCGGATTTAGTTTCCCTCACTTCCCCCGCTGCTTCTAGTATCTTAACTGCTGTCTCTCCGAGGAAGGCAGACTGCAGTGTAACATTGGAAAGTGGGGTAACAAAGCTCTGTGCATGCTTTGTTTTCAAGAACGACCGATTCATTGGGTTTCTGGGTTTCTCCCTTTTTAAAATGTGTGCAAGTTTGATGCAGCTGGGAGTCAAGAGGCTTAGAAAAGTTTCTTCATAGTGAATATGTTAACGTGAGCTACAATAACCAGGCTACCGACCTTATCCTTAACCAAACAGGGTTGCTGCATCTTCCTAATATAACTTTTTTCCACTTCTCTGACTTTTCAAAAGCACTACTCACACATTTCATCATAATATGAAGGATCACCTACTGTTTTCAACATAAGAACTTATTCAGAACTTGTCGCCTCTCTAAGTCGGGATTCTCGTCAGTTTAATTTGTTCTTTTCAGTTGAATTATCGTCTCTATTTTACAGTTTCTCTGTATTTAATTGAAATTTTAAAAAACTGCTCTGTCTCGTTGAATGCAAAATTAGAAAGTGAGACAGCCGAGCACCAGCTGCACTTTTTTAAAGCTTTCCACAGGTTTAGTTATGACTGGATTTTATTGCTTTAGAGCTGAAGTCCAATTCACATTCACCCATCAAACAGTGCTGAGATAGTAAAGTGCTGCTTGGGCTGCAATTCTTTTTCCAAGTCCAAGAGAAAAGTAAAAGAGCCCGACCAAAACCTGGAAGGCATTCTATCGTATGAGTCCGAACCCGACCCGAGCCCAGTGTTTTCACCTGTCTCGGCATGTGCTGTGTAAAGGATCAAATAGCGAAGTGGTTGAAGTTGCCAATAGGCCTGAAATTGAATATGATTTAAAAATGTGAGTCCGAACCAAACGCTACAAGTCCCAGTGGGCTGAGTTCAGGTGTCCACACTCTGTTGCGTACACAGTTCAGGGGCAATTTA
>CM031686.1:8053155-8233155 GCA_006182925.3 Reinhardtius hippoglossoides
TAAACACATCAGCCGCTGCAGCGAGGGTCCAGTGTGAACAGACCATAAGAGTGTGTGTGTGTGTGTCTGTGTGTGTGTGTCTGTATATCAGACCGATGAAAACAGTCTGGACCCGATGGTTTGATAGACGAAGGTTAAAGAAGTGGAATCCTGGAGTAATCTGTTTAAAAGGCTGTTACAAGCATATGAATTGTGACTTTTTAAGTTTTTTTCCTATGACAAAATGTCCACAGGGACTTTCGCTTTACCACGTCACAAAACTGTGGAGACTGTCACCTGAGAGTCGGCACAATGCATTTGTAAATTATCTTCAAAGTTTGTTTAGTTTGAATAGTATCTGTTTGCTCTGGCTCCACTTTAGGTTTAGTTTGTTCGTTTTCTTTTGTCCCACGGGGAGAAATTCAGTTCAAACCACATCCCATCACAAACAACTCGACACAACATTGAACAGCCACAATATAAATATGTAATTTAAGACATTTCAAAAACCTTAAACATTTGCTGAAGCCGACCTTGTTGTGTCACTTCTGAAGCATCTTTTAACACTTTTCAAAATTTGCTGCAGTATTAAAGATCATTTAAAACAACTTTGTCTCTTAAATTAAAACAAGAAGTTGTGTTCTGCAGTAAAACACGCGTCTGTGGCTACTTTCAATTGAGTAGGAGGTTTTTGTTTCCGTTCCTTGTTTTCACCAAGGTTACCAAGTGTATATAAAACAACACAACCCCACAGCAACCCAGCTGACGCGATTGATTATTTCATTCATAGATTCATGCTTTGTCGGTCACATCCTCTGCAAAAAATGCTTCTTAAGTGCTTAATGGATTTTGGAGCATTTCCATGATTATTGAGGCTGCGTTGTCATGGCAACGGACTATAGAGAAGCTTTGTTTTTGACAAAAACAGATTATTTCACATAGCCCCTTTAAGTCAGAGCTGAATTCAAAAACCCTTTCTGCAAAACATGTCGGCTTGATTAGTGTGGACAAACAGAGCCGAGCAAAATGTTCCTCCATTATTCTAAATGAGGGAGACGAGGTTAATTAGTGTTGGTCTCAACAACAACATGAGGTGCAGGATGTATCTAGTCAGACGCTTGACTTTTGAAACATGGAAATATTAATCTATATTGATCGGAGGACGATCTATTTCCAATTGTTTTGTCTCTAAAATCTCAGGAAATAGAGAAAAATGCCCAATTGCAATTTGCAAAAGAACAAGATGACAAAATTGCTTTTCCTTCACTGTTCAGTTCTAAAAACAATATGACTCATTTCCTGGTTTCCTCCAACAAAGAAAAGCAGCAAATCAAATCAGTATGATTAAAATAATGTTTTGCATGTTTGTTAATAAATAGCCAACGCTTTATTTTAAGTGTCCATACTTAGCATTTAGAAGCAGTATTTTGATAAAGAAAATATGTTATAGTTGGTGGGTAACTATAAATGGAATTTTGATGTCCACTCAGACAACAATTGACAATATAGTAAACAGTTAACAGGTGTACTATAAGGTCATAAATCATTTTTTGATTTATTTAAGATTTAGCTGGTGTCTTTAGTCACATCGGAGGCAAAGATAAATTGAAAAAAATATTTTTTTAACCATGTATGACGTTCTATCTGACTTCACTTATTACATGATTTCTTATGAAGGGAAATGGTAATCTGATCAATATAAGCTTTAGATTGTTTCTGGAGCCCTATAATTTGCAGAGATATCTTGGAAAAGGTTGTAATTTAATTAAACCAAATATTAAGCTCACTTGAGGAGCAGAAAGTCTATTAATTATAGGTTTGATCCCCGGCTCCACACTACGTAAGGGCAAAAATAAAACCAATTTAGGCCAAAATGAATGCCCAGCAAATGAATAGAATTTAATTAATTCAATCCCCACAGAATTTCTTCTCCTTTCTGACAGAAGGTATGAGAGTATTAAATAAGAAATGATGGGAAGAGGGCTCAGACCTCCACTGAACATCCCTTTGACCAGTCACCCTAAGAACTCAGCTATTTCTGGCTCTCTTGAGATCACAGTCTACATTTAACCACTAAGACTATTACCTGCTGCTGCTGCTGGCAGACCTGTGACGGCACCATTACATAACTGAGGCTTTAACAAGCGGACATGTCACGTGGTTGAGACAAGTTTCTTTCTTGACCACGTCCTAAGGACCTATGGTCAGGACAAGCGAGTGGATGCTGGTTTAACCTCCTGGGAGCAGAACAAGCCTGAGATAAAGGCGGTGACCTCTGGGTGGTCAGGTATTAACAAGCAGAGAACAGGCTGTCACTTTCTGTTTCTAATGACACTGACGGTACAAACATAACCATTTGAGTATTCCACCTGCTGAGCGCTGAGATAGACTTAACTCCTGAAACCAGAGAGAGAGAGAGAAGCTCAGAGGAGCAACCATCTTCTTATCCAACAACTACTGACATCAACACATGAAAAATAAACTACAGTTATGGATTATTGGCAGCCAATACCTAGATTAGGTCAAATAAATATTAAATATATCCGGTACCGATATATCAATACTCGAGAACGTGTTTTGATAGCAATATCAAAGAATACTTTCTCAATACTGTGGATTGAGTGAATATGAAGATTTTTTCATTCAGGAAAATATATAAGTCTGCAACAAACAATTATTATATTCAGCTGTTGATTGATTATTTCCATAAAACTTCAGTGAAGTTAAGTTAAAAAGTGAAGTAGATAAAATCCCACACTGTGCAGCCAATATTTTGATTCTTTAGTATTTCTGTACAAAACTCTGCACTGCAGCACTCGACCCCTTCTTGCTACTTGAATCAAAAGCCCTCCACACAGCGTTCATTCCAGAACATCTTGTTGCCCACTTACATAACACCCAGTTGTCTCCATTTATATCCTGCAGGTAAATCTTAACACAAGTCCCACAGATAATCCAAGAGCAGGGAGAGCCAAAGAGAGGCTGGAGGCCCCACAGGCTGGAGGCCCCACAGGCTGGAGGCCCCACGGGGGACCACAATGCCTGCAAAGAGCCTCGATCACAGACAGTGAGCGCATGAATGATACATTCATAATGCAATATGATCCATCTGTCACCAGGGGGGGCATTCTCGACCTAACAGGCAAACAGTTATGAGACCTAACGGTTTTGTAACGTGACATATTCAGCTGTAGGGCAAAGTGAAATGATTTTGTTTCAGCTGCGGTATTAAAAACTTTAACCTTATACGATTTGACTGGTTCAGGTGAGGAAGAAGTTCAGAGACACATGATGCTGAGGATCGCAGCATCACAGCTGCTCTTTCGTCTCTGATTATCTGAGTAATTCATTAGAAATTTAGCTTTGCTTAATTTTAGTTTGCAAGGGTTACAACATCTGCAGCTTTATTATTGGTTAAAACTATTTTATATGTTGTTCTTTGGTCTTCTCCAATACATAATCAACATTAAACCGTAACTTTGTTGTTGATTGCACACATGTTTCCATTTACTGTCACTGTCACTCAATCTATTCAACCTGTCAGTGCCAATAAAGTTGGTTCAAATCAGAGTCATTATAGAAACAGTGATCAAAACGTGTGAACAAACTTTCAGAGGTACTTTAAGAGTCTAATTCTTACTTTACTTTAGCAAAGAAATCTTCATAGAAGGTTTGTGGTCATTTTTAATGAAATGTACATGTAACAAAAACATAAGACAACAAAATCTGTGACTCTGGACTTGCTGTATTTGAAATATATTTTCAATTCCCTCTACAAGAATGTGGAGAAAGTTATGACTTTCTGCTGTAAAAAGTAATGAATGGTTTATTTTTAAAAGACCTATTTTAAGTTTCAACCACATTTTGTGAACGTCAGAGGGTTGAAGCAGCTCATACTCAAAAAAAAAAAAAGAGGGGAAAACACAGAAGAACATTCAAGTAGCTGAAAGTGATGCAATGCTGCTATAAACTCATTTCATGCCTTTCACCATTGCTACAATTTCTACAATTTGTTTTACTGTGCATGACAAACTGTGCTGTCATTTGGTGCATGAAAATGTCCCATCAAACCTTAGCAGCGCAGCCTCGTCGGCCTACAAGTGGGACCTTCAACCTTTCATTCAAAAGATAAGCATCAGTGTCATTCAGTCACACTGAAGAACTGTGCAAGAAGTAAGATACTGATGGGGTGACAAACTTTCTACAAACACGAGTGAGATCCTACAGGATATCGAAGACTCGACTGAAGACAACTCTTACTAGCTCAAACTTAGATGTCGTACAATATGTGCAACAGACACAGAGAACACTCAGAGTCAATAATCAGAGTTTTAGCAATGTGGCCTATATGAACTGCAAACTGACTCCTCCTGGTTTTCTCATCTGTGCCATTTTGGCTCCGATTTGACTATTTCTAAAACTGATGACTTGCAGCGCTTGTCATCATCTAGTCACACCACGTTCCCTGGCTGCAGCTCCGGTTGTGATCACATGCCTGATCTGCAAACATGTGATGGCTATCCGAAGCTGCTGCAGCATGGCATTGCTCCGGGAGCCGCCGTGCTCACGTTACAAGTATCATGATCGGCGCTGTTCACTGTGCCGTGCTTTGGCGGCTCCTTGAATATTTGGCTGCAATTCTATCTCCTGTTTTATTTAGTGTAAGGTCAGAGCTGGTCCAGTCTTGATCCATAGTCTGAGGGAACTCTGCTAAAGGTTTCATTCTGTTGCTGTCCGGAAAACACCATCACCGGGCACTGGGCAGTCAGTAAAATGTTATAACAACTTACAACTACAACTAAGTCAAGACATCTTGGTAAAACGGCTTTTCAAAGATAAATCAAAGCTAAAATTACATTGTGAAAATAAAATAAAATGAACTAATGTTACATCAAATGGAAAAACAGCAAATGCGACAATGAATTTCTTAACACTTGTTCTACTTCAACAAACAAGGGCCACAACGAATCCACTTGTAACTCTCTGTTTGTTTGTTAACTCCAACATTGGGGGTTTGTTTGATGCCGACAGCTTCAAGGCACAAACATCATGTAGTTCAGAGGTGAAATATCTCACCGACTAATTGATTAGTTGATTGCCAAAAACCAATTGGCAACTATTTGGATCCTCAGCCATTTTTTTTTAAAAGGCCACATGATTTACCACTTCAAGCTTTCACACACCGTGGACGAGACAAATAAATAACACAAACCAACAGTATGCAAAACACTTAACCTGCGAAAACTGGCGCCGATGCAAATTTTTAAACGCTTGCTCGATAAAAGATTTTAATTGATTCCCACAAGCTCATTCTTTGGAAATAATAATGGGTTCAACTTCATCCTGTGATGAAGATCTTCTCCTTACTCGACAAAAGAGAAGGGATCAGATTTGATGAAAGGATTTTGGCATCATCTATTTTGAATCACAAATTGTGGATCATCAGCAAACCTCTCTCCACTCTGGCAGCAGCCTCACCAACACTCCCTCACTCTGCCAGTTAACTGTGAGCTGGTCACACACTACTGGTAACTCAAACTGTCAACAAACCTTCCTGTCCTTGGCTTACAAAACAAGTTTGTTAACACCCTCTTTGCCCTCTGACAGGAATCTCAGCCGCCGGACGCTGCTCAATGACCACTGGTAGTAACAAACCTCTATTGTGTTTTTTTCACAACTTTTATTTTACAACGAACGGATCTTTAAAACAACAACGCCAAACTTTCTCTGGTACACGTATCTCAAACGTAAGGATTTACTGCTTCCTCTGTCATATATGATTTAGGTGAACTGGGTAAACTGAGATAATTTAAGTAGACTAAATGATTAATCAAGAAATAAATCAGAAGGTTAAACTAATCAAATAACAATTAGTTGGAGCACTAATCCAGTTTTTCAGTGTTTTCGTGTCCAGCGGATGTAGATTAACCACAGTTCATGTAAATTTAAAGATATTTTTCTTAGGTGTTCTTTCTTTGATGCAGTCTTAAACCACTTCTTCATTTCTTTAAACTTTGTCGTTGAGGGACCGGAGGCAGCAACTTCATCATAACGCAGCACACATGAGCTGCCGCTGTCAGCCGAGGAGCTTCGTGTGTCAACGCATTGCACAAAACCACAACCATGACAGAGAGGCCATTATGAGACAGCAAAAAGAACAAGATTTTTAGTGTCACCGACATCAACTGCAAGAAGGCAGGCAGAGCTGCGGAACAGACTTAGTGCTGGACAAACACACACAGACACTTGCAGTTAATTGTCACTGATTGCACAGGCAGAGCGCTGTTTGCTTTACACCGAATATCTAAATGTGACTTTCTCTCAAACAGCCTGTTGTAAAGACAAATGCTGCAGAGATGTAAATGTCAATCTGTCCCATGACTCTCTCCCACCCACTCCACCAGTGGTATCTGCTGCACAGCACGCAAGAAATGTGGTTTTCTCTCCGTGACATTATCTGTGCGTCTCGCTCTTTACATCTCAGTCTCAGAAGCTCTTGCTCTTTCAACTTCTCTCGCTCATTCTTCTGCTTTCTCCAAATCACTTTCCCCCGGCTGCTTCCTCCAACAGAAGTCTAATTCAATTCAGAAAGAGCATCGACTGCATCTCAGACGAGCCTAACTACAGAGGATGCTGCCAGTGTGGCCAGTCTGGCCCAAAGTGAACCCACAACACACCCACGCCATCGAAAATAGATCATCTGTTCAAATTTAGCGAACATTTGTAAGCGTTCAGCATCTTGAAATGTTTGGAGGGATGGTTTTGACACCAAGGGGGCTATTATCTTGACTCCACCCTTGTGTCAGCACCTACACAGGTCTTTAAATGTTTCTTGCCGTGGAGAGAGGAGGAGCTGTACGGTGTATTTCATTTCAGACATTTCCTAAAAACTAATCGAGCCACAGAGATTCAAAGACAGGAAAACCTAAACAGTCTGTGTGAGCAAAACCTCTTTCTCATTTCTAATCTCATTCATCTGAATTTGTTTTATTTATTTCTCTCCATCTCCTCTTACTGGGACCAACAGAGGAAATCCAACCATGACAGGTTCCTGTTTATGTCCCACAACAAACAACGCCAACAGCATTCAACTATCACAAGCCACCAGGCCACCAGGAGTACATTTGCACAAGGACAAGCCAGGTCTCTTAATTCGACATGCCACTTTGAGAAGCAGCAATCTTGTCCTGAGTCTCTATAATCCTCAGTTCTACTTTAGCTGCTCATCTGCTGGAAACCTGGAACCAGCAGGGTTCACTGTTAAAGCAACTTAATGCAAAACTGACTATTTTCCTTACTGATTGGTCTAATTGATCTACTCTATATAGCACAATAAAAGGAGTGCACAATAAGCCCAAAAACTTGAATATCAGTCAATAAACGTTACATTATTTCTTTACCGTTTAAAGGCTGCTTTCTGCTCCCGAGTGAAGGTTGTGGGTTTAAACTCAAAGAATCACAAGCACTTTACAAATTTAAGGTAAATAGTTTGTGTTACACCTTCTCACTGCGCTTCCACAATGCATAAGCATTATATTGATGGGTATTCAACTTTTGTTATATTGCTGTAGATGAAAATCATTTTGCAATGATTAACAAGATTGTTTTATCGCTGAGCCCAAATGTCAAATGTCTCACAAAATATATAATGTAACTGTTGTTCTTGGAATTCTCGGAAAGTAAAATATTCAACACTAAAAAACAAGTGTAGCAGCAAACCCTCTCAACTAAGAAGCTGAAACCGGCAAATGTTTGACAAATTCTTGCTTGATAGATTAAATACCTCAGTCCTGATTGGTTTTGCACTATTTTCTGACAATTTACTGAATTGACAAATTGTTGCAGTCTTCCATAACTGATCTAAAATCCTGACTCCTACGGTTACTTCCCTCCCCACGTAGGTCTGGGCAATAAAACCATACCAATTTATTGCATGTCAATGGCAACAGAACAAAAGTCCAATATATATATTGATATATTGCTTGTGCGTTGTGTAAGCGCAGTGAGGAGGTACAGCACCTAAAGGTTCCACTTTCGATTTGTACACATTTACGGTTTAACGTGTGTTAGTCATTATCTGCTCATTAAAGAAAAAAAAAACACAACCTTTCACAAATGAGCAAAAATCTGTCTTTAAACTTGAAAATAATACTATGATATAACGTGTAATAATCACTTATCACGATATGTCAATATTAATGGTTAACTTGATATACATTTTGGCAAAATCATCCAGCCCTGGATAAATGTACATAAATGTAAATGCACTGACGCCCATGATAACAACAAAAACTGTACTGTTATTTGCACACTGTACTATTACAATGTACTATTATACTGTATTATTACAGTGTGCTGTTAATGTACACACACGAGACATTCATTGACAGGAGGACAAACATTTCCACTCACTTGACAGAGTCACGCAACAGCAGCAGCAGCAGTTCAGTGAAGTCTATCCACCTCCTGCTTTAAATCCCCTGAGTGACGGAGTGTGTGTGTGTGTGTGTGCGCGTGTGTGTGTGTGTGTGTGTGTGTGTGTGTTTTGTAATGAGATGCCCTGCCTCAGGACTCCGCTTTCATTTCCTGTTCCTCGCTCAAAGTAATATAAAAAAGAGAGAACCAGCTCCTCTCCTCTGCGGCTCAACGCAGAACCAGTAGAAGCGGCTTCATCCCATGAACTGGGGCTGAAGCTCCATCCGCCCGCTAGCAGCCGCAGCAGCAGCAGCCAGCATCATGGTGGTGGAGCTACTTTGTAACGTAGAAGTTACGGAGGAGGACACGTTTTTAAACTGGAGTAACTGTGTAATTTAACTCCGGTAGATCCAGTTTGCTTGGTAGTTTGTAAACATTGGACCTGTGTGAAACTCACCTGAGCTCCACGCGAGGGGAACAACAACAACAACAACAACAGAAAGAAAAGTAGGAAGCGGAGAAAGTGCGAGGGGGGGAACCGCTCAGCGACAACTTACCTCGCGGTGAAGTTGCTGTGACGGGGCCGGCGAGGAGAAGCTTTAATGGCCCATTACCTCCTGGTGACCGTGTGTGTGGGGGGGGGGACGTTTCTCACGGACGGACGGAGGGAGGGGAGGCGACAGGTAGCAGGAGCCACGCGGGGAGCTGGGGGGGTTCGCCGGCGGCTGCTCGCAGTTCGAACTCCGGGGAGGATGTTTCCTCCAGCGGCGGCGCTCACTCCGCTTAGCCCCGCAGCCGTGACGTCAGGGCCCCGAGCCACGTGGTGCGGCGGCGGCCAATGGGGAGCCGCGTTGTCCTGGCAACAAGAACTCGGTGTCTCAATGGCGATTTGGTGTGAAAGGAAAAAAACACACACCGAAGTTTGTTTTGTGACGAGTAAATATTACTCGTCTTATACTTTATATAATTTATTATTTTATGCTTTATCATTATTATTGTGTATATTAGCACTGTGGTATGTGGTAGTGGGCTACGTCTGTAGTGCTTTAAAGGAGCTTTATTGGCCTGGCCATATTTAGATATAATAATTATATTAACAATACATTCAGAACATTATTTCAGTAAGAGAGAAAAAAAGAGTAATATCTGGAAATTCATGTATGTAAAATTCTATGAGTCAGAAAACCAAAGTATTTTTTTCTCTATCTCAGTGGTTTACATCTTATTTCTCATTTTCTATTCTCTGTTATCGTTGCCTATCAATATTCGGAGCATCATTAAGTAAAAGAAAAGAAAACAGATCTATGATTCAGAAACCCAGTGAGTGTTGAACATGTAATTTTGATGATGATTTTCATGATTTGTTTTGATCGCATCTTTGTTTTTAATTGTGTAATTTTCTCCTCTATTTACTCTTCCAAGCTTCAATATTCAACCCAAAACTTCAACCCAAACAGTGAATGTGAGGGTTAGGGCTAACCCAATCCTAAATTTGCAATAAAAACAATAAGATAGAGCTCCTCTGTTTGTTTTTTGCTGTTTATGTTTTCCACTGTTCACTGTATACTTTTGTATCTCTTAATAGCTTTAATTGTGTACATCTAATTTCTTTATTTCCTTTTTTCTGTTGTTATCATTTCCTTTCAACATTCAGAACATTTACAGTAATAGAAACAATTTAGGAAATTCAAGCATTTCAGAAACCAAACAGTGAGTGTAAAAAAACACAGATACCCCCCCCCCCCCCCCCCCTTATAAAAGTATTGTTTTGAATCACTAGCCAAATATGCAATAAAATATTAAACTTAAGATGTAGCTTTTTGTTGTATATTTATTTATCTAGTCAATGTGTACGCTTATCTCTACAGCTTTAATGGTGAACATCTAAATTCTTTATTGCCTCTTCTCTGTTGTTATCATTTTGTGCCCTGGGGAAGTCAATGAAGTTTTATTTGTGCAACATTTCATTATTTGACAAAAAAATAAGCAGTGATCTTTTTTTGACCCCGCTTTCAGCAGCATCTCCCCAGAGGATGGAGTTTATTCCTCCAGCCTATTTTTGGTCATTAGAATTTATTAAGGTTTTAACATATGTTGCTGATTAAAAAAGACTAAACAAATAAAAGCATCTCAAATATTTTAGTAGGAGAGGAGAGAACATATTTCTCAGCTGTTTGCGCAGCCTCGCAGTGCATCTGTCCTTGGTTTACTTACCCACATCCATGTCTGATAATGCTATAATGCAAATCTATTGTCATGCAAATCTATTTTCAAACCACCGTTTTGCCTGTTTTAATGAGGTGTATTTGCAGCCTTTCCCTTTTTAGTGAATTAAATTAAATCTTTACTTTCAAATAATCAGTGGACATGCTTTGCACTCTTTTGCATGCCCTCCATTTGATATGTTCTGCTAGAGTGGCAAAATAATAAGCTTGCTTTACTTCTGAGTGCTGCATGATGATGATAATGAGAAAGATTATGATGATGATGACTACAACCAAGTATTTGCTGTGGCCCAGTACAGGTGTTCCCATGCAGGCACATTGAAAGCCATGCTTTGCCTAAGGTGATTAGTGGAAGTCAAAGCCACAGGGGCTAATACAGCCAGTGTGCCTGGGAGCTTTTTCTTAATGGCCTTATAAAGTACACAGAGGAGCCCGTCCTCTGGTTGACTCAGCAGAATCCCAGCCACACTGACAGATAGAAAGGTCAGTGATTCATTGCACTCAAGAAGCAAATATAAAAGATTGGTTTTAAATGTTTGATAAGCATTAATGACACAGGCTTGCAAGGACATCATCTTGCAAACTGAGATCAAATTTACATTTTTAAAAAGATTTCAAATTGATGGCTCATAATGAAAAATGTACAGAGGCTGTATTTCAGTGGGAGTGCTTTAGATGGTAAATTAGATTACAAATGTGGACACTGCTGTATATTGACATTGGTTCAAATGAAAGTTTGATGATGCAGGTTTGTTTGAATACAGCAAAGATGATGCATGCAATGATAAAATAACATAAAATTGGGTTGTCGGTTTGGACACATTTTTGTTGAGCATGCAATATTATGTATATATCTTACATAAAATAAAATGTAAATTCTCGGGCACAAAACAAATCAACATAAAGATAAAAAACCATGCAACCATAAAACCTTAAATTAACAATGTGAAAACATGCAGGCTTTACAACAATGCAAATGTACAAAACCAGAAAACTGCAATGGAACATCAATAAATTGATCATTATTGATTAAACATAGATCATGAGTCTGATGGTGCAAACTGAACATAACAACAGGAAACACTGATGCCTGCGATGCTGATGGAACCCAACAGCACCAGTGCAGTGTCAGGGTGAGTTTCTCAGTGTCATGGTAGCGTTGTAAAGCTCTTCTTCTCTGTTATTGGCCTTTAACCAGCAGACAAACAGTGTTACCCTCAACAGAATAGAGAGCTCATCAGCGAGTTTGACCCTGAGGGAGAGTCCGTGAGTACCGAGTGGAGCAAGCTCTGCAACCTCTGACTAATAGGTTTGCATAACATTGATCGGAATGGCTGTCCAGTGAAGAGCAATCTCTGACTCCCTCTTCACACACACACACACACACACACACACACACACACACACACACACACACACACACACACACACACACACACACACACACACACACACACACACACACACACACACACACACACACACACACACACATCAGTGAGGCCTGGTTTGCCACAGCTCAACTGCCAAGAGGCTTTGAACTGAGGGAGCCACCTTCTAAATCAGCCGGCCCATGGCTCTACACGGGCTCTGTCATTAGATAACAGCAGCTTTAGAGAAGGGGCTAAGTAGCTGGTGCTGGGAGGGGGGGAGAGATGCCACAGAGCCAACACAGCAGAGGACCGACAGCCTCTTCTTACTGATTATCTGTTACCTAACCTGACAGAGCTAACCTTGTGCCGCTCTGAACCTGCCCAGGAGCGAGGCCAAAAGTTTGGAGGTGAGCTAAGCTCTCTGGCAGCCATTCACTGATCGAGGATATTATCGAGAAAAAAGCCAGTGAGAGTCACACACAGAGGGGTGCATGTTACCTGTGTTGTGAGGGAATGCTCCATGATGTTTTAATCCCTGCACAACAACTTTTACTTCTCCAATTTGGCTCAAACCATCTATCAATGTGTGACGTGTTGGTCCTCTAAGCGAGTGGTTATAGACGTCTCCATGTTTGCTGTGAGTCTTCTCTGTGCATGAGACAAAGCAGAGGTCAGAGGACACCAGAGAGGTGCAAGTGATCTTCCAGCGAGAACAAGTCCAGCTCCACACTCGACCTGTGACTTACCAGCACAGGCCTGTGCGTCATGAGCAGCCGACTAATGCTCAGGCTGACTGGATTACCCAGCAGGTGACTTTATTCTCAAGCAGAACATGCTGAGAGTTGCGTGTTGAGCCTCTGCAGAACCATGAGAGAGGCACGGGCGTCAACACTGTGTATGCGTGGTCTCTTTTGTTTCTGTATTTCTGCAACACGACAGCACTTGCAGGAGGGGAAATCATCTGAACTTGTCCAGGACCAGTACACGAGAAAAACGAAAGCCTGAGTCACCGGGGACGTGTTGTTCTTATCACATAATCTGACGTGTTATCAGTCCTCCGATAAAGTTCAGCCGAAATGTGATTCAAGCGTAATAAGTTGGAACAATGATGTTTGCACAATTATTCATGCTAAACACAAAAATCAAACAGGCTGATGAACACAAATACAACGATATATAAACAGGATTTCAGTGTTGACATTTTTATTTCAACACAAATGTAGAACTAAGTTTTAATGTTTGAATATAAAGGAAAATTAAAAGCAAACAGAAAAGTTTATTTTTCTCAAGCACTGTAGTTCACAGGGTTTTTTCTTTTAACGGTTACGGGCACAGACCGTGTTATATAGATATGATCTTAATAATGAGTAATGTGCCATTCAGGTTTCTTCAACAGAATTTTAACTGTTGCAACCTGTTGTTTGAGTCTTTAATCATCCCTTGCATGATCTTAACTACATGTTTTCCCACTGCAATTTGCTGCTGTCAAAAATTACAAGAAAGTAGATGTGACACCGCAGCACAAACACCACTTATAAACCAGCAAAGTCATCTCCATTGTTTTTGGAGCTTTATTTTGGATCCCCTCAGAGGAGTGGGTATACCTGTTCCTCTCTGAAGCTGTGTGGTGTCAATAAGCTGAGTCAGGATGAGTTTGTGGACCTACATCAGTAATCTATGAGAGTCCGAGCCAGAGTTTACTTTGGGCCTTTTCACTCACCTGTGTGCAAACATGACAGTGTGACATGCAACACGACACAATACTGAGTGGAAACAATGACGAAACTCGTCTTTGAAATACAAAAAGAACTCCCTCTTGACCTCCTGATGTGACTTTGGTTGCACTTCCGTTTTCATTTATCGATCAGGGAAGAGCACTGACGACAAGATCCAAAATGCGGTGTAATGAAGCAGAGATATAATTGCCGAGTCTACCACGTCAGTCAGCACTTTTGCTAAAAGGCCACCTGCTGTCGGACGCAGCGGCAGATGGAACTGGAACTTGGCTGGAGACCGGAGCTGGCTTAATGGAGGCCTAAATGACTCCTGGCCCAGCACAGAGATGGAAGGTTACAGCCTCATATATACAGTAGATAGCAGAAGGAGGAATATCTGGGTGGAGAAGAGCTGGTGGAGATCCAGAGAGAGGAGGGAGAAGGGGAGGACAGGAGAGGAGCCAGCAGTGTCCAGGTGGGAGAGGGGTAAGGACGAGGTGAGGATGGGCGGGGGGCAGGTGTCGAGGAAGAGTCAAAGAACAGAGGGAGGAGAGGAGGAGGAGGAGGAGGAGGAGGAGGAGGAGGAGGAGATGCCCTATGTTAAGGTGGCGAGGTTATGCAACAGTGAAAACCAGGTAAGCTGCTGATCAGTAGCACATATGGCCGTCCCTGATGCCTTGACTTGTTGCAGGGAAACAAACACAAACACACACACACACACACACACACACACACACTTGCATTAAATATATAAGGGAGTTATAAGATACAATGGCAGAAAAGTGGCTACAACAGGTTTCCATTGTGAATTCCTGCCGCTGAATGAAAAATGTTCTTTGCAAAATTATTCTGACAGTTAAAATAATACTCTAAAATTCTACTAAACAACTATTAGTTAAAAATAATCTTAAAAGCTCTACAGCTCAGGAAACAATATGATAAATAGACGGTATTCATGTTGCACTTCTCCAATCTTATATCCACCACTTTCACAGTTTAAGTTGCATTCACACACACATTCATACAGTGCTTCCATGTGCATGGTCTTTCTTCTATCACACACCATTAATCCACGGCCAGTTCAGCAATCAGGGGCAAGTTTGGGTCCAGTATTAAAAAAATCACAACACTTCGGAATATAGAGTGGAGCTGTGGGGATCGAACTACCGACCTTCTAGCTATTGTAGAATTGAAAGGTTCTCACCAAAGTGTTGTGGCCTCAGGCTTTTTGTTTTAACTTCCCTGTTGCAAGACTCTATAAACAGTATGAGAAGGCATTGTCGAGCACATTATAGCCAATTGATGGAGTTCACTCATTCTTTTGTGATGAGCTGCTGCGAATATAAGGATCATGAGGGCGGTGACACTCAGTGGAGGCTGTGGAGACTTTCAGATTCAAAACACATGAGGAGATTTCATGCTGCAAAGACACGGGTCAATGCGTTAGCGACATCTAGTGGTTCAATTATTCAACTGGAATTTCTCATATGAGTTTGAATACTTCAGATTCATGTCTTGAAACTGTGGGAAACTTCACAAATCAACTCATCCAGCAGAAACCTGCAAGCGAGTCAGTTTGCACAAACAAAATGCTACAGTCACACACACACACACACACACACACACACACACACACACACACACACACACACACACACACACACACACACACACACACACACACACACACACACACACACACACACACACACACACACAGGGGTTCCTGTTCTCGACTAGAGCAGTGGTTCTCAACCTTTTTTCAGTGATGTACCCCCTATGAAATATTATTTCAGCCGAGTACCCCCTAACCAGCGCAAAGCATTTTTGGTTGAAAGAAAGATGTAATACACAGTGCTGTGCCATTAGTGTCTGATTTATTAAACTTTGTAACTAGACACTTTCAAATTTAAAACTCCATCAATGTGCATAACATTGCTCATTTGTAGTGGTCTCTCTTGAACTATTTGGAAATAAAAAGATATAAAAATAACTAAAGACTTATTAAAAAAGAAATAATTATCTCAATTATAAATAAAGATTTGTGCACATACAAATAATTATGCCCTCTTTTGGGATCATAATAAAGATATGTTCTCAAACTGAACTCATTAACTTAATTTTAAATAAAAGATTAGCTCAAAATAAAACAATTAAATATTTATCATCTTAAAATATCTTCTTTAAGGATCGAAAATAATACTAATCTTACATTTACAAACTGTCAACACTGAAGATTACATTGTTGCATTGAACTGAGTGAGTGCTTTTTTAAGGTCAGACAATTTCATCTCCGTTTTTGTATTACATGCTTTTATTTTGAAAGTGTTCCGGTAGAGACGCGGACTTCCTGTTATGAGTCTGTTGTAGCGCCCCTCCGGAGAGGCACGAGCTCTCACGGTGTTTAGTGAAGTTTCAAACAAACCTGGAAACATCTGTTAAAGTCTCGACCGTCTTTCGGGGGATATTCTACACAAAGCCTTGGGTGGGTGGCAACTCGTGGACGTAAATCCCATTAAAACATATTCTTGTGAATACTGACGGAATCTGGTTCTGGTTCTGGTGTCGCCTTCTTTGGCACTTGTCCCTCCGTGTTTTCAGCGGCATCGCTGCTGCGCTTCAACCGCGACTCCATTGTTTGAGTTTTCAAGGCGCCAGTGAAGACAGGTGAAGACCATAGGGTGAAGACAGGTGAAGACCATAGGGTGAAGACAGGTGAAGACCATAGGGTGAAGACAGGTGGTGACAGGTGGCGTGTGCCAGGTTGGGTCAAACCATCCTGGCATGGGGGAGACTCGGGGTTTTTAGGATAATGAAAGTGAATAGCCTACTGAATATAAAATTCAGTTCATGAACTTACAACCCTAACCCTATATTTTATTGAATATTTATTAAATAACAATTTTTAAAGGATTTTTGAATGGATGCTAATTTTAAATATGGGATGTCTTCAGGGGTACGCGTACCCCCATTTGAGAACCACTGGACTAGAGAACCTGCCTTTCTTGAAATGTCTCATTGCATTCAATCCGCCCTCAGCCTCACTGTGCAGGGGACACATCCGGACACATGCTGTGTTACCGCGGTTGGTTTATAGCAGCTTCCCACAAATTCACAGCCAGACACTCCCTCAGCATCAACCCCCAGGAACTGGGAACTGAAAGAAAACGTTATTAATTCTCACAAAAACATAAATAAATTGATGACATGTTGCCGAGGATTAATGTGTGGTTGCTGGTGCAGCCATCACAAGGAAGCATAATTGAATTAACAAGACTGGGTAAAGTTGGTGAACCATATGTAGTCAGTGTCATGTACTGTCTCTTTATGGACAGTGGGGTGGTAACTGACCCTTGATCTTCGCTTCGTGCACCAATCATTGCCCTGCAGCTCCAGCTGAACCCAGTTCACTTTTGTTTAATGAATTCTCAACCTCCTCTCCTTAAATCTTCATCTAAAGCAAAGGGTAGGTCACATCTGACCATAGAGCAGCTAAATGTCTTATTCTGCTCCCTCGTAATCCACAGTGTCGACTCCAGAGTCAGGAAGAAGCAGCAGGGCTGAGAGAAGGTAATAACTATTACTACTCTGATTTAAATTACATTTCAGATGCTATAATCAAATGTTTGGGATGATTTGATGCATTTTCTCACTCATCACTTGTATGTGTGCTTGCATTTGTGCAGTTGACCCACGAGTGTCACATTAATCATTCATTCGTTGCAGTTTGGCCTCTGGACTCTTTGCAGGAATGGATAGAGATGTATGCTTGTTGTGTAACATATTAAAATAAATTGTAAAACATTGACATATTATCTTTCAGAATGAGAAGTCTCTACTATATCCGGTGTGTGGGGAAACTGTTGGGCTCAACTCAAGCATCCCAGACTCTTAAAGGGACAAACCTGCACAGATCTGTAAATCGACTGCAACATACTAAGGTAAAGTTCAAATTGCACTGAACAGTTTGGCCATTAGATTCCATTAAATGTACTAATACTGGTACTCATACCTTTTTCATTTAGCTCTGTTACTGTATTGCCTTTGTCTGTCCTAACCTAAAGTCTTATTAATAGTATTATCATCATTGTTGTGTAAGTAGAGTTGTTACTTGTGATTTTATTTTCCATGTCACTGTTCCCGCTGTTAGAAAGCTTTTATTTTGAAATCCTCCTCCTGAGTAATACTTCCTGGGTAAACACCAGCGCGTGAGTGAGTGCGGTCCGGTTCATTCATAAGTTCTGTGCGTCTTTACAAACCAGCTGATTTCTCTGTATTCGTGTGTGATGTTGAAGTGCGTCACCGGCTTTCATCAGTACGGTTAATCGATCAGTGTTTTCACAGAACCGGTTCAACGGGTTCGGTTGAGACACATTTCCAGCTTGTTTCTCTCTCCTCTTGTCACAGGTCATGGACGAGGAGAAACCGTGGGCTCTGATCTCAGAGGTGGGCGAGCAGGGTTACCTGGAGGAAGTCACCGATGTAATGAAACAGCATTTCCACATCGTCTGCCACAGAGACTTTTCACAGAACCCTCAGCTGTACGGAGATAAAATCCAGGCCATGTTCGTGTGGAACGCTCAACCTGCAGCTGAGGCTTCGCTGCTCACCTCGCTGCCATCGCTGAAGGTGGTCGCCAACGGAGGAGTGGGCATCGACCACCTGGATGTGCCGTACATCTCCAGCCTCGGGGTGAAGGTGACCAACACGCCCGGCGTCGTGAGCGATGCCACCGCTGACATGGCCATGGCTCTGCTGCTGGCATCGGCACGGAGGGTTGTTGAAGGTGAGGTCAAAGGTCGACTGGATGGTGATGCCAGAGTTTTTGGAGCTGAGGAAGGAGCTGTACAGGGACATAATAAAAAATAAATCAATTTCAAATCAGAAAGAATCGTTTAAAACAACTTTCAGATCAAATAAGAGATTAAAAAAAGACTAGAATAACGAAATAAAAAGGATAAATTGATTTAAAATGCATTGAAGGAGAAAAATAATACAAATAAAGTAGGTAGTGTAAATGTTTTAAATAATCAAATAGAAAAAATACAGTGACCTGGCCAAGTAGTTTAGTTAAAGGCACTTTAACTTCCAAAAAGTTATCAATCTGGTTTTAAAAAACAAGATCCACAGTTTTTACATAAATGTAAAAACATAAAACATTATGTACTTTTTTATGTGTGGAGGGAAAAACACTTTAGTTTGTCTGTGGAAACATTTGAAGATGTATCTAATTAATAAATGCATAATATTGTTCTTAAAATTAAGACAGATGTGTTATAAGACTTTTTTATTGCTCAATCAGGTTTGGTTAGTTACTCAATTCCAGAAAGATGTTAAAGACTAAAGCACAAACCTCCGCCAATGCCTGATGACTATTTTGTCACCATATTCCATATATCCGCCCATTTATCTGGTGCTGCTTCTAAATGTAATGTCTTCTTTTTTGGGTCGTTTCCCAACACAAACTTTCATGGAAATGAAGTTCAGTAGTCTTTGAGTGATCCTGCTGACAGACGGACCAACGACCATCAAAACACAACCTCCTCAGCAGAGGTGATTATAAGGGTTTCGATCCTTCTCTTCTTAGGTCACCAAGCAGCCGTTGACCCCAAGACGAGCCATTTACCAGTATGCGTGATGGGATTTGAAGTCACAGGGGCCACTCTGGGGATCATTGGAATGGGAGACATCGGATACAAAATAGCTCGGAGGAGCAAAGGATTTGACATGAAGATCTTGTATCACAACAGGAACAGAAGGTAAAGGTTTCAAGACGAATCTGTTCATTTAGAGACGTATTTGTTGAAAACGACAACTGAAGAAAAATAGACATAAGGGGAAATAAAGATGGGATGTTTACAGCAGCTAAATGTACATGAATTTAAATTGTCTCTAATGACGCTAAACTCAAGACCCAAACAGTCCCACTCAATAATAAATCAAATTTCAATTCCTAAGATAAACTATTGACAATTGTGTTAAATTTGCATATTATTTATATAAGCACAACATATCTTAAAACGTTATCTGTTGTGAAGCCAGAAAATAAAGGTGTAAAAAATGTATAATTTTTTTAATGATAAAATGTCAAGATCCAATAATGCACCTAAAAGGGTTTGAAAACTTGTAGATATATTACTGCTGACACCAGATATTTAAAAGGTCAAAAAGACGTGTTAACAATCACCCTTATTTGTATTTGTCCAGGAGCGTTGAAGATGAGCGAGCGGTGGGAGCGAGTTACCGTCAGAACATGGACGACCTGCTGAAGGAGTCGGACTTTGTGATGCTGGCGGTCAACCTGACCCCTGAGACCACCAGGCTGATCGGCCACAGAGAGATGTCCCTCATGAAACCCACGGCGACGCTTGTCAACATCAGCAGAGGTGAGGACGATGTAAAGAGGACGAAGACAAACCTATGTTAAGGTTGTTTCATTATGTCTAACGTTGTTTTTTTGTGTCTCACTCAGGTCTGGTTGTGGACCAGGACGCTTTGGTGAAAGCTCTGCAGTGTGGGACGATTGGAGCTGCTGCGTTAGACGTGACTCATCCTGAACCTCTACCAAGGTCTCGTCTGTCTCAAAGAACCCACACACTCACATTAAACATACAACACTGATGGTTTGGAAATGAACTCCTCTTCTTCTTCTTCCTCTGGTGCAGGGATCATCCTCTACTCACTCTTCCTAACGTGCTGATCACCCCTCACGTCGGCACCAACACTTACGCCACAACCAGACGGATGGTGCAGAGGATGGTAGAAAGCGCTGTGGCTGCAGTGACAGGACAACCCATCCCCAATGAAGTCAAGCCGAAATGAAAGTACATCATTTGTCTGAGTGTAGAAGCACTGAATTGTTAGTATTAGTGTCTCATCCAAGAAGAAGTAATGAAAAGTTATTTTAGATTCAGACAACTTTATTGTTCCCAAGGAGAGCAATTCAACAACATCCAATATGATACGTGTCAAAAAGCACAGGTCAACAAACAAACAGAGGTCGGTGAAGGACATCAAGATAAAGATTAAGGAGGTAAAATGAAAGACAATAATTAGATGATAAATAAAGTGTGCTAAGCTCAGTCTACTACTAATTTTACTTCCTCTTAAATTAGTTTTTACCTGACAAGTTTTAAGTCTTATTTTTTTATGATTTGCCACAATCACTGTGATGACCACGGTCATTAAGATAAGTAATATATCAATTCAAATCACTTTTCTTTGTGTTGAATATGAAATAACATTCGTCCATTATCTTTAACGGTTGTGGGGAGTCCTGGAACCATATGAACTGACATGAACATTTTAATGTTTAATGTTGTAGATAGTTACATTCATATGTAAAGTTTTGTGTTAACTGTAACACAAAAAACATAATAAAGCGGCCTGAAACCTTGAACACAATCTGTGGTGTCAGATCCTCACTGTTATTGACTGTTAATACAAAGCTTTCATAATATTTACATTTGTATGCATTTCCCCTTCAGGGGGATTTTCTAAATTCAAATCACAATCAGTGCACATTTTTATGCAGTAGATAAAATACTGTATTTTGTACAAGTTATTTATATTCTTTTGCAGATAATTTACATATGCACATGTCATGGTGATATTATAGATGCTATTACATAGGTGGATTGTTACAAAACATTGTATTAGTAGTATTTTTTTGTATTAATGTCCTTTTGGCTTGGTATGTATTTTTCAGGATTAAAAATCATACTGTAAAACAGTTTGAAGTTATAATGACTATTGTTGTTGTTATTTTCCTTTTTTTTCATTAAGATCGTGCTTCTTTCAGGACAACACGTGAGTTGCACATCTTCACTGCGCAGTAAATCTTTGCGAAGCTGCGGTTTAACCGTGTATATCCCAGATTAAAATAAAATAAAAAATAAATATATGTCGAATATATTGACCACAAAAAACGTATTTACAGATAAACACCGATTGTGAACGGTCGTTTAACTCTTTATCGTATTTATTTCTACCTGTTGTTTTTTTAAATAAAATATACATCAGGCATCTACAGAGGCTACCAAAGCGGGCGAATCATCAGCAGTGGACGGGGATTGTGACTCTAGAAGGACCTCAACTCCGGGCATGAAAATAAAAGTGAATCCAGTCTGAAGAACTTCTAGTTTCAGTTACTTTATAAATCTCCGTGGCTCAGTTAGTTTCCCTGAACAGCGCCATGTTTATCTCCTCAGAAAACTCTCCTCCCTCCCTCAAAGATTTCACCCTCGTCATGGTGAGTCCGACATCCGGAAGAAAACACAACATGATCAAATCTGCGTTTTAACAACCTGAGAACAAACTCAGTATTTCACTGAGTAAATGTTCTGTAAGTGTTGTATTGTGTCTTTGTGTACATATGGACATATTTCTATTGTCCTACAGTTTGTCACGTTTGTGCAAGTCATGTAACTTTTAATCTATGTCACTTAGAAACACACATTAGCCTCATTGACGTTTTAAAAGTACAATTCATTCGATTCAATTTCAATTGAACACAATTGATTCATCTGTTGTTTGTTTCCTCAGTTAATATATGAATTGTTTGGTTTTTCACAACGTCAGTAAATACTGAGGCATAGAAATCACAGTTAAGGGTTAAAAGGCTGTCAATGAATGAGTATTTTGTATTCGTGATGATGGTTAAATTAATTTAAAGTGATTGAAGGTGATAAAGAATATGAATACATTCGTTTTCAGGAGGAGCCATGTTTTAAAAGGAGCCCAAGTGTTAATAATAAATCTAACTACCCTCGTTAGTTTTGCAATTGATTTTATTCATCGTGAATTTCGTAATATTTTCTCTGTACTTGTTTTAGTTGTTTAGTTTGTATAACATCAGTAAATATTGAAAAACACCCATTACACTTACCTGGAGCTCAAGCTGATGTCTTCATGTCGCTTGTTCTGTCCAGACCAACATTTTCTTTCCCTTTCCTGCCATTTAAGACAATAAAAGCAGCCACATCCTCACATATTTTCAAAGCTGCTGTTGTTTGTTCTCCTCCCAGCCGGCGGTGGCTGTCGGCAACGTGGCTCAGCTGGCGGTGGACCTCATGGTGTCCACTCTCAACATGAAACGAGTGGGCTACATACACACAGACTGTCTGATCCCGATGGCCGGGAACAACCCGTACAGCACCTGCAGAGAGGACGCTGAGGAGCTGCACACCCCCGCAGAAGGTGGCGTCTTTGAGCCGTCACTATGTCGCTGCTTTCCATTGAGTCAATGTGCAAATTGAACCTGTGAAGTCCACTTTTTATCCTGCTAATATAATTAATAACAATGACTGAAGTGTTTTGTGTACATATGGTTAGCTATCTGCATAAACAGCAAAAAAACAACACTGATCTGTGTTTTTATTTTCAGGGAAAAGTAGCTCTTCCATCTTTTCACTTGATTTGGATTAAGCTGTTTCTTTTGTGACGATGACTTTTCATTCTCATTAAATTGTTGTCAAGGACTAAATAAAAGACTGAATGATGTTTTCACACGTAGATGAAACGGTGACACTTTGAATAAACTGAATCAGGTCATCAGCATAATTATTTTAGCCACCGACACGTCCAAAGAATTAATCTTCGACTTCTCTCATCCACAGTTTATACGGCGCCAGAACTGAAGTTGGCGGTTCTTCAGATCAGAGCCCAATCATTCAGGTGAAACCCACAGTCTGTTGCATCACCTGATTCGTCAACCTGTTTTCAAAACATTATATTTTTCATGATCCAAAGCATTTTGACGTGGAAGAAGGTGACATGAAGAAGTATTATTATATATGTAGCTCTAACCTTAATCTTAATTGCAGAAAAAATCCAAAAAGTTCCGTCAGCTGATCGTGTCTTGGATCAAAACCAGCGGCTTCTCCCGGACTGTGATTCTGTCCAGCAGCCACGCCTACCAAAGAGACGACCAACAGATGAAAGGGTAATAATAATAATAATATTCTTCACGTCATTTCTTTTCTTTTAGAGCTCAAGTCTAACAGAAAGTGTATTTGCGTGCGTTGCAGCACTCCTTTGAGGTACCTGGTCACTCCCTCGCTGCTGAAGGTGAGTGCAGACGCCTTGAAGGAGTTGGGCTGGAGGGAAATGGAGCCGTTGCCTGCGTTCCCGGGACTGACGGACGCCAACGCAGAGTCGCGCCTCAGCATCCCTGGAGGAGGCATCACCAAAGGACTCTACACGGACAGGTAGAGTTAAGGAGCCGCATCCGCCGGCTGGTTAAATCCATACAGACCTCAAATCATGGTTGTACATAAATGAAATGGTTCCAGTCAAATTGTAATTTTTCTATGCCTACGTTAAAAATACAGCTGTAACTGATGTTTGTCTATTCAACATGAAACATGGTTCTATATAATTAACCAATTACAGCAACTGAACATGTGGGTGGAGCTGGTTATGTAGTATTCTGGTGTAATACATAAACTCCTATTTACAAAAACTGGAGCCATAATTAAAGGAATCAAACAATCCAATGCGTCAGGAAGCTGATCATTTTTCTTTAACGCCATGTCACACAATATTGTTGGTATCTTTTCACCACAAAATCTTTGAAGAGGTATATTACAGATGCCTATACATTTCCAGCTGGTTATCAGGAACACAAAAAACAAGTTTCCTGTATTTAATTCAACATTCTTAAATTACTTATTTAGAAAGAATTAAATAACTGAAAGGATATGTTGTGATTATAGGTTTTTATCTGTATTTATCTGACCGTGTGTGGTGTTGGATGTTGTGTTTAGTTGTGCGGAGGATCTTCCACTGGCTGTGATCCTGCTCTTCTGCTCAGAGGGCGACAACATTCCAGACGCGTTCACCCTAATCAACCACCTCAATGACTGGCTCCACCTGCTGGACAACCCTGTAAGTGACACATTGGCGCAAACGAGACGTTTCATAATGCAATTTTGTTTATTGTTCCAATAGTCCTCAGTCAGTAGGAAAACTAACCTGCAGAGACTTGAAATTTGACTAAGAAAAGTATTATATCACAGTTATGTCAAAGCTTTAAGATTACAAATATCTAATCATTGGTTTGTCTCCATCCTGTTTCAGAGCCAAGAGCCCAACAAATGGAAGATCCCACCGTCCTGGAGTCTTCTTTTCGGCAGCGGCATCCCTCCTGCAATGTTCTAATACACGCATGTTTACTTTGCTTATAATAATCCTACAGCAACAACATGTTTGCATTTTAGAAATCTGCTTATTGAAAGGTTTTTGTGTCTGATAATACCGGACGCTGTCTGCTAAAAAAAATAATGAATTATTTTGAGTTCCCTGGTCTGAACAAATAACCCCATATTAAATTACACACTTATCACTTTCCTTTATTTGAATCATATTCCTTAGATGTACAAATATGACATTATGTACAGGGTTTGACCCAGATGTGCACTTGTGGAATACTGTAAAAAATGCAGTATTTGAATGTTTTTATTTCTCCCAATAAAAGATTTTTACATGAATCCAGTTTGAATGCTTTCACAAAGATAAAGACTGTTTGTATTACGGTCACTGGACCTCGCCTCCACCTACTTAACCGAAAGTGGCTGGCCAGATGCCACGTTTTATTCCGAGCAGTCCCACCTCTCTGTAATTTGATTCCTCTCTACGACATGTTTTCACATCTTACATCGTGGTGACAGAAAATTAGAAGCGAGTCATACTTTGACCGTGCTGCTGTTCTGCCAAGTGTGTGGTTTTCCTGCCGTGTGAGAGAAATGTCCTGTCAGCTTTAATGAGGAACCATAAAATGAAAGTTTGGCTCAGAAAAGGAGAACTCCATCATCAGTAGCTTTAATACTTTTATTTACTTAGATAACTAAACCTCACTTGTCTTTAGTAAATTAAAAATCCCCTTTGGAGCTCATTGACATTGCTTAACTAAATATGGGAAACCTACTATGCCTCAAAGGCTGGTGAAATAAATGTGTATAAATATAGCACATTTATATAAACACTTAGTAAATGCTGTACGAAAATTGCAATCTTACAGCTGGGTGCGTGCCGGACTATTCTTAGCAGAGAAACTAACTTAATCAACTTAACTCTCACAACTAAATGACAAACCCAACCTGAACCTTAAGAACCAAGTCCTTCCCTTCAAAAGCCCTTTGAAGGGAAGTCAGAAAAGTATAACTATAAAACTAAGTCTATTTCCCCAAATCTGGAATTGCTGCTTTAATTTACATCCTCCTTTGATGATGAAAGTCTGAGGAGCTGCTTAACACAACAGAAGATGCAGATTTGTGTTAAAGAAACAGTGAAACACAGTTTGTTACGTAAACTAGATGATACCAGTTTTATTTATATAACTCTAAGAGAGAGAAAAGCTTAAGACAAATTCATTTAAAAAGGAGAACGAGTCATCAAATCATCCTTCCACTGTATTCAAATCTGTGACATCATCGTGTGCCTTTTGTTTTTTTACAAGCAACAAAATAAGTCTTTTTTTACACACATCTTTTAAAAAGAACACTATGTACATCGTGAAAACATTACATGCCACTGAATTTCTCATGTGGGAGGAGGCGGCAGAGCTTGTCGTTTGACCGACCCCCCCCATCACTGTGAAAAACTTCAAGTAATCTCTTATAAAAAATAGAACATTTATTATTTTTGTCTCTGAAAAAGGGTTTTCTAAAAATACACATATGAACACCATTACGAATTGGCAATGCATAACCACTGCTATTGTCTGTCCTAATGTTGTCATTGCAAAGAAGCTTAAGATAGCGAGAGACAAAGCTGTAAATAAAAATATTAAAGCAAAAATAATGATTTCCTGACTCCGGCTGCGAGGGGGGCTGGTGTGTTTGTCTTTTTTGAATGTGCGCTCTTCAAAGAATGTTAAAGTGTCTGCTGTAAACAGTTCAGGGACGAGGAGGAGGAGTAGTTATGGGAAAGCTGTGAGGAGGATGTGGGAGTGACATGTTGAATAATGCTGTTGGGCTGACACACGAAAAGGAAGCGATGGGAAAAAAAAAGAGAGGAGAGCTGGCTGTTGAGGTGGAGCTGAGGAAGAGTGGTTTGGAGTCGAGGAAGAGGAGGACAGAGCTCCTTCAGAGGAGGGAGCTGGAGTTCCCTGCCGATGGTGGCCTTGCTGCCGGAGCTGTAGTCGCGTGGCCACAGGTGGAGGTGGTTAGCAGTCGCTGGTTTTCGCCCTGTCACAAGACACAGAATATTTCAAGAGGTTGAACTAGAGACTCTTTTCTACCGAAAGTGTGAGTAAAGCACAAGAGTGATCAAAGCAACTTGTGCCACAAATATCAAGTTAGCGTCAGGCATAAAAACTTTAACCACAGGGAGTGTGAATCTAAAGGGGGGGGGGGGGGGGGGGGTAGCAGGGGCGGTGGCAAAATCCAGCGTCTTAGATCACTTTGCCCAAATCATTACATTGGTTATCAGTGCAGCAAAAGCAGCCATTGTGTTTAAAAAGCAACATGTCACACTGTTCAGACGTTTTCAGCGGTAAATGTAACCTTTAAAAACATTTCTCTTTATAATCTTGCAAATAATTAGGTTTTTATTATCTGTAAGCTAAACTAGGACTTGTCTAAGGGTGATGTGGAAGAGTTGGTGGAGCTAGAACATTAAAACTACCCTGTCAAGAACTTTCAGACTAGTTCAAGTCAAATATGAAGCAAATATTCCCTACTCTTCTGTTTCATATCTTTGTAAACAGAGTATCTTGCGTGTATTGATCCGTGTATGAGTTCTGGGAACTTAAGATGAGCACTGCGGCCTCCTGTACTGCCGTCTTTAAATGAGCAGATAATTAAAGGTTGTCAAAGTTGTAGCCCTAAATATCTAACATGATCAATTACAACAAGCATCAACATGAAGTTTCAATTGTTCAACAGGTCCTTCAGCATATTTAACATCAACAAAACCCATTATAGACCTGACTATAAATCTCCTGGTGACAATCAAACACCAAAATTTAAATTCAAACTTCCACACCGCCACGCGATGACCTCACCAACACAACTGTGAAAGTTAACATGGAAAAAACTAAACAGGAACATGCAACAAACCTTCAACAGCTCCAGTTCATTTGATACGATGGACTGACAGCATCAACCAGGACAAGGATTTACTCTTAAATGTTTTTTTAAAGAGACGTATGATGCTCGTTCAGCTTTTTCTAGTGTTTTATAGAAGTTTTTTGAGCTCGTAAAAGGTCTGAAAAGTTAAAGTCTGTGGAAAACACAGATTGTGAAAGGCCTCATCAGTGATACGGCCGATAACAAAGCCAAGAGAAGCGAGAGAGGAGGCCGCCATTTCTTACATGAGCTGGAAACAGTTGAACAATCGAGACAGAGTGGGCCAGCTGGCCAATCAGAGCAGACTGTGGTTTATCTGGAGGCGGGGTCTTAGAGAGACCGGAGCTAAAAACAAGTGTTTCAGACAGAGGCTGAATGAGGAGCTGCAGCAATGGACAGTAAAAGGAAAGTGATGCGTTTTCTGAACATTAGAGCAAGTCAAACTTTTCAATGACCCAAATCAAATGATGACTCTGAACATGAGCATAATATATCTCCTTTAAGGACTTAACTTAATACGGTTGTCAAGGGATCATCAGCAATTCTACAGTTGTGTCTTATCCACCTTACTGGCCAACAAAATAGTGGTAGTTTCGTGTTCAAAGCAGTGGCTGTTGATTGTAAACGTGTTTTGTGCTCGCTCACTCAATAACATTCAGTTAGAAATGTGCCACCAAATCCGACTGTTTTTTTCTGTTTGATGCACTGTGGAAATTAGCATCTTATATTATTCCAGGTGAACCAGATATTTTAGAGCTTCAACAACCATTAAAACCACAAGTGTAACACACACACAACACACACAGACACGCCAAACAACATACACACACACACCATGCTAGAGTGCAGCCAAAATCAACACACCTCCAAACCGCAGGAGCCAAGCGATCACAAAGAGAAGAACAAAACCCCAAGAGAAAAACACAACAGACAGTACACACAGGCGCGCACACACACACACACACACACACACACCTCAACGTACAAGAGTGGGAGTTCTTTTTAAAAGCTGTGGGCAAACTTCCTCCTCTAAATGTGCTCCTCGTGGTTGTTGTTGCTGTCTCAGAAGGGGGTAAAGATACGCTGCCCCCCGCTGGACAGGCCTGCTCTTGTCATGTGCAGCAAATGCAGCCCAAACTGTCCGAGAAGAACCACAACAGCAGAGTGAGACCTCGTCACAAACGGTGCAGCTTTGGCTGTATTACTGGAACAATACTGACATGTCACACAACAAAGGGAAGGTTTCTGAGAAGTGACTTAGTGAGCAGTTTTTTTTTTTTTCTTTGGAGGTGCAGTCAGCGAAAGGAGTGCTTCCTCAGGTCTAACATTCTCCTGCCTTTATGAGAACATTAGTGCAAGTGGCAGAATGCTAAACTAGTGGCTTCACTCTTAGTGAAAGAGAGAATTAGAAATAAAATGAAGCCTCAGTTCTGCTACTAGCCTGATGAGTCACGCTCTGGAAAGTCTGCATTCCCTCTGTGAGGTTAAAAGACATGAGGCTGGAAATTGACTCATGTCTTTTATGTATCAACATTGAGAGAGTTGTGGAAGACACGTGTCTGACAACAAAAGAAGCAGTGTAATGGTGAATGACAAATCCTCCTGGAATACAATAACAACATGATACCTGGTTCACGAAAAACAATAGGAGGTGGCTTGGATCCAGAGGATGTAATCACCTTTTTCTCTTCTTCTCTGACTCATTTGTCCTGGGCTTGCTTTGGGGTGTCTTGGCCGTTCCTGATTTAGAGATACTGTCTTCTCTGCGTCGCTTGCTGCAAAACAATACAAGGGAAATGGGTGAAACAGCTCTGTCCAGCAACATTATGACATCAAGAGGAAATACGATGCCCTCCAGGCACCTGTAGGTAGAGAGAACACAGGCGTTATATTGAAAGACAGAACTATTGGTTGAAAAGAATTGCATTCTGGATCCGATTATGATCACAAAGTCGAAGCAAATATATAAAAACTAAAAATTAACTAATGTCCTGAAATAAAATGGCTTTGGCTGATTACAATCAGTGCATCATCCACAGACTGTGCTGAGTGTACTGACTGTGTTGTGCTGCCGTCCAGCTCCTGTTCCTTGCAGGGGGACTGTGCAGGTACTTTGGCGTCCTGCCTGTAGTCTCCATCCTCCTGCTGACCCCCTCGTTGGCTGCCGTTGAGTCGCTCTGTCGGACATTTGGCCTGAGGCTGAGCGGAGAGCCGAGACTCTGACGACGGCTCCTGGTCTTCTCTGGACAACTCACGCCATCGGTTCTACATGGGGACAAGGACATTAAATGGGGAAGAGAGTCAAGTTTTTCTACTGATGCAATAAATAAACACATAAGGATTTCAGAGGGATCCATCAAAGACTTTTATATTGCTTTGGATAATTGCATCAAATCAGGCCACCACATCTTTATTGACACTGATTAAACCAGCCTAGAGTTGGTTGATTTATTTATAACAAGATTTGGGGAAATTCCTGTGTGATAACGTTTATTTGCCTTATTCTGCAAGATCGAGAAGGTCACATGCTAACAACACGGGAGCTTGAGAAACAGAAATCACTGCTAAGTCAATTCAGGACATGGACTCGTACAGAACACTGTGATCCGATACTTCCTTATTGACTTGACTAACATTCTTGACTAAAGTTAATCAGCCAAGAAAAAATGATTATCCTATGAAGAGAGGCTTAAAAGGAAGGAATGCACTGGCAGAGAAAAAGAGAATATGAAAGAATCCCATTGACACATTGTCAGTCTGTATTTAGATCAGGATAAAGACCTTGTAATATATATGAAAGAAAATTACTATACTTTATAAAGACTAGTGGGTGAAACAAAATGGAGCCAAAGGGGTTAAAAACATGACAGTAGCATCAAATTTCCTGGAAGCACATGTAAAACGTGTCTTTCTCTTCCTGTCTTCATCTTACAGGAAATAGTTGAGGGCAGTGACATAAGGCAAAGATGTAGACACGAGGCTGTGGCCAGAGGGTATTTTTCCATTCAAGGGTTTCAAGTTAAATTTAAGAACTTTAAAAAACTTTAGAAGACTGTAATGAATGAAAATGAAGACCTATGTCAATTACAAGAAATATGAGGGTATATTGAGGAAACTTAATGTAGGGTCTGGACATCAGTATGAATGTGTCCTCTAGTTCCTGTGAGTGAATTAATATAGTGAATCAAATGATCAACTGATTTAAATACCATGCAGCATAATCTTTCTTCTATAAATCAACCTCAAGCATACAGGTTAAACAGAAACTCCATGTGATACAATCTCTTTTGTCAAAGGGGCATTCGGCTGTTTGGACATTTAAAAGCTGTCCTTGTCACGCACTGCCCTTAAGCTCTATGTCTCTCATAAACAAGGTATTTGCATCTGTAGTTTCTTCAGGTGCTTGACATGACAAAGTACTTGTATGATTGGTTATATTCTGTGGTGGCGTGTGTGTGGTGTGGGTACCTGTACGGAGGAGTCTCCCATAATGTATTTGGATCCCTCAAGCACGGCCATGTAGGAGAAGCGTAGCTGGTCAGGGGTCTGGATCAGGCCCATGCGGTACTTCCTCATGTCCAACAGGATGCTTTTGATGTCCACTGATGACGAGTCTTTCCTCTTGTCCATCTGCAGAGGGCAGCCGTTAAATTTGACTCAGCCAAACAAGATAAATTCTTAATCTCGAAATATCTGGTGACTCATTTGTTTGTTGTGATCAAAGGGAAACTCCGGAGACAAGGCTTACCAGGACCAGAGATGTGTCCACTAATGAAAATGTCCCTGAGCGTCCGATTCCGGCGCTGCAGTGCACCACAGCCGGCCCGTGGTCGGCCCCCAGCGCTCTTGACTCCCGCACCTTGAAAAGGAAGTTTAGGAAGGACGCTGGGGATTCTGGGACACCGAAATCAGGCCATGTGGTGTAATGAAAGTGGTAGATCTCTCTCTTCTCCCCTGTCTGTGAAAGGCAAAAAAACAGAGGCTATATTAGTAGGTAGAAAACTAAAAAAACATATGTATTTGCAGTGAGACTCTCAAGACTCAAGACTGGTTTTATCAGTACTGGCTGAGGTCAATGAAAATTATTTTAGAAATGTTTTGACAGTTGAATAAACGTTTACGACAGTTTCACTTTCAATTCATGCAATAAAACAGGCTCTAAAAACTTGACACATCAAAACAGCAAGTGAACTTCATTCTTGTTTTTCCTTGTGATCATTCAGGCATTATTTTAAGTAAGGTTTTATATTTTGTATGATTAAAGTAATCATTTAAACATTTTAAAACCAGGATAAAAAAAGAAAAAAGCATTTTGCACAATGTTGTTCATGTTGAGAAATCTGCTCTGCCGCATTATCTGCATCTCATTTGAATTTTCTCACCACCTCCACAACTTTAGCGTGCGAGATAGTGAAACTTGGGTAAGTATTTGTTGAATCTTTCTGAAAGTCAGGGCAAACAAGGATGAGAAGCCTCAGAAAACACAGGTTTGTGTGAAGCGTCTTGGTGAGACACTCCTGAAGCATTTCAGTTCTCCTTTGCCACCATTTACTGGAAGTTCCCCTCATGCTAAACAATCCTCTGGCCTACATTAATATTCTGCAGCTCCAACACTCTGGTGGTGTAGTAAGACTTGGTATCCTCTGACAACAGCGTGACCACGAAGCGCGTGTCTCTGAAGGCCATCTCCCTCTCCTCAGATGTGGGCCAGTACTGAGCACACTTTTCCTGTGACAGGAGAAGAAAACAGAAAAAAGACAATAAAAATCACCTGATACGTGCTTTTCACAGACATATCAGTATTTGCATATATATTTGCATATATGCAAGTGTATATTTTACAGAATAACCAATGCAGAAACACATATTAATGATTTTTTAAACCTAATTATTGTTATTCTTTTGTTTTTGTTACATAAAGAAGCACTTAAGCTGGATTTCTTGTAAGAAAGACACTATATAAATACATTTTATTAGTTATTGTTATTATCATTAATAGTAGAAGAAGAAGTAACAATGAAGTCTAGCTTTGACAAAGTTAAGATTCAAAAAGCCAAAATTAATTCCCGAAACAATTCCTCATTCTGTAGTACAACAAAAGTACCATGAATCTAACTTAAAATGTTCAGGTTGCAGAAAGTAATCTGTGAATATTGTACTAAAAACAAATATTGTGACAGATACTTTATGTATTCCAGCAACCAACACCTCACCATTCAGTGTTTTTCAAGTAAACAGACCATGAGCAGAGGGTGAGTTGATGATGGTAAGTCCATTATGCATGCTCCCCTCTACAGGATTGGAGAGCTGGCCTACATAAAAGATCCTTGTGAGGTTAATGACATCAGTGGAGTAGGTGCTCTATCTTTCTTATTTCCAAGAAAACACAGTCAGAGAATCTAATTACGCAGCAAGACCCACTCCAGCTGCTTTACTAAGAGTTCTCAGCTGCTCTGGTCATTTCGCACAGCAGCGCATTGATTCACCCAATCCTCTTTGCCCTGCACTCTCTCTCACTCACACACACACGTTGAGAACAGACCTGTCAGCCACAGTCAGACTGGCTAAAAACAACATCACATTTGGTCTTTGCACGCAGCTCTGTCGTACGTGTTTATTTGCATACAGTGCGGGGAAGTGAGATCAGATGTCAAGCGGCCATTCAAGTCACATGTAGAGATGCGTTCTGATGCCAGGTGTGAACTGACGAACTTAGCGCCGTCCACATGTGATCGGATTACCCCGAGATGGACGTTAACGCAGGCCTGAACAGGCTATCACATCGCACGATCGTTTGAGTAAAGCTGGGGTCAGATGACAGGAATTTCGGGCCGATTTAACCTCGTGAATCAAGAGGAGAAATCGGTTCTGGAGCCTTGACCAGTACTGATGTTTGGCCAAGATCATATGATAGTGTTTTCATTCTTAAACCTCCCGAAACACAATCAGAATCATTGTACTTTCTGAACAAATCAACAACAGCCAATGAGAGACAGAGAGACCAGAGCAGCTGATAATGACCATTTTCTCATCCAGACTCCTTCAGCCTTCTGCTTTTATTTATTAACATTAGAGCAAGTTGTTAGGCTTTTAAAACTCCTGTGGCCTGACCCCAGCGTTGAACGGTTGGAACTCATCCCTCTTCCTCATTCCGTGAACCTGCAGTAAAAACACTGAAATCCAGTAATCCTGCTGACAGGACAGGGAAGCTCTGACATAAACCTTTCAAACAAAAATCAAGGTAAGATTTTGAAAGAGCTGCATTAATAATTTAAAAGTCATCAGGCAGCAAACTCTGACAAAGAGCCATGACTGTATGAGCATGAATGATAGGTGTGCGATGATTGCTTGGGTCTAATTAGCATTTCTGCAGTCTCTGTGTGTGGGTGTGTGCACGCAAGACAAATGCCAGATGTCAAAGCAGACAATAAACTGTGTGTTTTGTTTTGAACTTACTGAGCCTTTCTCTATGACCCTGTTGAGCATGATGATCGCCTTCGACTTCTGCTCCCAGATCATGAGCCAAAAATGTCCACAAGTGTTTCTGAGTGGGCCCTGTGGACGACACACATACAATTTTAACAGTCACATGGCGACGATCAGACATGATAAGAGTGAGCCAAGAGGCCTTGACAGTATTAAATGGTGACAGTATAGATCAGTGTCATTAAACAAGTATTGCTGGTATGTCTGGTAAGTTTAGTAGTGCAGACTGAAAAGTACAAACAATCAAAACTTCGTGAAAGTTATTTGAGGAAATCTTTGCGATTACTCGGGTTATGCATGCGTCAACATTTTTTTAACTCCATTGTCTCAAACTTTGCAACTTCTTTACTTTTAGTGTATGCCACTGTATGAAGTTAAAAGTAGTAAACGGTTTGAGAGATTCAAGGACACAGCATCAGAAGAATCGCTCATCCACCAGCTCTATATGACCACATACACAACTTGCCAAAACTAAGCACACTCTCCATCCTTATACAGCAATTACAGAAAATTTGTCAGCAACTTTTTTGGTAACAAATTGATTTCTTAGTCACCACATAATAGATCTGCATGGATGATTGTTCCCTCTGCCAAGGAGGTTTGGTTTCCACCCTTTCACCCTTCACTCTTACGAAGAACATGTCTGTTTCTTTGTAAACAGGATTACTCAAAAACATGATTTCCACCCAACATTTTCATAATTTTTTCCAGGTATGAGCAGATACATGTAGATAAGAGTATAATATATGTTACATTGGTTTTCATGTCAAATAAATAATTTAGATCATCAGACCACTTCTCTATTCTGGTTTTAAATATCTCCTATAAGAAGCAGACGATCCTGTGTAGGACTGTTCTGCCTTGGTAGGAGGTATGTGCTCTACTTTGTGCTATTCTGGTTATTCCTTAATAAAAAAGTCTTGCCTGGGTCAATATGTAACTTCTCTGGGCCTCCTCCATCAGCACCAGGCTTGCGTTGATGTAGTCATTCTCTGTGTTCTCCAGCTTCACCCGACTGTGATCGACTGCAGGCGGCGAGAGAGAGAGAGGGGACATTTTATTTGTCAGTTGGAAATTGATGTGTGCGTAAACAGTTGGACCTGTCACACAGATGTTTACCCACATGGACTGACGTCTCTGTATCTGTTGCGGTTGCGATTCTCTGGATATTTCGCCACCTTGTAGGAGCACTCGTGGGACTGAGTCCTGATTTCCTGCAGAAAGGAAACAGGGTGTTTTTAGAAGCGTGGAAATCCTCATTGGGTTTTCTGTCAGGGGGCTCAACTGCACAGTCACACTGAGATCCCTACGTGAAAGATGATAGTTTGATAGTGAAGTGACACAGTTCAGCCTCAGATCTGAACATCGTAACCTTTTAACGTTAAGATCCCGCTGAAGATAATTCACGTTTTGAATTAATCACAGCATCCAGGAAAGTGAAAAGGAAAAATAAAGCAGCTGATCAGAAACAACCAACCAAATGCTCAACATTATCAACACGGTCGCGTTTACGTTGTCATGTGTAGCAGCAACTTAGAAACATCTCAAACAGACATAAAACACTAACTTAAATAAAAACATCGCCGGTTAACACGTTACATGACAGATATCGGAGCTAGCCAGAGTGTTAGCTTGCTATATTAACTGCGCGCTCCAGATACCGACTGTTAGCTTTCGTGCTAGCTATGCTAACAGACTTACTAAGTAGAGTTTCTGCCACCGGCCCTCGGAGTCTATGTCCTCGAACTCCTGGTCCATGTTCGCAGCGGGGCTGTCGGTGTTTTCCACGCGGGGTTGGTGTAGTTATCTGTCCGGCTTTCTACCTCATTACTTTCCCCGCAGCGCTCCGGAGCTTTTTCGGGTCGAGGAGGCGACGCTTCCCTCTGTTAGCGACCTAGACGGCGACCGAGCAGGCCACGTGTGCGCATGCGCGAAGACAGGTCCCCTCGGCGGCTGTCAGAGAGCGAAACAAAGATGTTCAACCAGCGACGAGATGAGTCACAGTCACAGTGTGAGGAGAAATCAAAGAGTTCTTCTGTGTGAATGGTCGGTTTGTATTCTGACGTATTTGTTCTGATGCTAATGTTTAGTATGTGTCCAAACCCAATTTACGAGCGAGTCTTAGAAAGTATTTATTGTTCATTCGCAACTGTCTAAGTTGCAAAGGAGAAAATTTCACCTTTGTTCTTTAATAACAATAACGATCAAAGGGGAAATCTATCACCTTCGCAACTGTCTAAGTCGACATCAAAGATTCCTCTGATCTCTGACCACTGACACTGTCACTCGCTCCTTTGAAGAAGGCTCCCAGCTTTCGCAATTTACTTATTATTTAGAGTGTCAGAAAATCGTTTTAAATATCTAACTTACCACTTTTCACCTTCTATTGTATCATCATTTGAAGGCGAGTTCTGCATTTTCAACAATGATCATGAGACCAATGGAAAATCAGTCCTCCAAAAGGTCATCGTGAACAAATCCTTGATAAAGGATTTGTTCCAGGTAATTTGATTATTATAATTAAAAATTGATATTCAATTTAAATTGAATTGAAATATGATTGAATCCATTCATTTCACAGAGCACACCCTGAAGATTTTAAAAGTTGATGCTTATTGAGCACTTTGGTAAAAGTAATTCTTCCAAAAACAAAATTTTGAAGGTTACTGAGCCTTTGCACATTTTCAAGTTCTTCTTAGTGTTAACAAATCTGTTGTGTATGTCCCTTTATGTATGAGGAAGTACCATGCAATGACCACAGAGTGGCAGTGTATCAACCAGTAGATATACAATGGTCAAGTCAGCAGTTGCTCTCAGGAGGAAATATTCCGATTGAGTTTAACAAATTAAAGCACAATTTTGATGGCACTCTGATGGAGCACAATTGTTCAGACTCGGCCCTACGGGACTGCTTCAGCACTACGGCCATAAGGATTTTTAACTCCCCAAATCTGGCATAAAAAATCTGCACCTTACCATATTTGCCTTATATATATACAAACATAGTAAACATCTTGTTTACTACATATATATATATGTATTTTTTATTTAATTTTGTATATTTATATATTTTTAAATATTCTATTCTATATTTATTTTTGTTCATATTTTATGCTTGTGTAATATTTTGAGCATTGCTAGAAGAGAGCCTGTGACCCAAGCATTTCAATGCGAAATAAACAAACACAATCATACCAATTCACTGTTTGTAACTGTTATGATTTGTCTCTATGTTGCACTATGGCTCTGAGGTGCCATTAACAAGATGTTTACTATGTTTGTATTTCTTTTTCTACCATAGATTCCAAACTGTGAACAAGTCAAAACAAAAGTGTATTTTTCTGGTAGGAGCTTTTAATTTAAATTGGATAATAGTGACAATAACAAGTAATTCATATTGCAAAGTAAATTCAATCTTTTTCCACTGATGTCTCCTGAAAACCTTTGTGTTTTATAGTGAAAATCCAGCCGGAACCCTGACGCGTGGCACCGCAGGTCTCTGCCTTGACAGCCGTCGGGGAGTGTAGTCAGTTCGTCCTGCGAAGTTTCCTGTGACACATTCTTCTCTGGCTCCTGGAGACATTGAGGCAGCGGAGCTTCCTCTGTAGAGACGCACGGTGCGAGCTGCTGGAAGCTGAACGGTGAGTGTTTGTGCATAACGTGACATTTAAAGCCAGAAGTCGCCATCGTTTGGTGAAGAGATGGCCACGAACGAGAACTTCCTCCTGTGCGGGGCTTGACGAGAGGCTAGCAGCGTTTAGCATCGTTAGCTTGTAAAGTCCCATCGTTGGAACTACAGGGGGCGGCAGGAATCCTCCAGCGTTTGCCCTTCACGCGAAGTGTCCGCTAATTTAGACTCGGGTCGTGTTTTATTGTCGATTTAATCATCTGACGAGCGAGTAAACAAAAGCCACAGCTCCGCCAGGGAGAAACTCTCCGGGCAGTTAAAGTTGCTCACTTAGCTCCCTGCTAGCCAAATCGGGTTAGCTTAGCAGGCTAGCTGTTTAGCCAGGTGGAAAGTGTAAACACAATGTGAAGTGGGACTGAGCATCAGATGACGTCTCTTTTTTGTAAACAGCCTTCTCCTTCATTGTTTTATTCGTGTCACTACTCGTAAAACCGATTGTGTGTTGGAGCTCAGTGGGCTGTTGTTGGGGTTTTATTTTCCTGGCTGAGACACAGTTCATCCTCGATATCGTCGTGTGTTCAGTTTGTTTGCACTGACGGTTTAAGGATCAACTCCTTTAAACGTTAGACATGCAAACCTTTTTACTTTGTTCTTATAAATCTCAGGGACAATTGACTCTCTTATTCTTACCTTTTATTTGTTTAGCAGTTTTAACGCATTTGTCAATAATTATGTTCGGTTAAAGTATAATCATGTAATGGTTTACAAATATTGCACGTTACAAAACACTCCATGTCTTTGTAGCTGCTTTACAAATAACTGATTCGTTTTTAAAAGGACACTTGTAAAAACATTTAATATGAATTATTAATGCTTGTCATCCATTCATGTCGTTTTATTCTCTTAAATTTGGGTAATTTGTAAAGAGTAGTGTGACATAAATGCAAAGTCTGTTTTATTTTTTTAATGTTAATTCCACTCAAATATATTATATAGTTAATACTGCTTTTAATTTTTAATGGGGATCAGCTTCATGTTACATTAATATTTCATTAAATGAGTCTGACTCGTGCCGTTGCTAAACACAAGTATCCTTCAGCAAATGGGAACAATCACCGACATTGTTTTTCTGTTGTCACTTTTATGACACAGTCAACAGTGTTTTTCCTGAGTAGATATCGTATCAACCGCTGGGCACAGTCCGTCTGTATTTACTGTGGGACTATTACAGCTTGCTCGCTTAATTTATCTACGCCGTCCTCACCTGAGCTTTCTGTCAATGAGTCACGGTGCTTTGTTTCCTGCTAACAACCTGTTACTGTTTAACTGGACCAATCTCAGCCTCGCACTCAGCCAATGGAACTGAAACTAAATTTCATGCGTAGAAGTTTGGTGAAACTTTAGGATTCGAGTGTAACTGCCGTGTCATCATTTATCACCACATTGCTTAATTCCATGTTTTATTTTTGCTGCTGAAAGGACATTTGGAAACATTGCACAATGCCTTATTCTTACTTCTTTGGATTTAAATTCCTGTTTAAGCATTTTAATATACCAGAAACTGGTTTGTAAAGCCATCACCTGCCACCCATTCTCAGCCTGAACTAGTTTATGGTTAACTGACCTAAAATTGGTGACCACTTATGCGGGGCCATCCGGTTCATAATGAAACGTCTTTTTTCCATTTACATGTCCACGTGTAAGAATCGATATCAATTAGTAAATTCAGTTGTCAAATTTGAGAAATCCATGTTTTATTCTTGAGGACATTCTCTGATGTTCACCTTTTATGGATGGAGAAGGTTTTTGCCATTATAGCCAATCAAAATATTTTATCTGAAGCTGTTTTTGTGTAATTCAGTGACCAACGCTCCTCCGTCATTCGTCTGACATCGACACACACGGCCAATGAGCTGTTATTCGAAGCAAACATTTGCTTTTTTGCAATAATCGACAAGCTTGGGGGCCGGTTCCAGACTTTGACTGTTTGAGCTAGCAAACATTTGTGCACCAGGAACACATAGCGGACATTTAAACTTTGTTTTTTAATTCTTTAGTTAGGATTGGTCTGTAAAATATGCGTGGTTTTGTTATGTGGGACCAATAAGAAGAAGTGTTCTCACAGTTTGTGGTTATCTTGACATTTTTGTAAACCTATCAGTAAACATGAACAGCTGCCCAGCCTCAAAGGCAACTGAAGATTTGACGATTTCAACATGATACGAGCTGACTAATAAGATCAAAAAGCTCTTTTCAGTTTCCCACACATCTCTAAATTTTTCTAGTTGAATTAATTCAAACACCGTCCAATCAGTGGCTTTGATTAAACCGTGAGACGAGCGCTGTTGGTGTCTCTTTCCTCATTCATGTAGCACAGAATGGAGCAGGACTGTCACCGCCATCACCCCCCCCCCCCCCCATCTGCCTACTACTCCCCTGCTGTTTGGGGTGAAAAGTAGAGATGCACCGATTGCAAAATTCTTGGCCGATACCGATTTCCGGTTTTTAAGGAGGTCTGACCTGCCAAAACCGTTTTTTCCGATACCGATTTTCTAAGAAATAATTATAATCATATAATAGACACCATATTTGTTGGCTTGAGTACCCTTCTCCCAGACAACATTTTGCTTATATAACTGCAATTAAAACCACAACTAGTGGTAGGCTATATGCTATCATAACTCCCCTTTTCAAGAATAAAACATCACAAATAAGAAATAGAGTGAGAGTTTCAACAGTGCCTCCTGAGCAGATTTATTTTGAACACTGACATTCAGTCCAGTTTACAGGTCAATAACTAGGATAAAACTAAAATAAATACAAACAAAAGATAAAGTGCACTATTATGTACTGAAAATAAACTGGTTCTCAAAGTAAATTGCACATTTCAGGCCTTTGACCTCTCTAAATAAAAAAGTGCATCATAATATGGGATAAAAAAAAAACATCAATACAAACAGGTAGCTTTAGGTTGTGATCAAAGTACTCCATCCCACTCCCAATGCAATCACTTAACCATCAATATTCCTAGCGTTGTCACGCAACACGACATGAACCCTCTTCTTATCGATTTTCCACTCCGCCAACATTTTGTCAAATTTGGCTCTTAGATTGTCGGCGGTGTGGGACCCGGGGCATTCCTCACAGCGTAGAAGGACTTGATGTAGCTCAAATTCATCATCCAGCCACTGAGCAGTCAGGCTCAACATTGACATTAAGCTCACGTTAGAAGTCCAAATGTCCGTTGTGAAACTGACCGGGGATTTAGTGCCGTCCAGCAGTTTGTGTATATGGCTTGAAACTCTCTCAAACAACTCGGGCAGCGCTGTGTCAGAAAAGTACCGCCTACTTGGTAATTTGTACCGTGGACTCAGGTGTTTCATCAGGTTTACGAAGCCTTTATCCTGTACTACGCTAAACGGCTGGTCGTCCAGAGCCATGAACTCCATTATTTTCTTAGTGGTGGCGTTGGACTTTTCAGTGTTGATGTCGAACATAGCAGCCATGGTGGAGGGTTGTTGTGGTTGCTGCGACTCTGCTGCATCCCTCCTCTTAGCGGCAGTGTCCTTATATGTGCTAAACACACCTGGGTGCTTCTTTTCCAAGTGGCGTATTAAGTTTGTTGTTCCAAATGTCTTAGGCGTTGATCCCCCATGGCTTATTTTTGACTTGCAAGCATTACAAACAGCGTGTTTTGGGTCGTCCTGGCACACAGTGAAATAAGTCCAAATCAGCGACATGTTTTCTTCCCGAGTCTTGCTAGTTTTTAGCTGTTTTGCTCTGGGCGCCTTGAGCTGCTACGCACCGCGCATGCGGGTGAGTTTGATCGGCCGAAAACCGGAAATTACGACAGTGACCGGCAGGTCACCGATTGTGGCCGATTGGATATAAAACCGGCTTTTTTAATCGGCGGCCGATTGATCGGTGCATCTCTAGTGAAAAGCCTGTTGCAGTAGAGAGTGTCTTGGCGTGTCGTGGTCTGAGTGGGGTGAACGAGTGAGGTCAGATCGTGATGTAATAGATATATCGTTATTTTGCACAGCCCTGGATGGAGTGGATTCACCAACTACTTATTCGGTCTTGCTTGAAAATGAATTGAATCTAGCATTTGGTTCGGTGGTTTTCTGCAGGCAGTCATTATTCTAAATGGCTTGACTGTTCTGGTTAAGACGAGGACAGTTATCCTAAGTCTGTATTGAGTGTGGACCACAGGGATGCCACAGGATGGAACATTTTCCACTGGGTGATAAACTTACGACAACATCGGTGTTACGGATTAGGCCAAACATTTTAAAAGAAGACGTGTCCGCTCAATATGTGTAGAGCGACTCGGCTGCTCTGATGTGACTCTGCTGCTGCACGGAGCAGACATTTTCAGTTTAGAATTGTAGTGTTAAGACAATTACTTGGCCATATAAATATATATATATATAAATGCAATTGGCATTTCCTCATACAAACATAAGTCTTTTTCTTTATTTGGCACTAAATAGAGAAAATGCAAAATAATAAAACCTCATGTTCAATTAGCTTTTTTATATGATGTACCTTTTTTTTTTTTAGTGCCATAAACAATTCATTTGCATCATCAGTTGCATCCTCACCATTATTGTCTGTGACATTTGAATAAAACTGTTGCCTCATCGTAATGTACCAGATACAGTGGAAAAGTACCCTCTGTTGTTGGCTCGGAATCTGACTGTTTAGTAAACAGTGCTAAAAGCAGCCTCAGAGGTATTCACTCCACTGTCTCCTGTCCCCACTATGTCCAACATCACACCTTATTATTATACTGGGGCTGACAGATGAAAGACTAAACAGAGATTCATTAAGCTACTTGGTTGTGTCGATGTCCCGCTGACAGAAAGTTGGCCTGATGAGTGCAGGCCAGTCTAACAATAACTTTTAATTCCTATATGAACTTGTTCAGAGAAACGGGGCTTTAGAATATTGTAGCAGTTTAAAAACACTGAAATATTAAAGCTAGATAAACAAAAAATGATGTAAAAAAAGTGGAATTGTTTGTTGTCACTTGGCTGTTCCTCTGTACATAGTCCTAATAACTGGCTGCATTGTCATGATCAGGAAGTCTGTCCTCCAGCTGGAATGTCAGCGGAAATTAGTGTACGTGATGAACACTTTGCAGAAGAATACTTTGACTGGTTTGAAGTCGTGGAAGCCGCTCATTTCACAAGCGATTTCTTTGAAACTAGGAGTTTTTCTAAAAAATCTCACCGTCACCTAAATTTAGACTGAAGCATTGAGAAACAGCAGAGCAGTTTTTTTCTTTATCGACTTCCCACTACCGAGCACTGACATGTTTATTTAACAACTCAAATATCCTGCTGAGCATTTGTCACAGTTCTTTATTAACAAAAGTTTAAGCATAATGTTGTGTAGGTTCTATTAACATTTCAGATTCTAGTAACTCTCAAATATCGACATTGGATTAAGAAAACCAGTCTTGGACCGGTAGTACTCACTGTTGCTTCTACATCCAACATAATGAACTAAGGTTACACAAGTATCCTAAGGTTACAGTCTGACATATATACTACAACATCAACAACTGAATAGTCACTGTGACTTTCATTTTACTGTGAAATAAAATTTTTTACTTGATTTAAACCATATCATCTTGTTATTGTTAATTTTTCTGGGACACTGAGAGATGACAAATCTAACTGTTGTGTGTTAATTGTTCAAGGAGACGGTTTTCAGGTCAGCTGAAGGTTATATATATTTTTACTGGAAAGAAATTGCATGCAGATGCTAGGTCTTCACTGTGAGCTTGTTTTATTTAGGCTTCAGCTCTCCTGTTTACTTTGGAAATGATAAGCCTTGCGTGCAACATTGTTAGTGTGAATATTCAGGAAAGGATGTTTCTTCTGGAGACAGGCATGTTCTGTTTATGGCTTATTAATAGTCCGCAAAAAATTACAAATGGTCCTCGTGAAACTGGGTTAGACACAGCAGCGTGCAGTCATAGACGTGCAGCACAAATGGTTCCATTGCAATGTGGTTATACACCTTATTGTCACTTTGTGAAATTACAGGCGATGGTAACCTGGATTTATTTTGTTTATTGCAGTGCTGGAGCCAACATGTTATTGCTCTGTGGTCTGCAGGGCTAAACTTGTTAAAACCATTACCGCTTTAGACTCAGGTGACACATTTTGTTGCTATTTTTTCCCTCATCCATCTTGACACACAGATTATAGTGTGACTTCCTAAAAAAACCTCAACTTGTTGACCTTGCATTGACCCGTTTCTCCAGAAGAAAACCACCGGTTTGAATCATATTACAACGGTAATCATGATAATAGCATCGGCCGATACAAACTCTTTGTAGAGCGGTTGTCTCAGGAACTGGGACAACATCCCAGTGTGTGAGCCGTGGTTGCATGTGATTGCCCCTGAGCCTTAGAACTTGAATACATGCATGTGCATACACACACAAAAACACAATCGCACACTGACCACAGTCACATGGAAAGTCCCAGTCACTCATTCTCAGTCAGTACAGAGCTGAGGCTTTTCCAGTTTAATTACTCCTGGGTAGTGTAATTTCACATCGACTTGTGGGTTGCTTGAAATTGCTCCTCAGTCTTGTTAAAGTTTCCTCTCATGCACGTGATTTGGGGGTTTGGACTTTTATGATGAGCTTTGTTATGATGTGGAATTATAGTGTGAGGACATCATACTGCAAAGTTATCTTCATGCCTCACCAAACCAAGCATCCTCTGGTTTCCTTGGTCATGATACAGCTCAGAGCCAGGGCACTCAAGTGTAGATTGTAGAGATCGTTCTACTTGACTGAAGGTATTTAAAGATTAAAGATGTTACCTGATAATCTGAAGATCCTATCTCATAAAGGTTTACAGGCGTCTTGTCTCCACCACGAGACACAATGTGTCCAGTGGCATCAGAAGGTGGTTTCCCACCAAAAGATCCAGGAACATTTAATGTCCTGAGAAACAATGACCTTTTCATTTCCCTCGGGTGAAAGTTCCTCCAGCACATGGTGATTTGTGTTTCCACAGCGGGGCTGAAGTCGTGTGACAGCTAACTTAGTTGGCTGACGTATTAAAAGCACAATCATTTTTGTGAAATGCAGAAAAGAACAACAAAGCCTGAACTTCTGGTCCATCGGGTCTAAAAACTCAGTCTGATCCATTTTGATTATTACTGGGCACAAACTAAAAGCAAAACTAAGTGTTTGCAGACATGTAACAGCGCAGAGAGAAAACAGGCAGTTGACATTCGGTGCTAGAAGCCCAAATCAGGAAGTTCATGAGACTTAAGAAAGTACAGCTTCCCGAGCAGGGATGTTTTTCTTTTAGGAGTTGAAACCCTCGGTTTCTATGGTCTAAACTCTGAAGAGGAACTGAGATTTTTCCAAAAAATTCCTTGTCCTCAGGGAAACTCCGGTATTGGGACTTTTCTTTGCCCCAGGGAGCTTGGCTCAGGCCCTGATACAACTTGAGTTAAACGATTGAGTGATAATACTTTATTGTCTGACACGTGTAAAGTTTGTCTTGCATCACAGCAGCCGCTCCATTTACAACATTAGACATACTAAGGATACATACATGCATCACATTACATCCACAAAAGACAGAGCAGAAGTGGATCCAGTCATTTCTTTCACTTGTTTAACATGGCATGATAGGGCATTAAGGCACGCACTCTCCAAAGTGGCCTTCTAGGTACTTTTAGGATCGACTGGTGAACAAAATGTGCTTCAGTCTAACATTGTTAAACGATTATTCACCAGCCTTCAAATGTAACTGTGGAATCCTGAGTCATAGTGTTTCTCAAGGGGGTTTTCCAAAAAGTCTTTGACCAGCTTTTTAAAATTAGGTGGAGCAGTTTTGACTTCAAAGTAAAACTACTTGTACCACTACTACTACAAGCACTACAGTACTGTATGACAAAAGTTAAAAACTAAACAAAAGGATTTGTCTACTGCCTCCGAATGACTTCAGACTCTATGTGGACATACTCCATGTGATCTTTCCAGGACAACAGATGGCCGACCACACCCAAGTATTTGTATGACCATAGCCGTTTGATTTTGAGTTTTATTCGAATCCGATGCATCCCACACTGTCTGATGTGTCATCTCATCGCCACACATCACCTCGTCTTACCCCTATCGCGGAAATTTCCGATGTGCTGACTTTGGTTTTCAAATGTGACTTTAAAACTTTCCGAGCCAATTAAAACATTATTCTTTACAACTTGGCTTCGACGCTAATGGCTGATGAGATGCAATTATGGTTGACAGGCTTTTTAATTCACGTTTATCTTTAGAACACAGTTAACTAAGCACATTCCTCCAAGGCTTTTGGAACGACGAGGCCATTTCCTTCGTTTTTGTTGTACACGGAAAATCAAAAGATGTTACAGTATCGGTACAGATATCTCCTTTTATGCTGGAGGCCATATTTAGAGCTTCTCAAATGTGTCAAGAGCTCGTTTAGATGGATCACATTTTCCAACCAGCATCAGATGGACTCTAGTGCACATGAAGTGACACTTGTGATAAGATCCTGGGGGAACTGATCACTGCTTGACAGAAAGAACCCAATTAACACCTAGCTCTATGTTATTCTAATCTTATTTTTTACATGTATTTATTCTGCCCTTGAGCTGCTAAACTAGAATTTCCTCAGTGGGGATCAATCAAGGATTACCTATCTAACTTATTTGGATGATATCGAAGGGGAAGGACACTCAGCTTTATTAAATGTCCGGAGAAGTGAAGTTCTTTAAAAAAAAAAAAAATCTTAACACAGAAGTAGCTGTAAAAAAAGTTAACTGCTTGTCATCACAAGGAAAGAAGAACCGCAGCCAGTCAGACAAGTTTTTAGCTTATGAGACTGAGCCTTTGCGAGATCGCTGCCCCTGTTGAGATTTACTGTCGTCTTGTTAATTAGCCACGTCTTGGTTTCCTTGGTGCACACACAAGCAGAGAGAGAAGTCGGACAAAGTGGACATACTAAAACATAACGTTGAATGTTTCGAACTGGCCTAAAAAAACAAATAGGTATTTAAAGGAAAGTCTGTCATAGCTTACGTGCGTCAAGCATTTTATTTTACTGGAATCTTTGTGTTGTAAAAAAGGATGATGCAATTTATTTTCAACATCTGTTTGGATTTAAAAACCTTGAAAACACACTTTCCTCTGTTCAGTTGTCTTATTGGCTACTGAGACTAACCATTTATCCTGTTGACAGGTTAACCTGATTAAACGCACATATACTGCACTTTGTACATTAGGCGGCAGCGCAGCCTCGGGTGTCACTGATGAAATCCGATGTTGTGTCCCTTTCTGAAATGCAGGGAATTTGTTCGTCAATACTTGAAGCTCCCTCGTATGTCTAGTGTGGAGGTATGTCGGCACTACAGAAACTCTGCCAACACAAGTGATGAGTGATCCTGAAGTTGTTCACATCGTAAAATACAAACATGTGGGAACACTTGAGTGTAGAGGTGCGGCCGCACAGCTGTGGCCACATCTGAGATCTATCGTGGAAGATTTGGACTTGTTTTGTCCAACACTTGACTAATGCACACTCTGGGGTAAGCCTGCAGTTGTGTATGCAAGCAGGCTAATATGCGTACGTGGGAGACATGCCTGATTAAAATGTCTCCACTCTGCAAAACCTAATTCAAGGGATGTTCTTGCTTTATAGACTTTGCTGATTAGATTATATCATATCTTAACTGTCGTATCCCCAGGAGAGAAGTTGTTTAGCTTCCTGAAGAACAGGGTTTGCATTGTGATTCCAAATGTTTCTGTTTTTGCTGGGCACATTAAAAGTTAATGCATTCAGCTGTGGTTCGGTACCTTATTTTCTGTTCTTCTGTTTCCCTCAGGTTGGTGTCCCATATCTGAGCATCTACATCCTCGCCCCTGCATCACTGTGGTTTACACCTGGGACAGACCACACCACGGTCTTCAAAACCTCCTATACTAGTTTCTAGCCGCAATGTCCTAGCTAACAGCTGCCCCGCTCCCTTCCCCAATCACCCTGTCCCTTCAAACCCAATCCCACTCCCCCCCCCCCTCCGCTCTGCCTCATCTCCTCTCCTGATGTGGTAATTTCTGGTGCTAACACCAACACAGCTCCTTCTTGCACGATGAGCAGCCTGCACCAGCAACATCATGGCAGCACAGGCTCAGAGAGAGATCTTCAATCTGCCACCTCCTCTGTCAGCCTCCCTTCGATTAGAAAGACCCCCAAGAAGCACCGTCTGTCCCTACACGCGCTGTTTGGGCGGCGGCGACCTGACCGCGACCCCAAGCGCAAGACCAGGCCTCTGCAGACTGGATCTGGAGTGGACGCCGTTGTCAGCACTGAAGTTGTGCAGTCAGAGACTTTCCAAGATAAAACCTCAGAACACTCTATACCGGGCGTAGCGTCAACTTCATCAGTGTCAATATCAGAGCACCTGGAGTGCCCCCTGTGCCTGCTGCGCCATGGACGCGACTGCTTCCCGGACATCATGACCTGTCACCATCGCTCGTGTGCGGACTGCCTGCGACAGTACCTGCGCATTGAGATCTCAGAGTCTCGCATCAACATCAGCTGCCCCGAGTGTGCAGAGCGCTTCAATCCTCATGACATCCGCATGATCCTGGGAAACAGAGCCCTCATGGAGAAGTATGAGGAGTTTATGCTGAGGAGGTGGCTGGTGGCTGAGCCTGACTGCCGCTGGTGTCCTGCCCCGGACTGTGGGTAAGAAAATGGGATTATAAAGTTCACTCAGTGACTAACATATTTGAACAACCTGATTTCTACATAAAAAACTTACAAATATGAATAACGCCAAGCAGCAAAACGTGCAACAATTTATTTAATCTATTTGATCCAATCTGCCATAAAGGTTTCCGGTCTGTGAGATTATTTCCACAAAATCGTAACATTTCAGAGTCTGTGTTCCAGTTACCTTATGCTTGATGTTCTGATATAACCAACACACGGGTCCCAAAATAACAGTAAGCAGCAGCATCAAGGAAACTCAAAGGCTGTAATCTGTCCTTTTGAAGCTCACCCAGGCTTTTGCATTGATGGCGTGTGTTATAAATAACTCGTAGAAGTGAGAGAGCTGTGTATTCTGTCAGCCGCATGAGTCATCTGTCATTTTTGTGCTGCTAATAGAATGTAGAGGGATTTTAAATACACAAGTATAGTTACCAGTGAATAGGCGCTCAGACGCAGTTTGAATAATATGAATACATATTCAAATTGTAAAACAATAAAACAAGTCATAAATAAGCATATTTACCAAAGTGGATTCCGAAGACAGATTGGGGTTTGGTTAATTAGAGATTAGAGACTTGATATGGTCTGAAGGTGTGAATGGTTGTTGATGGACGGATGGATAAAATGAGGTTAGCCACTTTATAAAAATACACATTTGACTCGCTTGTTACTTTCAGTTAGAAATGATTTATTTCTAACTCCGACCCTGTCACATGGAGGTGACGGTGGAGCTGAGGGTCAGTTCAGGGTCATGTGTGTTTGGTAGAGAAGCAGAAGTTTGCTCAGAGCGGCCCCAGCTGAGGCTGACCTAACACTGTCCCTGCTCAGTAGGTCACTCTGCTTCATGTTGCTCAGTGCCCCGTGTGCTTGTGCTGCTCATACACACTTGCACCCGTCTGTGTTTTTTACCGCAGGCGCTTGTTGGACTGGTTTAATTAACACTACATATGTATCCATCAGCGTTGTGGTTCAGTCGCGCCCTTTCCCTGTCTTAATGATGGCTGAATTCAGAAATGGTTTTACCCTTCACTCCCTCTCATGGCTTTGTCTCATCAACACTGCTGACCCTGTCTGTTTGAAGAATGGCTCTTTCATAAGCTTGTTCCAGCTCTTCTTGCTCTATTCCTCCACACAGTTCAGCTCTGGCTCCCCGCCACACTCTCCACTGCCTAATGCTCTCGCTGATGATTCTCGTGTAATTGCACTCGCGAGTTATTGGGCTTTGTTGTTCAGCTCTGCGAATATTAACTCCCAAGAATCCTCTGCATGAGGAAATAAATCCTACCTACGCACAGGGGAGTCCTGACTTTGCAGTGGCGTCATACAGAAATGTGTTGTTACACTAAAATATGTGTGAGATAGTTTTAACTGCAAACGGTCGACTTGGAATCTCTCCCATCCAGTTACAACTGTCAAACACCATTTGGCATCAGTTTGCTTCACCAAGGTGTTTCTGCAAACTGTCTGTACGGAATGTTTTTTAGCTTCAACACACACAACATCCCCACAACTGGACTGTTGAATGTAATCTAGCAGTGTGGGTACCTTGAAATTATAATTTATTAATAATAAAAATAAATAAATAAGATAAGAAGAGGTTATGTTGAGTAAACTGATCAGTGCTGATACCAGAAACCATGAAAACCACCAAATATATGATGAATAACTATTATATTATTTCTAATTAATTTCTATCAGAGCATTTTATGTACTCCAATCTTATTTTTGTTATATTAATTTGTTACAGAGGAAGGAAGACACTTTGTGGTGGCAACCTATTAAAATAAAAACATAATTTTGCTCAAGAAATATAAGCGCTCGAGTTTTCACTCTTTTAAAAAAGTATAATCGAGCTTGTATGCTTTTATATGAAATATTACATAATGCATGAGCCAAACCATGCAGACATTGACAGAAAGAAGGTCATGATGGTCATGTTTTCGAATATTCATTCTGAGTCACTGCTGACACACACTGACCAGCTCTGTTATAATTTAACTCACTGTTGCTTGTCTAGTATCACCTGAGCATGTCTATTTGATTAAATGCTTATCTCATTTGAACTAAGGTCTTTTCCCAGTTAGAAGGTGTGTGTATGTGTGTAGATGGACCAACAGACGTGGTGTGTGTGTGTGTCAGCTGATGCCATCATTTCTATTTGTCCTAAATCTTTTCCAGGGCGTTTGTACTGACTTGAATACGCAGCTCTGTGTCGCTGTAGAAATGAAAATAAGTCAATAGAATTTTTAGCTGTAGATTCTGTGGTGTCGCATACAGGGTCTGAGTGGATCAGCTGACGGCACACACACACACACACACACACACACACACACACACACACACACACACACACACACACACACACACACACACACACACACACACACACACACACACACACACACACACACAGGGCCTCTGTCTCACTATAGAACCGTAACAAATTGTCCACTTTATCCGTCCACAAGTGTTTGTTTTTCCTTATTGCCTGGTTCAAATTTTCCCATGATGCCTCTGCTGTGGGAGCCTGAATGGCCACAACAGTCACAGGGTTTAGCTGAGGTTGTCATATATATATACATACATATTATATGTATAGACCAGGTGCTCTTTGGTCCTTCCCACAGTATCTATGGTGTTTGTTTCAATAACAAAACTTTGAATGTCTCATTTTATCCAAACCAGTGAGACATAAGTCACTTTATGAGTCAGAAAGCGGGAGGGGGGGGGGAGAGACAGTTCTGCCTTTCATTTTACTATTCAAAAGATAATGAGGTCATTTATTTGAAGCAATAATAGTGTGGGGTCATGAATGACTGCTGCAACAATGGATGTTTGTGGTACCTGTTTGTCAAGCTGCGTTAGAGTTGTATGCTCACAATAATAAAGCAGTTATTGGAAATTCCCTCTCCGCTCTGTCCTGCTGTGCGGTTTTCAATAACAGCTTTTCAATTGGGTGTTGCAATGATTGATGAGCGACACCATGGTGACATGCGCTCATGCAGAAGTGATTGTGCCCGTATTGATTTACTGTAACAGAGCTTATAGGTGGAATCATCATGGAAAGTATGTAGCAGATAATTTCCTGTGTTTACGTAACCAACACATTCCTGACGATGTTCATGTCACCAACTGTGAAATCTTGTGTTTATGCACGTTAGATATTTTACCCACCCAGTTTAATTCTCCTGCACTGTTCCTGTACTCTGTCGTTTCACCCCTGCTGACCCCTAGTGTTGTGCTGCACTACTACACCCATGCGCTCCTACCGGCAACTATTTAAAACCACATTGTCTGTATTGTTCCCCTCTCAGTTATGCAGTCATTGCGTTTGGCTGTGCCAGCTGCCCAAAGATCACCTGTGGACGTGTGGGCTGCGGGACAGAGTTCTGCTACCACTGCAAACAGCTGTGGCATCCCAACCAGACGTGTGACACGGCACGGCAACAGCGGGCCCAGCACCTCCGGCTGAGGACTTTCAGGTCCTCGTCCCTCAGCTACAGCCAAGGGAGCGGAGCTGCAGGTAGTTTAGAAACGAAGGCCCTTAATGCACACGGACACATGGCCAGTTTTTAGGAATTTACACAGATAAAAAATGGTATCGCACATCTGTACCTTCAGCTCACACATCACATTTTTGTATTCTCAGTCATAGATTAAAGGTTTCTCAGTACACAAAAATACTGCCTATAAAAGGCATTTCTTATCTGTATTAACCTCTATCATCCTCCTCTAGGTGATGACATCAAGCCATGTCCTCGGTGTGCCGCCTACATCATCAAGATGAATGATGGGAGCTGTAATCACATGACCTGTGCTGTATGCGGTTGTGAGTTTTGCTGGCTCTGCATGAAGGAGATCTCTGACCTGCACTATTTAAGGTGACACAAACATAAAGTCGATGAAAACTGCTCTTTTACCGCTTTCTTGTGTTTCAGCTGACATTTGACTTCTTCTACATTAGTTTAAGTTCTTATTGTTTTAGTGTATAATATACTCTCTCACACATGCATGAATTTCTGTCTCTCAGTTTTCCCCTGACAAATCTTCTCCTCTCTTTCTCTCTCGTTCTCGCTCTCTCCATCCTCTCAGTCCGTCAGGCTGCACCTTCTGGGGAAAGAAGCCCTGGAGCAGAAAGAAGAAGATTCTGTGGCAGCTCGGCACACTGGTCGGAGCTCCTGTGGGTATCGCCCTTATTGCCGGCATCGCCATCCCCGCAATGATCATTGGCATCCCAGTCTATGTGGGCAGAAAGGTGAGAGCTACCTCCAGACAGCGTAGGAACATGTAATAGGTGAACCCAAGGTACAATTGTACTTGTAGAGTTGATTTTTAAAACCCAACTAACTGTGGACACAGAGTTTGTTCATTCCAGCATCTTAAAACTTGTCTGTTTTACGTACTTGATGCCTTTTTGACTTGTTTGTAAACCGAAAGTGAGACGAAGGAAAGAAAGAGATGATTATTTTTCTGATGGTGTGTAAAGGAGAGGCAGGCAGGGTAGGAAATAACCATGCTGGAAACCAAGAGATGTGAAGTCACTGAAACAGATTGGTTGACTAATCCACACCAAGAACGATAACCATAACAATATATTTTAAAGATCAGATGTGGGTGGCTGAGTGAACACCACAACTAAAACGACATCAACAGGTGTGAATCATACTGTGGGAATTGCTTTCACTGCAATTAGATGAACGAAAGAAACAGTCAACAGCCCAAAAAACACAAATACAAAGACAGTGAAAATAGATCTGAATTTACTGGGGATCACATGTGAACCTGTTCGACGTGGCAGATGAGATTCTGGAGAGATTGAATAAAATGTATATAATCTAATCCAGTTTGTTATGAAGCCATATATCAGTTTTAAGATGTGAGGAACGTGACATGGACAATGTGATCTTTTGTTGTTTTCGCAGTCACATCTTCTCATTTTGTGATTGAACCCTTTAAGGCAATAAACACTTTTCCTCCCCTCAGATCCATAACCGCTACGAGGGCAAGGACATCTCCAAACACAAGAGGAACCTGGTGATCGCAGGCGGCGTGACGCTGTCTGTGATCGTGTCGCCTGTGGTTGCTGCCGTCACTGTTGGTAAGAAAGAAGTGTTTTTGTTCTCTCTCTCTTTTCCCCTCTCGTCTTTCGCCACCATCTGTTTCTCAACTACACTTCAATTATTTACAGGGTTTTGTTTTCTCAGTGGCTCAGTAGTAGAAAGTGAACACTGTGGAAAAGCTTCACCTGGGGGTTTTGAATTGAATTGTCACATGTCATCTTCCTAAAAATGTGAAATGTTTTTAGTGTTTGGTGAGGAACATGTTATATACACTGTATTTGGAGTTTACCACTGACCCACAAGGACACTTCTGCTGTAAAGTGAGTGTTTACATTGTGCTGTGTAGGCATCGGTGTTCCCATCATGCTGGCTTATGTCTACGGAGTCGTCCCCATCTCACTGTGTCGGAGCGGCGGCTGTGGAGTGTCGACTGGAAACGGCAAAGGGGTGCGAATCGAGTTCGATGACGAAAATGACAACATAGGCAGTGGAGCTGCAGCCACAGGTAAGTCTACTGGTGAAACCGACGAGGGGAAATCGAAGTGACATAGTGAGTCTGCCAAATATATGCAATCAAAACCTGTTGGGTGAAAATAAAACTACAAACACAGGAAGGTTAATAATGATCTGCTTATATACGTAGTTCATAAACATGTAGTTCCTGTAGACTGGTGCATGTGACCTTTTTCTTAAGGTCTAAAATAGAACGGAGTATCTGGAAAACACCGAGAGTTTTTAGCAACCAGGAGGTTTGGTACGTGTTTGCATTGGCATGAAGAAGCACACTTGCGTCAACGCCCTTTGTTTGCTCATGCAGATTATTCATAGCCCACAAAATGCCAGCACTGTGGATGTGAGAAGCCGATAAGTGTTGGGAGTTGTGTGATGGTGTCAAACGACTGGTGCAGTGTCATTGGTTTCTCCTGTCAAGTGTGTGTTTGTCAGCATCAACCTGACGGCTGTGTGAGGTCGAGCCCTCCTTTCTCACCTCGTCGGTGCTTGAGGAAAGGGACCACGTTTCTCACAGCTTCTCTGAACGATAATTAAAAATCCACGTGACAGCAGGGAGGTGTGAGACATGGCGGCACTTATTCACACCTTAGAACATCATCAATCTGTTTCAGGATTCTATGTAAAGCCTGTGAAAGTAAAGTCACTGGTTAAAGTTAAAAGAATAAACTCAATTTATCTTCTGCTTCTTTTGAGCTTGAATCATTGAAGTCATTGTGCATTTACAGTCACTGAAAACAAAGATACTTAAGATTCCTCAAGCAATTAATTGTTTTCCCTCATGGTCATGAGTGTCATGCTTTGATCAGGGTCTGTGGGTTCATAGGGATCATCTGTGAAGTTATTTTTATCAGACACACCCATCTGTAGATTCAATGAAATCACTAAATCCCTTTTCCGTCCTTTCCTCCACAGACACGACCTCGGTGGCAGAGACGCGGCTCAACAACCCCAGCCTTGGCGATGGTGCGAGCGTCGGCGGTCTGACGGGCCTGAGCCTCAGCGTCAGCGGCAGCCACATGGAGCGCTGCGGCATGAGCTCGGCTCAGCGTGACAACATGAGCGACAACGCCAGCACCACAGCGCTCGCCGGGACCAGCATCACTGGCAGCCTGTCAGGCAGCTGCTACAACAGGTGAGAGACTCCACCTCATCGTCTCTGCTTTGTTATACATGCTTATGGTTTAAATTACAGCCACGGAAATTGATTGAATAATAAACATGCGCTTGATTTTGATCCAAACAAATGTTATTATGACTTATTTCATGCAGGTGTCTTTAGGATTTTTATAATGCCTTTAAAAAAAAAAATAGCCGTTACAAAGTGCTTCAGAGGGACGGCCAAATAAATACAAAACAGCAAAGACAACAATACATAATTTAAATGTTGAAAAGAAAGAAAGGGGTAAAAGAAACATAAGTAACTTATACCTTGGCATTCAATCATATTTCCTTGAGTTCATGTTGTTGTCTCTTGGTATTAATTGTGTGTTCTCTCCCCAGGATGGAGGTGCAGGCTGACGTCCAGAAGGAGCGCTGCAGTCTGAGCGGAGAGTCGGCCACCGTCAGCCTCGGGACGATCAGTGACAACGCCAGCACAAAAGCCATGGCAGGATCCATCCTCAGTGCCTACATGCCTCTGGACAGGTCGGTAGTCACAACAGAACAAATATTCCTCCTACAAGCAGCAAGTTTTCACAGTGTTAAAAAAATGTATTATAATACTGTTGGTTAAATGTGAAGTGGTTTGATTTTTGCAGAGACAATAGTCTGGAGGTTCAGGCAGACGTGGAGTCCAAACGGGAGAAGGTGAGACACTCCAGCGCCAGCAGCAGCCTGGATGAAGCTAGCTGTAGCAGTAGCACCGCTGGTCTCAAAGGAGCTGGCGGTGGCCCGTGTTCATGTCCCTCCACCTGCTGCTGCGCTCAGCAAGACAACCACTGCTGCCCCTCACCTCCCTGGACGAAGGAACCCTCCACGTCGGGGGGCAAAAAGAGCAAAGGGAAGCTCTGGAAAAGAGCCAGCGGCAGCAAGGGAGAAAGAAGAATGAACGAAACACAAGGAGATATGGATGCTCAGCTCCTGGAGCAGCGCAGCACCAACTCCTCTGAGTTCGATTCCCCATCCCTGAGCGGCAGCCTGCCCTCAGTGGCCGACTCGCACTGTAGCCACTTCTCGTCCGAGCTCAGCTGCTCAGACCCCGAAACCTCAAGACCAGCTCATCCCCTCGGCTCCGCCCCCATGGACCCCCACGCTCATCACGCCGCGGCCGCCGCCTTCGACGTCGCCCTCACACCCATGCCTGAGGTGGAGAACGACCGCCTGGAGCACTATCCGTCTCAGAGCAGCCACGTGGCCTTCACGCACCGTCTGATGTCCGCTTCTCCACCCGCTTCGCCAAAAGAGGGAAGCAGCGGGACGTTTCTGTACATCAGCGAGGAGAGCGTTGGTGCCACCGCGGACCCGGAGGTGGAAGAGAGCGCGACAGAGGGCAGCAATAAGACTGCAGCAGAGCCTGAGAGCCCGACGAAGATTCACTGTGTACAAACAGATATCTGAAGCTTGTCACCGCTGCTCGCTCAGTTATCAGCCTTATCACCTAATTTCACTCTTAAACCGAAGCAGCCGTTCTTCTTTGGAAGCTGGCGGTCGAGTTTAATATTATATACGATATTTTGATCCGCTGTGAAGCAGGAATATTACGTGAATGTGAGACTGTACAGTTACAGAGAGGTTTGAGGTGGAGAGAGAGATTTGTGAATAACCAAGTGAGCAGGAGCACAGTCAAGTCAAAGCAGGTCGTTTGGTGCCATTTCGAGGCACGGTGTGTGAAGCTGGAGCAGCAGGGCCTATAGGAGGTAGCGCTGAATGTACGTGGGCAGGTGTAAAGCAGGTTATCAGGGTGGTGAGATACTACAGGAGGCTGTTAAACTACCCAGCTATTCCCTGGATTATTGTCTGAATCCAGCCTTTCGGTTTTTAACCCCTTTCTCATACTGTCTCAGAAAAAACTGAAGCTGGAGAGCAAGTCAAACATCTGATATTCCTTTCAAAAGTAAACTGAGCTGCTATTATAAATAAAGCGTCACCGGCTTTTCTCCTTCGTCACACCTGCAAAAGTCTGATTCCCGCCAGGGTTTTCGCTTGAATCAGGGAGGGAGACGCCATCACTGTGGTCCACCGCTGTGCCACCGCTTCATTCTGTGACTTCTTAATGGTGAGAAACACCACAGGTTAAAGGATTTGTTCGACCCTCTGTCAACTCGAGCGTCTAAACCTCAACCTGAGCGGGACCAGTCCGTACAGTAGCATATTGTATTTTTTCCATAATCATCTATAAAGAAGTGATTATTATTATTGCTTTTGTTTTCAAATGTGACCCGTATGTTTTTGCTTTATTTTCCATTTTGGGAAAGTTGGTTTTTAATGTTGAAGCCCTGTGTTGGGTCCAATAAAAATGGTTTTGAGTAAAATCGGGCGGGAATTAAGTTGAAAGACTCGAACTGTAGCCCTTCATTTTTATTTGAAGTTAGTTTTTAGACTCTGTCTGAAGTGGTAAAAAGTATTTGTGGTTGCAAATGTAACCAATTTTTCACTACATTTATTTTTCACAGCCATTTTTAGTATTTCATTTAATTTGAGAGGCGTATTAAAAAAAAAACGACCATTTACATAATTCCTTGTAAACTGAGAAATGCAAAAAACAAACCCGTCTTTATATTAGTGTAGCATTTCTTAAACATCACTTAAACTGGAACACTGTCCAAGCGACATGTATTTGCAATAAAAAAATAAAGCTTTCAAGATGTGTCCGATCAAAGAAACACATCTAGACTTATTTCCAAAAAACTGTTTCTTGTGCCACGAGAAACTCTTCTTTAGTAGTAGAGCACATACATCTGTCGGTGGTTTAATATTCACTAATGAATGTACAGTAATGTTACAACTTTGATTCTCCCTTATTAACATCTGAATCAAAATATAATTTTTTTTAATCAGACCGCCGGTCTTTTCTTAATGATTGATGCAAATAATTTTGTATTTGATATCTGTTGGACCCACAGTGCCTTTTCAGGGGGGGAAATCCTTTGTATAGTGTTTTTATTTTTACTTTCATTTCCTCGTTCTGTGTGTCTTCAAATGATAAACATAAAAATCATAAGAAAATGACAAATGTGAAAAGGTTTTCCATTAAATCCACTTTAATACATGAGTTCAGTCCATGAAGTTAAAGGGAAAAAAGACACCAGCTGACCCGACAATGCAACAGTGGAGGGAAATCTAGTTTGGGGCATTACTTTAAATCTTACCACCAAAATGTGGAGAACGTTTCTCTTAAGTAGCCAAAGTCTCAGAGTTGGTCGAGGCAATAAAACCCTTTTTATCCAAAGCAAGTTGCAGCACAAGTATCTGAGTGAGGTGAACTAAACTACGTCTGTGTTCAGCAGCTGCAGGAAATTCCCACCTCATTTATGTGAATGAAAAAAATGTTTGATTCCAGTGAGTTTTATATTATTATTTGAAGACGAGTACCAGGTCTATTTCTTAACTTGGTCAAAAGCGTATGCTATATTTCGAAAAGTATATATTTCCTAATTATTTGCTTTATAATGTGCATGTTAATGCATATCCTTAAACAATAAAATCCTCAATCAAGCTTTGTTGTCTGTTTGGTTTTTTTGGACAAAGAATTGTTGCAGCTGGAGCAGTTTTGGTGAAAAGCATAAACATAACTATATTTAATTTTGACTCGTTTCCTTTCAGCTGAGCATTTGGTTACATCTTCAGACTAGGTGAACTTTTAATAAGACGGGCACATTAAAGCGTACACATTGCACTTTATTATTTACATCTGCATTCAATCTATTTACATACAGTACATGCTTTTACATTCCAAGAAGCAAGACAAACAATGTCTGGAACGCTGGAGCCTCATGTCAAGTGTTTTCACTTATATTTGTTATTTTGATGCTTTTATTTGGACAACCAAAACCAGAAAATGAGATAAAACCAGGAAGTTTGGGTTGGACATGAAAACGTAGATATCAGGAAGCAGACGTGAAATAAAAGCTGTGGCACATTGTGCTGTATAAACATTCCCACGGTTGAAAACCTCGCTCCCTCACACAGGAGATCTTAAGTGTAGTTAATCACTGGGCGGAGCTTTGTTAACTCCAGAGCGGATCAGGTACAGTGAGCGTTACCAGAAACCGAGCCATGTCTGTGTGGAGGCTTTTAAAATGCAGTCGGATCATAGACTGTGTATAAAGATGGACGATACCAAATCATCTTTATTGCCCCCCCCCCCACGATGGCTGGCTGCAGTATTGGTCATAAACACCCACCTCCTCCTCCATGTTCGTTGATGGAACGTGGACCAAACTAAAAATTCAAAGTGCACAACAAATACATTTTCTCAAAGAGGTTTTCTGTCGTTTTAGGTAGTTCTTATCAAGCAGATGTGTGTTCGAGTTTTCACATTTCAAATAAGTTTGGTTTTAATTAGTGTTTTCAGGCCCACAAATTTGAGAAAATGTCCCGATTGACAGCCGAGACTGACTTGCTATTGGTCGGGAGCACGTACTGCGGCTCCGCTCCACGACCACTACTGAGCAGACTCTGGATTCAAATGATGTCAACAGCACAAGATGGCGGCGTCCGTTCATTTTTGTACAGTGGGAGGGAGGTTGACATCATCCGGTTGTCATCCATCTTTATATAAACCAGCCATTTGATTATTTATCATTTTGAACTCGAAGCGAGGGAGCAATTAAAGAAAGAAATGAAGTTCAGCTAATTCAGACTGAAATTAGGCTCCAAGGAACTTAACACTCATTAAACATTAAAGCAGAATCCCTGACTTCAGCCACTTCAGCTTCAGGAGTTTAACACTTTTGCTTGGAGTGGAATCAATACTTTGAATCTGTAGAGACGTATATAATCACTGTTTAGTCCTGTGATATGAATGTGTGTTTGGATGTTGTTCTTATAGGATTGTGTGCCGGGTTCTAGGAATACAACCCGAACATGTTGCTTTTGTCCTCGTTGGAGTTGGGAGGTTGTGGAGACATTAGTTATAACAGGTGAAGCAGGAGATTTGTCAACGTTCACGACTGAACCTGAGACCTACGGTAAGTCGTACGGTACACGAGAGCATATTTATCTAAAACCAGGAAAAGCGACAACCTCTTGATTGACTTTAAACACCGAGCGAATGCACTGAGCTCCTAATCGATTGGATATTCTAACTTAAATGACTATTTTACCATCTTGTAATTCCAGTGAAGTGAGTGGTTTATAGTGAGCTGTTGGCTTGTCTTCTTGAATTAGCAGCAGATGTAATAATAATCGTAAACGGTGACATGTCTTGCATCGCAGCTGGAAGAGTTGGAACCCTGGTTACATCGAGAACGTCCCAGATAATGACCTATTGACCTTTTTACATCTTTCTTTGCCTTCCGTTATCCTGACAATAAAAATCATTTATTGTGTCATGAGCTCAGTGAATCACTTTGAAACCAAACACAACCTCTTTAAAAACAATTCAGAGCAAAACTTTCTTGGCGTATTTCATCCCAACCCGGTAGAAATCTCAATAAGGCACTCGTTATTACACACCCTCCCTTTCCTCATTTGACTTAAACGAAGAACAGTGCTCGGCAGCCTGGTACATGAATCTGTATGTACAGTATATTACATCATAACGAGAATGGTTTTATAGTGCAAGCAGGTCAAGTCTTATGATAGCCTTTTTTTTTCTTTCTTTTTTTTTTAAACAAAGCTGCCCTCATTACGTAAGGTTGTGCGCTCAGAAGTTATGGTGTGGTTTTGAACACACGTTGCAGATGGTGCAGAGCTCAAACGGTGGTCGTTCTGAGGAGCCCGTCCCAGGAATGACTTACTCGGGTTGATGGCTTTAAAAGTGTTTTTCTTCCAGAGCTGCTACAGTGCAGTGAGAGTCCACATCTGCTCCGTTCCTTTGCTTCTTGATCCACAAACATCAAACCTACAGAGGACATCAGCAGACGTTAGCCTTCCTGGAGGTTTCATTACCTTCGCCAAGGAGGTTATGTTTTCATTGCCATTTATTTGTTTGTCTGACTATCAACAGGATTACTCAAAAATAACTGAACCAATTTCCATTCAATTATGTCGAGGCGTGTGGCATGACCCAGGGAGGACACGGTTAAATTCTTCAGTGGGAGGTACATACTCTCCGAGCACCCTTCTAGTTTGTTGTTTGTTGTGAGATCATGTGTAATGTACTTGAAATACGACCTTGTCGGGTGTGGGTTGCGGTGAGATAAATTGTTAGAGCTACCAACATAAAATCCAGCCAGCAGTAAGGAAATGCAAATCACAGCTATAGTAGTGGTGTGTGTGGTGTGTGTGTGTGTGAAAGGCTCTCTCACCCTTGGTGTGTGTGCAGTGTTGTCCATCAAACTCTGTCTCAGTAAACCTGTCACCGTCTCCAGCTCCTGCTCAGCCTCCCGGACATTTGGATCCATCTGGAGGACTTCCTGGAGGTCAGTGCTGGCTGACAGATAGTCCTGGGTTTGTGACACACACGCACAATGAATTAAGATATAATTAGAAGTGCAAACGCTGCTGCTCCAATATCTTCAAAAAAAAGGAAGAGTGGCAGGCACCTGTAAACCTTTATGAGCCAGTGCTCGTCTGTAGAAGGCTTTCTTGTTCCCCGGCTCCAGCTGCAGAGCAGAGTCACAGTCCACTTTGGCCTCCTGAAAGCGATTCAGTTTCAGGAGGCAAATGGCTCTGGAATCAAAGTGTCAGGATTAATCATATGTAGGACCAAGCTATCTTCATATGAGCAATCACACATGAATATTATTACATTGTATATATTATTTGGCCTGGTTATAAGCCCGATTTAAGAAGGCTTCTGGTATCCTGTAATGTTCTACCTGTCACACGCGGATACATCCTTGTTTTATTTATATGTTCTCTATTATTAATGCCTCAATCTGCAAAGTCATCAGCTTCTTTCTTATTTGCAGGAGTCTATAAATAAAACTTCTCAAAACACAGGTTACATTTAACTTTTAATGAACTCTTGTCCAGGAATCAACCAATTATAAAATGTGTGATCAAATTGAAAAGGCTTTAGGTTTTACACACCAGGGTTGTTTCATTCTTACCTGTTTGTGTAGAGTGAACATTCGTCTGGTTTCAAAGCGAGACATTCACTGTACTTCTCCAGAGCCTCCTGGAAGTTGCCGTTCTTCACCAGATCGTTGCCTTTCTGTTTCAGTAGAGTAAACTGGGACTCCTTTTTCCTGACTGTTGAAAGAAAAATGTGTTCAACACTGAAGCCGCTGAGGGAAACTGCAGTGATTTAATATGTCTGTATAACTGTCAATATCCCTCTGATTGATTCAAAACAGATGGCAAGATGACAGAACTAGACCTCGTTAGAGATCATGGATGGATTACACACATCAGAAGAAAATCGTATTGGATGCATTTGTCTTTAAAGAAGCTTCTCACATCAGGTCAGCACACAAAGTTTTTCATAGTAAGGTCAATAAAGCCATCAGTCAATCAGCAGCAGTCTAAAAGAACCAGAGGAGTCAACTCCTGCTTAGTGAGCGCTCCACTGTGCTGAGGAAGCCACTATGTCCAATGAGTTGGGGGGGGGGGGGGGGGGACACACGCACACGCACACGCACACAGGCACTCACATATGGATCTGTGTGTGAATATTACACACAGATGATCCAGGCCCGGCCTTTATCAATCGACCCAGTTATTGATATAATGTCTAAATTATTTATCCAGTGGGACCAGACAGCTGACTCAACAAGGTGTCGAATGCTGGCTCATGTTAGTGACGCACACTCTGACAATAACAACACGTCTCGGACTTTCTATTCCAAAGATCCCTTTATAACTGAGCAAATAAAACCCCAGAGTTACAGTTCAACACGGCAACTGTTGTATGATAGTCAGTCTTTCCTTAGTGTGCCTGTTTATGAACAATAAAATAAAAAAACCACACACTTGTGGGATGTGAAATAAGCGGTGACACAATAAGCCTCTTGCTCTGGCAAAGGGAAGGATAAACAGAAGCAGGCATCAGGAGAGCAATATAATTTTAATATAACCATCAGCTAGACCTCAGCGTTGTGTCTGAGTCTGTTTAAAGCACAACGCTCTCCTGCATCAGCTTTACACAAGAAAGCAGCAGAGCAAATTAACTGAGGTCCTTCCCTGGTGTCATTCTACAGCCAATCAAGAGCTTCACTGTTGTTTTGTGGGACTTTTTATTTCATCTTTAATCTTTCTCAATATTGTTGTTTGGATGGTTCTTTTTTTAAAGTGTTTATATGGAATACTGTGCCTTCCACAGAGGAAGTTATGTTTTCGGACATGGCAAAGAAAAAAAACATAAAACTTTGCTATGTGGCGAATCCACAACTTTTTGTTTCACTTTCATTTTTCATTTCACAGATTTAACAGGGAATAATTCATGAATCTTGATTGAATAATATCAGGCATGTTTAGGAAACTGATGTCTATGAGTGTGTGTAATTTGGTGCAGCTTGATTGAATTCAAGGGGACTGAGGTATGCGCTCTACTGAGTGTCATTCTGGTTATCTTGGTCATCCACATTAGTTAATTTGGATGTTATCACTGTAATTTCAATGTTTTATAGATACATAAAATTAATGTTGGACTGAAGCTTCTAATCACAAGCTTAAATGTGGTGTTATGTAGTGAATGCACAAAAACTGAGTAACTGGGTCAGAAAAAAGGTTTTCTTCCGTTTCAATATAGAACTAGGACAAATAAACTATTGTCCTCCAGGGAGTGATTCAAATTTAGGCAAATATTTTAACGTCTATCTGTTTGTTGTAAACTGTTACAATGTTATGTGTTGTGAATCCAACTGTAATATTTTAAATTCGGAAATACATCAAATACAAAGCAGTAGTATCTAATAGATTGATAATTAAGTCTTAGAATGCCCCCTCTTGACTAATCCAAAAGGCAAAAGTCTGCCTTATATAAACTGCTTGTTATATATATATGGAAGATAAGGTATAGATAATAAAATGGTGCATATTTGCAGTGAAAAGAGGAACTCACCACCACGTCGTTTTTAACACTGACAAGAAGTTTCTATCTCCCCAGCAACAGCAGTGTGCTATTCTGAGATTAACACTGTACTTGTAGGTGCTATAGTCCTTAAGTGTGTATGTATATGTGTCTGTCCTGTCCTTTATCAGTGTTAAGAGTTAAATCCTGCCTTTGGCATTTTTGCGTGGTGAATACAAATAAGATGTATGTGCTGGTGTGTTTGTAGCTGTATACTACACTGCCTGTTTTTAAATATATTAAAAATATATTATATAATGTATGAGACATGTCTTGTGGTCTGTGTGAGCAGCCGACAGGAAACCTGACCTGGATTGTTCCATTACAGCAGCATTACGCTCTGTGGAGATCGCCTTCCCCCCCCTCTGCATTATTGATTGATTGATCACACACACACACACACACACACACACACACACACACACACACACACACACACACACACACACACACACACACACACACACACACACACACACACACACACACACACACACACACACACACACACACACACACACACACACACACACACACACACACACACACACACACACACACACACACACACACACACAGCAGGGGTGCCTTCACTGAGCCCATGACCGACTTCTGCTGCTGATGCCTTATGATTCCATAATTCAATGCTATCATTTCAAACAACCTCAATTCATTAGGTAAGATTTGAAAAAACAATAAATGATTTCATCCACATAAGAAGAAAAATAATAAACACATGCTATTTATGTCAAAAACCAGAGAATGTTTTACCTCTTTTTAAAACCAGTAAATCACAATTATATATAGTGAATGCTATAATTGCTTATTGCTGTGTAACATACATGTGTGTGCTTGTGAATGATTGAAGGGAAAACTAGGAGGTTACCACCCCCTTAACAGATGTTCACATTTAAAGCGCACGCGTATGTTGTTCACTGGATGTGATGTCACTCACCCTCGTCCTGAACAACCCTCGCGGCTCGAGCCTGGGCCAGCTCAATGCTGACTGGTTTCTGTCTGTGCTGCAGCTGGACAGACAGAGGGACGGCAGGGATCGCTGGAAGATTCTCTCTCCACTCGGGCCCTTCCTCCTCAATCAGCATCTTAGTGATTCTGGCAGAAAAAGACAAGGAGAGCAAAAGATGAGCACAGGAATGGCTCTATTGTATTGTATTAATGCTGCGGCCACTACTGGGTTACGTGATGTTTCTATACTTGGTGAATAGCCGCTCGTCATGTTTCTGAACATGTTGTCCACAGACTAAGTGGCAGCCATCACCGCTACATGCGAGTGTAATCATTCATTTGCTTCAATGGCTGCTAGAGAAAATAACAGACTGCCCCATTTCAAAGACTTTTAAATGCAGCATTATTTGTGGTCCCAGTGAGGTTAGGAGAAGTTTAGCCCTCGTGCCCCCCTCAGGTGCATCCTTCCAGGGCCAGAATTAGAAAAGAAAAATGTTTTCATCTACTCTGTAGTAGAGACCAAAGGTTTCCTGACCACTTCCCATGATTATTAACACTACAGCAGCGGATTTCAGGAGGAAATTCTGATAAGAACTGCTACATCCACACAACCAGACAGGATAATACGATTTTAAAGGATTATCAATTATGTCCCATGGAGACTGGTGTAAAAAATGATGTATTCAACACAAGCGTGTCTGTTTGGCCCCGTGGAGTCAAAACGTTATGTCTTGAGGTTGATAAATATTATATAATTAAAATAAATGAGAATGCAGTGCAAGCTAAAACAGAATGTGACATTATAATGTGTTGGGGAAAAAACACAACTTCCCCTTTTGAATGAATTCGGAAACTGCAACATGTAAATAGCTCCTCTTCTTTCATAAGGTTACATAAGCCACACGAGGGTGGTTCACTGTTAAGCTGAGTTGAGCTGACCTGTGGACGCTGTCATGAGCCGCCTGCACCCCGGTGTCCATCTGCAGGACGGTCTTATAATCCACGTAGGCCTTTTTGTAGCGCTCCAGTGACTCATAGGCCATGGCCCTGCGCAACAGGGGCTTCACGGAGTAGGGCTGCAGCTCCAAAGCCCTAAGAGGATCAGAAAGACGCAGAGACAGAGGATCAAACCCTCCACGCCTGCACAGGTGTGGCTGGGATGATCTGAAGCTTTCCATTCATAAACATGTGAGGGAGTGTTGGAGACTGAGAGATTCCTGAAGCCTCCGGAACCAACAGTGACAAAACAAACCCTGTGGATCCAAAACTATTCCATGAAACACTTACAACTATTAAAGATTTTGTGGAAATGCTGAACAACCTTGTGTTTGAGCTTGTGGCTCTGTGCTAAGCTCCGGTCTGTGACAGCCACGGTGATGGTATTATACACTAAGCACAAAGCAAATGTCCCTTTTCTTCACACGCAATAAGGATCTCCTGTCTGCTATTATGCAATGTGTGGAAAAGTACATTTTAATTTATATCAAGTTGTCTGTTTATTCTCTTGTGAGGATAAAGTTGTGTAAATGATGCCTTTAAATAAACAGCTGATGAGGATCTAAGGCAGCATAATCATGACCTGCAAAAGGATAACACATTGCAAGTAATCCCTTAATGTGTTTGTATGAAATAATTATGTCTGCCTTCAAAGGTAACTGAAAAAACATTTGAGGTCAATTCTTCTTTTAATTTCTTAGACTATTTGAGTAACATGTAAGGAATTCAATAAACTCATTACACCTTTCAAAACACAGTTCTCCATCACTTCTGAATGTCAACAGAAAATATAATTATTGTTTACTTAATAAAAGAACTACATAGGAAAGCAATGTCTACACACACGCACCACACACACACACACACACACACACAGACAGACACACACACAGGTCGGACACTGATCACGTACTTGGTGCAGTCCTCTATGCAGTCTTTGCTGTTTCCGTCCTTCAGGTAACAGGCAGCTCTGTTGGAGTAGAGGATACACACGTCTTCTGGACTATCAATGCCTGCAAGGGAACAACAACAACCACTCAACTGGGAGACCAGATAGAAAAGGAACACAGTCATCAGTGAGCTCAGTGTAAAAACACTATATAACAGCTACCCTTGAGAAAATAAAGATGGTATCCTCAGCGGTTTGGACCAGGAGCTCCGGGCTACAGTGAAATCAAGTCAACACAGACAGTTCTATTTAAAATCATTAGACTGTCCAGAGATGCTGAGAGGGGGAACGGTAGACAGATGAATGGATGTGTCCTTCTGGCAGAGTCATTTTCTTCTCTGTCCTTTCTTTACGGAGCCTCCATTGCGGTTTCACAACACTTAGCAGAGCATCAGTCACTACGCACTGCTTCAGTCCTGGAACTAACGTCAGCGGTGATCATACCGCTCTAGATTTGTAATGTTTCTACAAAAAAGCACCAAAAAAAGCCAACATCACACATTGTCGTCAGTCCGTCTCACCTGAAGCATCCTTCTCTTGTGTCATAATAGGTAGAGTCTTATTGTTTGGTCTCCGGTGCTGCAGGAAAAGCCATGACTCTGGCCAGTTGTGAAAAGTTGGCCGCTTGCTCTGAAGCATGACATTCAATCTCACCTAAAAGCTCCATGCACCAACCCATGACTTCTCTCTACGGTCAGTGGTTCTGTCTTGTGCCAACATTCCACTTCATTCACTCCTCGTGTTTTAGATAATGTTGGTAAATGATCGGCTAAAAAGGAAAGATTCCCAGTTCTCCAAACAGACCAGTGACATAACCGAGAAGTGACCTGCACATACTATGCTTCAGTTATTACATAATGATAGAGATTGGGTACATAACTGAAATTGTGCCAATGTCTGCATGCTGCATTCATAGCTGACATGGGACACTGTGGACCACGGAGACAAATGACACTAATTCAACCTTTTCCTATAATTCCCTTCCCGATAATACACAGATGCTAGAAGATGCTTCGTTCTCTGACACTGTGCCACTCATCTGTTGTTGTTTCTACATTATAACACTTATTGTCCATCAAATGTTGCTTCTGAAACAGAGCAGATTTAAGTATGTATACTGTAGTACAATCTTTTTTTTTAAGTAGAACATTAAGTACGCAGCTGGAGAATTCTATCGAATCAAAATTTACAGCAATTTTGTGATTGTTAAAAAATATTTTGGGCCGTTTGTGCACTGTGATCAAACAAGTACTTTGAAAAAGTCAACTTTGGATTTATAGAATCAAAAATTCATCATACAACAACTACTAGGTTGTGACATTTCACGAACCTGAACTATTATTAATTTATTTCAAGGTCCAGTGTGTAAGATTTAGGTGAAAGGGATCTATTTGCAGAATATAAAATAATCCTAGTAATGTTTTCACTAGTGTGTTTCATCTAAAATGTACAAATTGTGGTTTACTTTACCCAAGAATGGGTCCTTTATATTTAAATACTTATATATATATTTACATTGGGAGATGGTCCTCTCTAAGGAGGCCGCCATGTTTTTTACAGTAGCCCAAACACCTTTTGAATTTTTATGACAACTGAAGTCTGCCACCGGTTCTCCCTCATGTTTGGAAGAGGAGGTGTTCAGCTGCAACATGCTACTCCACCACTAGATGTCACTACATTCTACACACTGAACCTTTAAGAAAATAATAGCTAGTTGTTAGCACGCAAATGGTATTGACACAGACAATGTCAACGGGCTCGTTACGCTTCTTTTAACCGCTCAATTATGTACGTCCGGCTTTAAGAATGCCCTCTACCACAAATGCCCGAAGGTACAAACGTGTTATGACCACAAGTATCCGTCTCTCTGACGACAACAAACTGCTCATGTCTTCCCCACCTGCTTCAGCACACCCACAAATAGCCTGTGTGTACTTTTCCAGGGCGTCTCCGAACTGTCCGTTTTTGAAGAGGTGGTTCCCCTCGTTCTTGAGCCGGGCCAGGTGAGGAGGAAGGGCCCCGGCAGGAGCGTCCAGGTAACTCGTGTCCACCGCCGGTCTGTCCCGCTCCTCCTGTCCTCCGCCGGAGTCTGTCCCCCTCCGAGTGCCGTTGGCCACCCCCTTCTGCGAGGGTCTCTGGCCGTGGGGGTTGTCCGCGCCGCCTCCGCCCCGGCTCCTCGTCCCGCTTCCCGCTGAGGCCTGATCCGATCGCGCTGCTCCGCTGCCGGAGGGTTTCTCCTGCGCGTTCCCCATGGCTGCTCTCCCTCCGCAGTGAGATCAAACTCTTCCTGCTTCTGCCTCAGAGCTGCGGCTTCATCTGAGCCTGTGCAGGGGATTTCTGCTGGGACCGCCCCCTGGATGACACGCCACGTGTTACGTCACATATCACAGGCGATGCAGTGCTGCAGCAGGAAATGACTGATGGGATCATAGACTGTTTATATGGGACTGATGGGACATGTCTGATGGGAGAGATCCGATGGGTCTGATGGGACAGATCCGATGGGTCTGATGGGACAGGTCTGATGGGACAGGTCTGATGGGACAGATCCGATGGGACAGATCTGATCTGTTACCCTTTTAGTATCATCAGTCGGCGGATACTTATGCAAGGAATGTTCTATATTTTTTTATCGGAAAATCTGACAACCAAAATTGCCCATTGTCAAAACTTGGCAACTATATTTCAAACTATAGCATTAGAGGTTTATTATTCCAAAATAACAGCTATTGTGGGACTGCTGGGACAGATCAGATGGGACAGCCTCAGATCAGACTTCACTGCAAATCCCCACGATGGCTGGAGAAACCCACAGGAAAACAGACAGAAGATTAGGAAAACGACTGGTGGAATGGCCAAATTCAAATACATAACACAATACATCTTAAGATTTAACTATATTATAAATAACCAATTATAAATGGGAAAATAAACATTCCACTTTACTATATTGTGTCATGCTCTTTTAGTGTCATTGGAGAAGTAATAGAACCAAATTTGAGCTCCCCATGCCTTCGAAAAAACAAGAAAAAGTATTCTAAATTAAACTTTTCTTTTTATTTATGTTCCTTTTGCCTTATTTTATCTGGCTTGTTGGTGTTATTTGTTCTATGTAAAGCCCTTTATGATATTGTCAAGAAAAGTGCTAAATAAATTATGTACTATATAAACAAAGTTAATTATTTTTATCATCAATGTGTATCCATAGTAAAAAATAAAAATAATGGGTACATCTGTTACATCTCTGGGAGAAGCACAGTTGTACATGACAAAATGAATGAGCTGCTTCAGTGTGCTTGCTAAGCACAAAGCATGTTGTGAGTATCACCTGTGTTTTCACGAGAAATCAAAATGGCCGCTGTAAATAGAAAAATAAAGTTGTTGGAATGAACAAATAAATAATGTCAAACTCCAACTTGTGATAAGTCTTTGTCAAAAATTCTTATAGACTTAGATTTTTTAGCTTGTAGGTTACTTAGATAAAGTATAAGGCTTAGCTAATTAATCACTGTAAATCCGTGAGTATGGCTCGCCATCTGGTGACCTGTGGGAGCACCTGTTCCCAAAGGCCACAGATTCAACTTCATGCTAACTCTTCCGGTTAAAGAAGTGCCTGCTATACGGACCCATGAAGCCACTTTAGAGGTTTGTATTATTTAATATACCACGATACTAATAAATTAAATAGACAAAATAAGAGAAACTGTCCCTTCATTCAACAGCACAACAAACTAAAAAACTTTTATTGTTTGAATGCAAACTTTAACAAACTTATTTCATGTTACCTCATTCAAACTATTGGAAAACACCTCCGTAATACCCCTTTGCCTCAGCCGCTCTTTCCAAGTGTATAGAAAAACCTTCACATCTTCAGGCAAAGTTAAAATGCCAGAGTTAGGTTTGTCGATTCTGAGCTCCTGTAGAAACATGTTGGTACAGACTGGCAGGAATGAATAGAGAAAATGTACAACTGCCAAATTTGCATTAAAAAAACAATATATCTCAACCTGCATTTTCCTGTTTCTGCATTCATCTATTTGTTACCAGCTACATGTGAAAAAACATTACATAAAAAACAGTGAAAACAGTTTTGTTCTGTGAAAATCGTGTTTTTAATAAACCAAATCTTTCATCCATCACTCCTGAGTAAAAAAATAATGGGTGGAACATAAAAGATTTTCAACATCATTCAGAAATGTCTGAATGTCTGTTTATTTACATCCAAACAAACAAACAAAAATTACACACAGCAATAACAAAACAGCTGATCTCTTCTTCATCTGGCATCGAAAACAACCACTGAAATCAGTAGTTAAGGAAATGTACACGTTCTCGGTTCATAGATGTTTTTGGCTTCCACATGTGAGCATTTCTTCAAAACCTTACACATCTGTTACCCTTTTAATATCACCAGTCGGGGGGCTACTTAAGGAATGTTCTTTATAGTCATCTGAAAATCTGACAATTCCCATTGTCAACATTTAAAACAATAGCATCAGAGGTTTGTTATTATTACAAAATGTAATAGTTGTTTAATTCTGATTATTGATACTGGAAAACCTGTAACTCCATGATAGGTTCACTGCATAGATTCACTCTGTTTCTCTCTCTCTCTCACACTCACACACACTCACACACACACACACACACTTAAAGGATACATCTCTTTGTCCTCTTCTTATACATGATCCTGTAACCGCACTCTCTGCATCGGATTGGATCACGGGCCTTAATTTCATTTTCCGTGTGACACTCTGCAATTTAAGACAGAATAATATTAGACATAGAAAAACAATGCAGACTCAAACACTTCAAACTGCTTCACATCTGAATGGTGCTAGATAAATAAACCTGCTTTGCCTTAACTTGAATGAAAAACAAATGTTGGTTCATCCAGTGTGGGCAGAGACATAACAATAACATCTGAATTCATAGCAAATAACTGGACTACATGGACTTCAAAGTACTAATGAATTATGAAGTAATAATGCTTGTAAATACTACCATTCGGTCCATTAGTGCAGTTATACCGATGGCTCAGTTCTACTACAAGAGTAGTACAAGTTATTAGAGTATTATGCAGCTGTAACGTTAGCATGTACTTGTAGAATATGTACCTCCACATATGTAGATCATGGGCTGCTGCTTGGGTGGTTGCACATCTTTCGGTGTTTCCATTTTTGATCCTTCAAGACAAAAATGTACGTGTTAGCATCATCACAGCATGCTAACACATATACGGCATGGTTAGCTTGTACAATCACAACCGGAAGTCCCAATGAGACCCAAGGCCTTCAGGAAATCACAACGTTTTTGGTGTGTAGAGAACATGTGAAACTCGTGGGAAGGAATCCACAAAAAAACACTTCTCACCGTTTTAACACATCAACAGAAGCTGTTTACCTCTTTTGCTCACACACCGCTGCCTGTGTGCGCATGCGTACACGCGTCCAGTCGACCTCCGAGCAAAGTGGACTGTGATTGGCCAGAAAGCTCCTCTCTCGTGTATGACATAGTTTCTGTTTCTGTACCAAACAAAGCCGACATTGTGGATATATAACAGATCAACTTGTATAACAGCGGTTTGTATTTGGTTTATTAATCGTATATTATTCACGGATTCTAACCTTGTAGGCATGGAAGCTGCGGTGTTTTGTTTCGCCCTCCGGCAGGCCAGGGGGCGCTGTGGTGAACGAGCATCCCAGACGGCCCATCATCTGACGGACGCCCAGCTGGCCCTCCAACACTTCTTTTCACAACAACGACTCAGTCGACAATGTTCACATCGTGACTAGTGGCCCCCAAACTGTTCTAACTCACCACCAGCCCTCTGCTTTATACCACCCGAAGCTGTACGACATGGAGCCAGCGGCGCCCAAAAGGTCTGTGTTCCTTCTGCTGCTTTAAAACGCGGGTTTAAGCTGATAACTAGCTAAAAAAGGCTAACGTAGCTGCCGTCGCTTAGCAAGCTAGCTGGCCGATGCTAACTTCGCTTCACCGGTTTTCTCTCAACTTTCCGTTCAAACGACTCAACGGGTTCCACGATCCCGTTTCACCAACATCACAAACAAGTGTGTTGGAACTTCCTGCGGGTTTCAGGCCGGTGTCGTGGTTTCTGTAACTTTTAGGGAGCTGTGTTCTTTTGAATCAGACATGAAGGGAGTGAGTGTGAAGTGTCAGGGGTAAACCTGCCTGTGGGACCTGGTTGCTTTGGTTTAGTTGTTGCTCTCATGTGAACACTGGTTGTCTCAGTTCTCACTAAAGAGGAACTGAGAGCTGGGTGAGCTTGTATCTTGAACATGATGAATCTTAAATGTTTTCCTATCTCAGAGGCTGCCTTACATCCAGTTCTAAGGTGTAAGATTGGGTCTTATTTTAAGTAAATAGTAAGTAAATCTATCAACATTTGTCCTTGATAAATGCTAAATTAAATTTAGGGACGAACCAATTAATCAGCAAATTGATGAATAGAAAAACACACCAGAAATAATCGCATAAGAAATGTATCCAGGTAATTAAATATCTAAATATCTGTTGGTTTCAGATGATCAAATTTAAGAATTGGCTTTTATTTTTTGTTACACGCAATATCATGTGGCGTCTAACGATGGTCCAACGAACAGTTTCACTACTTGTTTTCAGTTAAACTATTATACAGAGATTACAAGTGATTTGTTAATTTTACAGCAAGCTGAAAAAGCTGAGTGAAGACAGCCTGACCAAACAACCGGAGGAAGTGTTTGATGTTCTAGAGAAACTTGGAGAAGGGTAAGCCGATGCCGTCCATGACTCACTTCCATTTTAACTCGTGCATGTTTGGACTAAAACTGTTAAATTGACCTCTTTTGTTGTGTATTACACGTTGTTAATACGTCCAAATTTTAACAATCTGTGATTTTTGTGTTTAGTTCCTATGGCAGTGTTTTCAAAGCCATTCATAAGGAGTCAGGCCAGGTCGTGGCCATTAAGCAGGTTCCCGTGGAGTCTGATCTGCAGGAGATCATCAAGGAGATTTCCATCATGCAGCAGTGTGACAGGTGGGATGATGAAGCAGATTTACCTGAATCCCTGCATTTACTACATATATGAAGAAAACAATTTTATTATTGCCCTCAAAGTATCATATTTGCAACCATGTTCAATTTGTATTTAACCATGGTACTTTTAGCTCCTTCAGTATTTACAATCTGTTGTCTCACTTCTGCTCTTTTTGTCTAAAACGAAACTTTTGATCACCTCTGTGTTTTGCATTTCCTTCTAGCCCTTATGTGGTGAAATACTATGGAAGCTACTTCAAGAACACAGACCTGTGGATTGTCATGGAGTACTGCGGAGCTGGCTCTGTCTCTGACATCATCAGACTGCGCAACAAGACGGTGGGTGTTCACAAAGTTACAGGTTCTAACGGCCTCTGTGGTCAGTCTGTGTGTAATTTATATTATACACTATATTAAGATAACATGGAAGTTTTGTTTAAAAGTTACATCGAACACATGTTGACGTAACACTGACATTAACCACATACTTATCCTCAGCTGACAGAGGAGGAGATTGCCACCATCCTGAAGTCCACTCTGAAGGGTCTTGAATATCTCCACTTCATGAGAAAGATCCACCGGGACATCAAGGCAGGAAACATCCTTCTTAACACGGAGGGACATGCCAAGCTGGCAGATTTTGGAGTAGCTGGACAGCTAACGGTAACGTTAAAATTCATGTTGATCATTCACTGATTTTGTGAACCCATTTGAGGTGATTGATAATTTAGTGTGTATTAATGACACCGGTGTATATTTTGTCTCTGAAGGACACCATGGCCAAGAGAAACACCGTGATGGTACTCCATTCTGGATGGCACCAGAGGTGATCCAGGAAATTGGCTACAACTGTGTGGCTGACATATGGTCCCTGGGTATCACTTCTATAGAGATGGCAGAAGGAAAACCTCCCTATGCCGACATCCATCCCATGAGAGTGAGTGAAAGCATAATTTATCTAAGAAGTGGGTCCTAAACCTAACTTTTTCTGTAACTCCACCTGACTGTCTTGTGTCCTCTCTGTGTTTCTTCAGGCCATCTTCATGATCCCCACCAACCCTCCTCCAACATTCAGAAAGCCTGAGCTTTGGTCAGACGAATTCACAGACTTTGTCAAGAAGTGTCTGGTCAAGAATCCAGAGCAGAGAGCGACTGCAACCCAGCTCCTACAGGTTCGAGGAAGACACACCTGCAGAGATATAAACATTTGAGAGCTTTGGGTGTACACGCTTAAGACTTGATTCTGTAGAAACATATTTATAAAACACAATTAAAAGATGTATGTGTATTTGTTATCACTCAAAAGTAAAATATAGATCACACAACAATCCTTTTTCCCCCTTTTCTTTTCTTTCAACATCCAGCACCAGTTCATCAACCAGGCCAAGCCAGTCTCAATTTTGAGAGAGCTGATAACGGAATCCATGGAGATGAAAGCCAAAAGGCAGCAGGAGCAGCAGAGAGAGCTGGAGGAGGAAGATGACAACTCTGTATGTATAACGAGACATTGTTCCACTCAGAGTAACCGTGGGAAACCACCATTGTGTTTGTGAAGGCTGCGTGTCTAATTGTCTCTCGTGTCATCAAGGAGGAGGAGACTGAGGTGGACTCTCACACTATGGTGAAGTCGGGCACAGAAGGTGCAGGGACCATGCGGGCCACCAGCACCATGAGTGACGGAGCACAGACCATGATCGAACACAGCAGCACCATGTTGGAGTCAGACCTGGGCACTATGGTCATCAACAGCGATGATGAAGAGGAGGAGGAAGACCAGGGCTCCATGAGGAGTGAGCGCACACATGTTAACTTAATTATTGGGAATTACATAAATGGAGCAGAGATGAGAGAAAATATACAATAGTTCCATAAAAAGTTGGTAGGAGAGGAACGAGAGAAGTTCTGAGACAAAACTGTGATCCAGGGGCAAAGTCACAAAAGCTGTTTGTAGGAGAACAGGAAAGAGGATGTTCACATTATCAGGATGGATATGAAGTTTAAAAGTCTTTGGCTGTAGGTCAGTGAGGCATCCATATGTATTATTAAGTGCCAAGTCTGATGTGCTGTTCAGAAGTCAGAACTCGTAGAGATAACTGTGATATGACATGAGCACAGCAAAAGTTACCACCAGACAGATGAGTTTGGATGAAAACATTTTTAAGTAATAATGTTACGTTCCTGTTATTTAATGGGTAGTTTATTGTAAGTATGTAGAGTATTTCTTTAAAACCCAACAATCATAATCTGCCAACGTGTTTTAATACACAAATAGTTTGTCTTCAAAATAAAGCGGTTTTCCGTTATTCTAAGATATAATGTGGATATTGTTCTATTTCTGAAAAACAATTAAATACACTTGTGTTGAGTTTGAACTTGATCCTCTTTCTCCTCCACAGGGCACGCCACCTCCCAGCAGCCGATGCGTCCATCCTTCATGGACTACTTTGACAAGCAGGACTCCAACAAGGCCGCCCAGCAGCAGGAGAACTACAACCACAACCAGCCGCAGGAGCAGCCTGGCTACCACATCCAGTCCAAAAACGTCTTCCCTGACAACTGGAAGGTGCCTCAGGACGGAGACTTTGACTTTGTGAGTAATGTCTTCCACGAGCCTGTGGTGGTATTATTGTACCGAAGGGGGGTTACTCATAGTGGAAGTCGGTGTACAACAGTGGTAAAAAATAGCAGAAGCATTTCTTGCAGTATTTAACACAAGAAGATACTAAATATGACTCCTCTCTTTCCTGTCACCCAGTTAAAGAACCTGGACTTCGAGGAGCTCCAGATGCGTCCTGAGTGCCTTGGATCCCATGATGGAGCGGGAGATTGAGGAGCTCAGGCAGCGCTACACGGCCAAGAGGCAGCCCATCCTCGATGCAATGGATGCAAAGAAGAGACGGCAACAGAACTTCTGAGTGATCCTCCCTGTCACCTTCATACCCTGGTCTGGGACTCTCAAAGCCACAAAAAACACAAAATGTACGTCCTAATGACTTGAAGGAACCAAGATGACCCCACTGTCTTTATTTGAAGTCGACTGCTGTTCTGACATAGTGGCCGTGACTGAAGAGAGATGCTTCTGTCATTCTGGTTCCTGGAATCCACACTAACAAGCCTTGTTTCTACACTGTGTCCAGATGCTGTTACTTCAATTTAAATCTTAATTTAGTTTCTGCAGCTCTGTAAAGTTGCGTCTCCTCAAATGAGGCTCAAGTCTGCGGCCAAAGATAAAACTAAGTCCGGAGATCACACATCCGGATGTGAAAATTATTCATTTCCCCTCCTCCAAACAAATTTCCCTTTCACGTCACATAGAAAACCGTCTTGGGGAGTCACCATTGAAACACACGGAGGGACCTCTACCATGACAACCAGGCCAGCACTACACCAAGCCTCAGGTTCAGGTGTGGACATCAACAAGTGGTCTTTTTTGCCTCAGACTTTTAAACTGTAAATAAAACATAGAGCCTACTTTGGAAATACCTGCAACAAAAAGCTATGGAGGTTCATCCATGACCAAAGACAATCAAGGTGATGCTTCAGTTGAGAATGCCTTAAAAACATATTTGAAACCTGGTTTCAAAATAAGCAATGTAGTGGAACAACCAAGTCGTGGGGTGGTTGAAGACGTCCTCTCTTGGAGACGAGTTGGACTCTGCAAATGTTTGTCAGAATGGACAGAGATGACAAATCGTTTGGTGAAGAGTAGATTGGGTGTTTTCAGTCGTTTTCTGGACCAGAAAATTCTAAACCTATTTCAGTATAGTCTTTTATTATCATTAACTTAATTTAATTGTTTTCCAATTTGATGTTCTGGGCTTCTTTATCACAGCCAATGTACTTTCAGTCTATACTGACGGATACCATGGATCTTAGTGCCTCATAACTCCCACCGGCATCCCTCCGGCACACATTCACCCACTCTACATGAATTGACTTAACAGAAAGTCAGAAGAATTATAATTCCCCTACAAGCTTAAGCATTCCTGAACAACTTATGACTGTTTTAATTTCTGTGTTAAAAAAATTATATTCAGCTGTAACAGTGAAGAAAGCAGCCGGTAGCGTGACTCGTAATTGGTTAATTGGCTGTGGTTCACTTCAGAAGTTAAAAAGACTCAAGTGACTGACTGATGCTGTTTACTTAATGAAAAAAAGAGCGGCTGCACCAGCCTCATATCTCCTGTCTGAGTTTCAGACGTTAGATCATTATTTTGTTTTGCATTAAGATAATTTCAGCAAAATTCCCTGCAGCTTATCTGTACGTGTGTTTCAGCAGTTATTAATTCGATTTCCTGACATATCGAGTGTGTGGTGTCATTAATGAAGATATGTTGCTACAATTTGTATTTGCAGACAAATATTCAGCGTGTTGACCGACTGATGTGAAATTGCGATGATACCAACCTATGATACATTTGTTCTCTTCATGAAGGAGACATGTTTTCGTGTTGATGTCTGGTTTTGATTTGTCACACTAATGCTAATTATGACGCTTTGAATGAATCCAGACTGTGGTCGTCTGCAGGTTGCTGTTACATTTGAATGTTTATAATACGATGCTGTTATAAATAGACCTGTTACACTGTCTTACTGCGTCTTATATGATGGACAATGGGCGGAAATGTCAAACTCGTGAATCCAAATTTCAATCACCACTATCTATTAATGATCACGTTTGTACTTGTTTTTGTATCGTTTCTCTGCTTTAACTTGAACCTCTTTCACAATACTCATTACTATTCTTGCCATTGTTTTCATGAATCTACTCTGCAGCACATTGGCAACACAAGCATTCACTCTATTTATTTAACGTTTCAACCTCTTTATTTTCGTGACACTGGTTTAAATATAGAAGCTGATTTGGCTGTTTAATATTTGGATCCTCTGTCAGATATATTGTGTTAGACTATGCATGTTCATAATTATCTTTGCTCTGTAGTGGAATGCTTTTATATTAACTGCACAGGTAAGAGTATTGTTTATATGGAAGATTGATTATTTTCACAGCTTTTAACAATTATTGAATAAAAACTATTTGCTCTGTAAAAAACGAAAAGCCCCGTTTGAAACATGACATTGTTCAGAATCGGCCATGTTCTGTTTCTGAAATCACTTCCTTTTTTTTAACTATATAGAAACATGATTTAGTCTTCATTTATGAATTGAGGTATAGGGTGGAATGTAAGCATTTATGTTTGAACCACTTAATTTATTTTGTTTGTAAGACTTTATAATGTTTTGGAAAAGTGCAAGAAATAATAAAAGTTACTTATAGTGAACCTGAACTGCAGTGGAATCTTTTTTATCTTGAATTCATACGTGGAGAACTGAACCTCTGAGCTTGACTCAATGGAGCGTATACTTCTGCCAAGGCTGAACAATTCTGCACATGATTGTCTTGTACTAATAAAAGAATATTAAAGGAAGTGGATTCTAAAAAACATGTAACATATTTTACTTAACTGTGTATATTTGCTCAAGAGAAATAAACCTCACACAGTAAAATATGGTTTTAAAAAATAGTACCCACCCTGTAAAGCTATTGTAAAATTTGGATCTGCAAATTTTCTCATAGATATAAGCCCATAATATTTCCTGAAAAAATGCCCTAAGTTGCAGTGTTTAGGAAAGTAAAAAAAAAATAGATCCATCACTTCATCTACATACACACCTTAATTGTATTGGTTCTTTCCACGTCCAGACTCCATCTCTTCAACCCACCAACCAATTAACCAACCATCCACCAATTAACAGACCAAACTAACCAACTAACCAACCAGCTAACTAACTGTCTAACTGACTGACTGACTGAAGGACTGACAGACAGACAGGGGTTCAAAAATAACCTCCTTTGGTCATAAAAACATCAGAGTCCACAACACAGTACACCTGTTGTATCGTAACTCTTTGAGCACAAGCGCACATGTGTTTTTCATTTCCACACTGTTCCCTACAGAATCGCCTGTAAAAAATGCCGCGTGCTCCTTCCATTGGACATTACGGTAAAGTTTATGGCAGCTGTTCCTTTTATTCCCTGGTTGTTCCGCTAGTTGTTGCGCAACACGTCATTCACTGCTTCTCACTGTGGAACAGGAAGAACCCACCAGACCAGGGAACATGTCTGCGCTCGTTAGAAAGATCATCACCACCGCATCGGCCCCGGCCGCCATCGGCCCGTACAGGTAGGACCCGATTGTTAACGTGTGCGTTTAAATGGGTTGACACGTGGTGCGTAGGAAATGTTTGAATGGGTCCGATGTGTGACCGGAGCAGGGGCGGATCTCTGCGATCAATAAACGGACCGAGTGTCAAAGGTTAGGCTGCAGCAGCAGAGCAGGAGAAGAAGTGCAGAGTAGAGACCATAGACTGTATAGGTAGAGACACGTAGAAGTCACACAGTAGAAACTATGGCCTCTCTCCGTCGACAGACTCCTTACACACCTACAGCTCCAATCAGACAGGGAGTATACAGGTAAGAATCCACGTGCTCTGAAAAAATAACTCCAAGCTGATATCATATTTATACAAGGTACCGTTTTGGTTTGTAATAAATACATGTATATGTTTCCATTTGTCTGAAATCTTAAATAAATGTCTATTCCCATGTCAAGTCAAGTTTATGTCTTGTTCTTTGATTCAATCTGAGTGGAAATGAAGGGGTGTTGCTGCTGTGACCAATCAGCTGTCAGGGGGCGGAGACAGATCCGACTGAATTCAATGTGCTGACCGCTGATCAGCTGTGGTTTTCAACAGGGGAACAAATCCACCTTCATTCACTTTGGATAGAAGTAGTTAACTTACCTGTTTAGTGTCTGATGTTTTATTTAATTTTTATGTTATAGAGTCTTACACAACAATCACATGTGTGAATGGGGTCATGGTCTTAGATGGTGAAATGCAGATAAGATATTAATGATGGGTTGAGATGTGGATACAACAGAGACAGAAACAAAGTCTGTCTGCTTAGCATATTTGGTAAAGATCAGTATTTGTATATTTATGTTTTTATACTTATATGGACCTACGAGGTTGAAATATATAGATAGTTTGAACAGTACTTGTAGAGTAAAATAGCGTTTTTATCGTGTATATGTTTGTCTTCAGTCAGGCGGTGGTTGCGGACAGAACCGTGTACATCTCCGGGCAGCTGGGGATGGACGTGGCCTCAGGTCAGCTGGTGGATGGAGGAGTCCAGGCTCAGACCAAGCAGGTGAAGCTCACAGGGACTGATGATGATGATGATGTAATGATGATGCAAGTAGAACCAAAAGGCTTGAAGTACAATAGAATCCTCTCAGTACTACAGCACATGAGAAGCAGCAGATAGAACGACTCAAGGTGACAATAGGTCACATGAGCACTTGTTGTTATCTCTGTGAGTGGAGACGTTACATCTTATCTCAGTGCCAGGGTCAGGACACAGGTTGGCCCCTCACAACTCAAGAGATAACCGGTTTTAATCTGAAACACTTCAAGGCCTCTGAACCGCACAGGAGAGACAGACATAATATACATCATATTATACTTCTACATACATGTTTGATGTATGGATTTAGCGCTGTCTGATATTTATCAGCTTATATCATGTTCCGATACTTGAAAGTCCGACAAGTTGTTTCATTGGTTTCTGATTTTAACGTCTACAATTTATTTTCATTCAGAAAGACGTGTGTACTTCCGCTTGAAAAGTGCTGTTTACATTTTATTTTCATTCTTATGGCATATTTTTGCCATAATACTTCTTCCAAATGAATATTTAAAATGCCACCACCAAATAAAAAATTATCAGAGGGTCAAAGATTAGAATGTTAGTCCTCGGTGGTGACATTTTTTTTAAATCAAACATTCAAATCAAACAGATTGGCTGTTTATTTAAAGGTGCCGTAAAAGGTGAGATTGAGTGTTGACTGACCTCCCTCCCCTCTCTCCCCTCCCTCCCCTCTCTCACCCCTCAGGCTCTTACCAATATGGGGGAGATCCTTAAAGCTGCTGGCTGTGGCTACACCAACGGTGAGATCTAAACACCACCAGACGGTTTCATGTGTTTCACTGTTTTTACAACAAACTAAACAACGTGAACTCTTTTGTTTCAGTGGTGAAGACGACTGTGCTGCTCGCTGACATAAATGACTTCAACAGCGTCAACGAGGTCTACAAGACATGTGAGTAAAGGTGTAACCACACACGCTGCCTGTAAGGCAATGCAACAGAGCAGAGATTAATAGATTTTGGTTTTTCTAATGGAACCGACGTGTTTTCTTCATAATCACGATCTTCTACATATATAAAAGCAAACTCATGGGGGCAGCATTTAACCAAGACAGAACTGCATGTCATTGGGCCAACTTTAAAAAAACATGTGACTCTATGAAGGTGAGGCTGCTCTCTAATAGGAGGAGGTGGATTCCAAGCCTCCATGTCAGGGAGAACGTCAGCTGCTGAAGTGACCTTGAGCAAGGCACTCAGTGTCCAGTGCTCCAGCAGTGATCACTGGTATTTGACCCTGAGCTTTGAGAAGAGAAAACACACGTTTCTCTCCCAGGACGTCACTTGAAGTTGAGTGTAGAGCCAGAGCAGTTTATCAGTTGGCCAATAAAAAGCTGTCGATTCACAGACGTACCGTTATCTGTGTTTATGATTTTTTTCTGACTTCAAATCATGATTTATGTTTTTTTAAATCGAAGAGCAAAATAGTTGTTGAAAAATCCTCCTACATTTTAGTACATTTTAGTTGAAAATCAGTGGCATTTTGCTTCGATTTAAAGATTTATAATGTTAAAAGAAACCCACCAATATAATTTACTGATATATTCTAAGTAAACCATGTAAAAGCCTGTAATAATTCCAGCGGCACGCTCCACCCATCCTACCTGTGAGCTGATGAGCTGATACACTGGCTCATATTCCACTGACATCTCTCAGAAAATAGCTGCTGACAGGTTTGGCAGTCAGCTGACAGACGGACTCACTCGGCTCGTCCTCTGCTGGACGAGAGCAGCGTCCTCCTCACGCTCGGCGCGCTCGTTTCCTCCTGCATCACAGCAGACAGGTGTAATGGAAGCTGCGGTGCCCAGTGAGTCGTAAACGGACACGCGGCGTGCAGGCCCACAGGGGGAACTCGAGCCCTCCTGGCGAGCTTCGCTGAACGGGCCGTTGCCTCTGCTACAGGGCCCGAGCTCCGTCCCTCCGTCCCTCCTCCAGACTCTACCCCTACCCTCAACCCTTAACCACAGGCAGGGAACTTTCCCTGACCTTGATAAGAGGAGGAGAGCACACGCGTCCACAGTGATACAGTCGTGTTGATTTTGAGTTTTCAGGCTGAAAGTTAAGAGTCACTTTAAATACATTTTAGCCTGCAGCCAGAGTTTTGCCTTATCACTTGTATTTAGACCAAAAAACTAATTTGGAGATTTCTTTCTCTTATAAAACTAAATGGATAGTTTGTAAGTTATAAATTCAGTTGTTGATTTGTGTTGTGTTTTCTCCCCAGTTTTCAGCAGTAACTTTCCAGCCAGAGCTGCTTACCAGGTCGCTGCTCTCCCCCGAGTGAGTACAGACAGAACCTGTGTTATCACTTCAGAACTGCAGCACCCGGCGACCCCGTGTAGATCTGCTATTAACATCCGTCCTGAGGTCCGATCACTCTGACCACATTCGTCGGGGGCCTGGGGCGCATGTGACCACATTCTTTTTTTCGCCGTGTGAACGCAAATGTTTCCTGGACCACATGTGTAGGACGAACTACTCAGCTGATGACCTTTGACCTGCTACAGTTTCACAATGAATCAGAAGTATTTTTTTTTTACTCTTCTCAGATGAATTAGTCAATTTGATTTTGGCCACAACCTCAGCACTGATTACCAGTAATCACCTCAAACAAGGTGAAAACAACAGAAATGATGGTAGTGATTATTTGAATATAGAGCAGGGAAGTGAGCTCCAATCACAAGTGGTCACAGGAAACACATTCTGGACGCCAGGTGTGAACACATGAAGTAAGCGCTGACCACTCGAGTTCGGATCTCTCTGGATGGATGTTAACAGCAGATGTGAGCAAAATCTTGACACGCTCAGTAAACCACCATGTTCTCAGTGTTTCTCTGTCTCCGTCTTCAGGGTGGACTGGTGGAAATCGAGGCGGTGGCTGTGGTCGGTCCTCTCTCAGACTCCTGACTAACCGGTCCCATCACAAACAAGTTATAGTCCAACCGCCAAGTGGCCTTAGAGTTGTGCTGCAGAGGCCTTGTTGTATTTCCACACGACGCATGAAAGAAGTTCTTTTCTGTTGTTGCCTCTGTGGCTGGTTGTCTGCAGTGATTTAGTCTTTTGAGTATCGTATCAATGGAAAACTACTGATCTTCACATTAAAATTCTTACAACAACAGATAACTTAACATCTTATCAGACTTTAGATTGTGGTTTAAGGTAATTTCAAACTGTGCACAATAATCATTAACATTCCCTCAGCCTCAGTGGACAGATTAGATATCGAATAAACCTTCTGTGAGGCTGTTTTTGGTTTAATAAACTCACTTTCTCTTAGTTTTGTTCCATTGAAACATTTGAAATAAATTCAATTTGAATAAATAAATGACCATGAATTTTTTATTCTCACAATATTCATATTTCCTTAGCACAATTAAAAAAAAAAAAGTACTTCTGATTTCAATTTATTGTGGCTCTTTTAATTAATTAAGTCAATAGCTTATGACAGATTTCAGGTTTACTTTCCAGAGAGAAATCATGACACATCAGAAACAAAACAAATCAACTCGAGTCAGGAACTTGTAAAATCAGTGCTCATTAAACCTGCAGCGGGCCAGCTCTTCATATTCATTACAAACAGGGTTGTACAATCAAAGCCAGCAACTCAAATTGAATATTATTTCAAAAATCAAATCTAGTTTTGGCTTTGGTTTCAGTAGAATTATATGATTTAGTAGAAAACAACAGAATAAACTCTTCAGGTTAAAGTTAGATTACAGACGTCTGCTATTATGAATGTAGACATTTTAATGAATAATTTGATGAAACACACTTAAGTGCTGCAGATCTGTTCAGGTTACGAGCAGAACTACAGGAGGGGGGAGAAGGCACAGTGATGACTGAGGAACCCTGACTGAAAGTGGTCACCACAGGGTCTGCATCTTGGCAACAAGGCGATGTCTGTTTCCACACACACACATTTACTCATACTTTCACTCACACATACAAACAAGTGAAGAACCCTGCAGGCGATTAATCTGTGCTGGCATCCAGATAGTACGTTCACTCACTGGGAGCTGGAAACAAGAAAGAGGGAAACATGTTCAGACTGTACAAACTGTGTGTGTGTGTGTGTGAGAGACATTGTTGAAACTGCACCTGTACTCACCTGGTGCCTCCTCTGAATCAGGCTCCGTGGCCTCTGCTGCTTTTTCTGTTAAGGAAGAAACACAACAGCAAACATGGTCACATTTAAACGTGTGGAGGTTCTATTATCTCTCTACTGTCCACTATCAATACAGGCATGAAACTCCACCTCCCCCCCCCAAAAAAAACAAACAAAAGATTTTGAGACCACATATTTCAGATTTGGAGCCTGGTGTGAAAATTCACGGAGCTGAACGTCTCCTTAAACTGAAACATGAATTATTTCGCCACATTTAAATCCAAAGTTGTGCAATCCCAGCATCTCTCCTCCAATCACATGCTTCATTGTTAGTTTTCCCTCTAAGGTTTGTGATTACAGATTATCTTCAAAAAATATATATAAAAGAAATGAATCCCATCCACCCCTAACACATCCAGAGGTGGATGCAGTCCATGTCCGGGTCTGTTAATGTGACACCTGATCCTCCCTCTCCATTGGCTGTGAAATGGAGGCTCAGCGGGACCTGACATCGCTCGTCGCCGGCGGCAGCCCTGTGTGTGTGTTGGCATGCTCCAGTTTCTCTGTGGACTCCAATTGCACCTTATTGACACACACCAGTGACAACAAAGTCTTCGCAACAAACACACACACACACACACTTGCACTCTCGGCAGTGGCCACTCAAACACGGCTGTGGTCAAGGGTGAGTCAGGTTGGACGCCGTAGGGGGTCGAGAGCAAGTGAAGACAAAGGTCAACGAGAGTCCAAGTTTCAACCTCAACAAGAGTCGGTCCCTTAGCAACAGATCGCTCCTGGTTAAACAAAGTGTCGCACGCAAACCAATGTTTTCAGGAACAATCATGCAAATTCAATTTTAAAAATCACAGGATACCAGAAACATCTTCGTCACTGATATGTTTTCTCTGCTGCCCTTACAAGTTACACTTGATATATCTTACATAACAAAACGGCCTGGAGGAAAAAAATACCAAAAAACAGGTTTTCAGACAATCCTCACTCAATCAACACCACTGACAACAACAAATAACATAATTCATAAAGTAAAGAAAAACCTTTCATCTATTCACTGTGACCTGAATACAAGAGCGATGTGTTGAGGCCGCTCCTTTAAGACTAAACAAATCATTACATGTGTGACTTATAAACACATTCCTTTGGCCACTGGTGTGTTCATTAAAGGACAAAGTGGTGTGTGTGTGTTGTTGGATACCGCCTGGTTACCGGCATCGCGGTGATACCGGGGAGGGACGAGCGGAGGTTCTGTACCTGGATGCCGTGGCAGCCTGTGATCACTGGGTCACCGTGCAGGAGGTTCTCTGTGCGGTGCTCAGGTTACTGCTGGTCAATGGAGACATTTGCTCCCTAATAAGTTCCTCTTCCCTCAGTGGGACACGTTATTGTTTTATAGCTTTAGTTGCAGATGCAGATCATGATCTCAAGAGGAAAAATGGCCTAATCTCAGGTGGTTTAGACGAATGCCATTGGCCTTTAACAAGGCTTTTCAGTTCACTCCAACCCACCTTGCTCTGGAGCTGCAGCTGGAGGTTCTGAGGAGCTCACTGGTGTCTCAGTGGTGCTGTCTGCTGCTGGTTCTGGTGCTGGTTCGGCTGGTTCGGGTGGTTCTGCTGGTGCGGCTGGTGCTGGTTCTTCTGGTGCTGCTGGTGCTGGTTCTGCTGGTTCTGCTGGTGCTGGTGCCTCTGCAAGTGGACTGGCAGCTGCAGGCTGAGCGTCCTCTCCTGCTGGTGGAGCTGCACTGGTGGTCTCTGCAGATGCGGCAGCGGCAGCAGGTTCATCTGCGGGTGTAACGTCGCCGCCAGCAGCAGGCGTTTGGTCCGGGAGAGTTTCACAGTCCTCGGCTACATTGCCATTCTTGTTGGCCGCCCCTGTCAGTATGAACACAGTGTGAACACAGCACATGAGCCAAACAAGACAGTTTGAAACTCAATCAGATTCATCGTAGATCTAAGACTGCAGTGAAATCTTTTGAATGATGAATGTTTTTAAAGTTGAAAATAACCTTATCTGGTGCCTGACAAATGACTCCTATCAGCCTCCAATGGTTGTACTCCATTCTCTAACCAATGGGCCGTGCAAAGCTTCCACTCTCACCCAAATAGAGGAGCTCAATAGCATTGTGTGCAGTTCCCTGAAAACACAATTATACCTGTATATCCCTATTCAAATAAGGGCGTAAAGAGACAAATAATAGGAGCCACAAAGAGTAAAGATGATGTGGATTGTTGTTAGTAACAGCGGCTCTGTGAACACGTTGCTGTGGGTTATATACCTGTCCATGATCTATCACTTCTTTTTTTCTTAAGGATTTGCATTGCAAATATTTGAACTAATCTCTAAAGTCTTTACCATTGACATGTTTTGCATAAGGCACAGAGTGTTCCTTTAAATAGAAATGATGTCATGAAAGACCTGAGACACACAAAAAAATATGGTGACTTTTGGCAATTAGGAAATCTGCAGAAGATTCCTGCAAATGTGCCTCAGTAAACACTGTTCTTAAGCCTGTCAGTTATTAACGGTACTACGATTAAAGCTTTTGAAGTTATGTTTGTTAAGAATAGGTGTGTCCGCTGGGGGTGCAGCCGACTGAAGGCCTCCTCTCTTCAAGTGTTAAACTATCAAGTTCCTCAAAATGAATAAACCTTTGGTTAATAAATGTCATCCTGTTTGCTTTCTTGGAAGTGACAAGCAGCGTCAAGGAAAGGAAATCAGCCTCATGCAAATAGAAGGGACACATCCTGATAAATTTCCATTTGACCTCTGAGACAATAGCAACAGTGTTACTAGGTTTAAGCTGTTTCCATCTGACCTCAGATACAGTTGCCAACATGAAGCTCAGTTAGACAGAACAATTATTCGTCCCAGCTGCCATTGGCCAATTTATTGTGATTCAAATTCATCGAGACTCAGCAGTTTATGTTTTTATGTTATTTCTAAGTCTTTTATATTGTATATTTTGTCCATCTCTTATGTTTAGCGAGACGTTTGTGTGGATACTGCTGTCTGTACTTCAAATTGCCCAAAGGGGACAATAAAGATGTCTATGAATTGGGTCAATAAACCCAAATATAGAGACTTGCCAGTGAAATCTGAGGCCCCGACATCCTCAGCCAACAACAACAACAACATGATACTTTATCGTAACTGAAACTCTCCTGTAGTGTTTCACCTTTCTGGACGTCAGACACTTATTCTGCTTATTATTAAAGAACTTGAAGTCACATTTATGGCTGATTCAAACAATGCATTACATTTTCCCACACTGTTTTTATCAGTTCCTCCTCAGCACCACAGCCGGGTCCGTCTCTGAGCCACTACAACAAAGGGGTGCCTAAAGTGGCTTCTCCATTTCCTGTGGAAACTGTAGACTGTCATCAAATCTGCCTTCATGCCACTGTCTCTCTCGGTGGAGGACGGGGACAGAGACCAGTGTTAAACAATGGCAATAAACTTTCCCATCCTGTCCCTGTGGAGCCGTGAATAAAGACACCAGATACTGTACCCAGAGGATTACACTGATGTTCATTTGCATGCAGACTGTGCCAGAGCAGTGTTCACTACAGTGTAACAGAATGGATGATGTAACTTTATGTGGAGGCAGCAGTGAACTTCCAGGACCCAGACATCTTAGCATGTAATTCAAGGCATCTACTGCTTCTATCAATACATTTATTGATACAAATACTAATAATCATCCATATATAAATATTATATAACATAATCATAATAAATCCCATCAAACATTGATAGACATGAACATATACACACTATACAAAAATATATATTATTTTACATACTATTTGTGACACTACAGGAAGTCAAAAAGTTTTGGATATAGGCAATCATTGCTTCCACATATATTTGACAGCATTTTTTACATTTTACACCATTATATTCAGTTAATAGTCCCTAAAATACTTGGCCACTTAAAATATGTTTGCAATGAATGGTACCGGTCTGCATAGATGCAATTATCCAAATATCCCATAACAATTATATGATTTTTGTTTTAATATATGTAAATTGAAATCTTACGTCACCTGTGGTGCTGGTCCCGTTGCTCTCCTCGGGCTTCACACTGGGTCGAGTCGTGTCCACAGCTGAAGTTTGGGAGCTGGTGGAGCATCCCATCCTGTCCTGTGCGCACAGAGGACTGGATGGAGAAGTTCAGTGTGAGGGGGTGAGGCTGGAGCTGCGCTGGTGACGTGGTGCATTAGATCTCTCTCTCTCCCTGGGAATTGTGAGGAGTCCCAAACTGTGGCCGGTGAATCCCCTGGAGGAGAAACCTTGGCTGGTCGTGCCGTCAAATTCCTCTGTCCTCCCGCGCGTAATTGCGCACCGTGGATCCTCCTCGTGTCGCGGACGCACGTTTCTAAACAGGACTTTTTGTTGTGTTCTGTAACTGAGGCTGTTTCCAAGAGGCTGGCGCAGGGAGAAAAATACATTATTCAGTTAGTGTGTGCTGCGGCCACCTCTTGGGGCGGAGAAAGTGAAGCTGGTATTTTCCTCTCCAAACCAAAGAAGCAGGTCCGAACATGGCCAATTGTTCCCTTGATTAAACATCTGAATCCAGAGTTAATTGGGGAGGGAACTACCTCACAATCCAAAAAGCAATTTTCACTTATAAGGAAAAGCCCTGCATTTATAATTTCACTGAAATACAACGATTTAGCAGAAAAAAGTAACTTGACTTGCACAAGTTCACGACCCGTACAGAGTAAGCATGATTCGAATTATAATAAAATATATCTGTCGTGTAATGTTGTGGAATAAAGAGTACATGAATAATGGTCGTACTAAAATACACAATAATAACATATTATTCATGTGTTGTGGAGTGGAGTCACCAAGTTGTATTAAATGGAAAAACTCAAGTACAAGTACAAAACCCTTAAAACTGTTCTTACTTTTAAGATCTCGATTAATACTTTACATCCAAGCACGTGATCACACATGACCTCATTAACAGTACATACAGTAAAATAACTCATCTGACTGCAGCCCTATCTGCTCTTTCATTTGTATAACGTTTTGAATGCAGGAGACTGAGATAAAACATTATTGAATAGTAGATTATTTTATTTCCACCCTATTGTTTTATAGCTGTAATTCTTCTGTAGTCCACTGTGGGGTTTATTTCCTCACGTTTACAGTGTTTTGTGAAATAAACCGGTTTGATCCACGAAACATTCACACACATGTGCAGTGAGCGTCCTGCGCAGTAAACCTCTGCGCAGCTCCTCCGACCCGATAGCGCCGCAATGCACCCTGGTCCTTCCTTTCTCTCCGTGGCCATATTGTCGAGTTCTTACCGTAAGACGAGCTCTGCGTTTTTCTCAATAAAACACCGATTTCCCTGCTTCTGCTCACTCTGTGTTTTCACCCACACGTTAACCAAAGTCTCCTCCTCCCCCCCTGTCGCCCGCAGGTTGGCCTGTCCGGACTAAACCGCAAACATGGTGGCCGCAAAGAAGACGGTGAGTGTCGGGGGAGCTCGGGCCGGGCCGCACGCTGCTTCACGTGGACGAGAGTTATCTGTCATGGGGCCTGTTCGCCAGCTAGCAGCGCGACAGGCCTCGTGAACTACTTTAAACCGCGTGTATTTAAAGTTACATTACTGCGGCTGTAAAGATTCAAAGGAACATGTCGCTGTTATTTCTCTCCTTTACTGTTTATCCGCATGTTCTCCCTGATCTAAGCTAACTAGCTAAATCCAGACGTTAGCAAAAATGCTAGCAAAGTAGCAACGAGTTCTACAAATGCTCTTTAAAAACTAACTTAACACACCTCCCTCGATGTGTCCACTCGTTAAATGTGATATTTAATGTAAACATGTCACTCGTTTGTCTCTGTGAGTTCACCGATAGTCGAAGAGGCTAACGTTAGCCGTGTAGCTCAGGTGTTGACCCGCATCTCCCTACCGTTTGTGCAGAAAAAGTCCATGGAGTCCATCAACTCTCGTCTCCAGCTGGTGATGAAGAGTGGGAAATACGTGCTGGGCTACAAGCAGTCCCAGAAGATGATCCGGCAGGGCAAAGCCAAGCTGGTCATCCTGGCCAACAACTGCCCGGCCCTCAGGTCAGTAGAGAGTCTCACTGCAGCTGGAAACATCTGGCTGTGATGCATGGAAAGCACTCTATTTAGGAAATGTTGTATAATATTAGTAACATCAGTGTTGTAACCAGGAGCTGTGTCAAATCTCAGATTCTTTAAATGAAGGGAAGAAGATGTCAATGAGCTATAGTCCAACCCTACAGCCATTAAACAGTTCATCATCTCTGTTTCTACGTATCAACATCTGGCAGCTTATTGCAGAATTTAATCACCTCTTAGTTGATCTCAAATTAAAACTGTCCATTAGGATATCGTACTGCTTTTCCATTTGCAGGTTTCCAGTGCAGGAGGTTCCAGGCTGACAATAGAAACGTTTTTGTTCCAGGCGTGAATTGCCTTGTTTTTATTCACAATATGGGTCATTTAAAGAAGAGTTTGCTTCTGAACCCGTTCCTCAGTGATCACAAGTAAAACCAATGGACACTGTTAAAGAGTCAATGTCGTTGGTTCTGTGAGCTGCCTGGACTTCGGTCACTGCATTATTTACATGTCTCACAACGACCAGGATACGAAATTTTACATTATGCAAACTGATTATGGATTACATGCTGCGTAACAGAGTTCTGATGTTGGTTGAATTCTAAGTAATAAAAAAACTTTTTAGTGTCAACACAAGTTAGTAACTAGAGAGAAGTTTCTGTTTTTGTCATCAGAGGTTCTAAGATGGATGGATAGTGTAACTTTTCTGCACATTTGATGCCTTTCATTTGTATTTCCTGCTCCGTATTAATTAAGCATTTTTTCTAATGTGTATTTGCTGCTGTGACTCACATTACCTTTGTCTCTCTGCTGCGTTCAGGAAATCTGAGATTGAGTACTACGCCATGCTGGCCAAGACCGGTGTCCACCACTACAGTGGAAACAACATTGAGCTCGGTACCGCCTGTGGTAAATACTTCAGGGTGTGCACACTGGCCATCATTGATCCTGGTGAGTACCTGCTGTCCAACACCTTAAGATTTGAGCCTCTTCTCCTGCTGATTGGCAAAACTGATGCAAGAACACATCAGCTTAGGGCTACTGGTCCCAGTGAGACTGGGCACAACTGAACAGCAATCACTGACAAACCAGTTTTCAATCACACCACAATGTTTCAGTGATCCATGCTAGAGTCTGCATATCTATCAAATAAGCATGGTCATCTTTAAATTTAGTGTGTGTGTATATATATATAAATAACACACATTCAGCACATACTCTGTAATATTGTGCTGACTTGTTTACTTCTGTTTGGTCGATTAGCTGCTGGCATTGAAAGCAGATGTGTGAACCATAATAGATGATATCTGTGCATCATTACCACTGGAGATCAACTAAACTTATAACACCTGTTTTCACACAAGCTCATTGCACCTCAACAAATGAGACTTTAATAGTAGTATCATTATATAAAACACACATTTTTATTTCCTGTCACTTGGTTTCCTCTGCGAATTTTTGCGCCTGTTGGCCCTGCTCACGAAGTGGTCCAGTGCAGGACTAGTGGTTCGCTAGATGAACGCCAGTCGCGCTCGGTTGAGCTGCCAGTGTTTTCTGGCTGGTTCACGAATGCCCGTTGGTCACATCTCATAATGTCAATATTACCTATCTACGCTCAGTATATATTGAGTTAAGTTTTACTGTGTACATGATGATTTTATTTCCACCCACTGACTCTTTGTTCATCTTTTCCTCTTCAGGCGATTCTGACATCATCAGGAGCATGCCAGATCAGCAGCAGCCACCTCAGTAGAAACGTTCCCCAGCCCCGTTGTCATAAATAAAGTCGGAGTTAAACAGATCACACTGGTGTCGTTTTTATTTCTGATCAATGCATGGATTCCACACGCGTCTGTCCTGCCGTTGTCCGCCAGAGAGCAGCAGGGTGCTCTCACTCGCCTACTTGGCATTGGAGGCCTGTGTGAGGGATTTCCTCTCCTGCAGTTGTGTACATTGTGAGCCTGTTGACAGAAAACACAGGCAGTGATGGGAACTGAATTTTAAACCGCAGAGCTTTCTTCAAAGACTTCTGACGGAGCAGGATGACGGGATTATCAGTTCATGTGTCGACCATCGTGATCCGCTCCACTCGCTGCTCATCACGTTGTCACAGTTACACAACACTGATATTTGAGAACGTGTTGTTTTTTTCTTTCTCACTTACATAAACCGTGGGGACGACCCTCAACTGTATCGTCAGCAGCCTGTTGACTGTAATCGAGTAAGGACACTTCTCCTCTCAGAGGTATTAAAGGCTTTGAAGGGTGACAGCCGCCTCTGATGTCCTCCGACGTGTGCATGTGTGTGGAGATATAGATTTATGTATATGCCTGAAACTTCTGAGAAACCTAGAGCAAATTTTCCCTGCTGATCAAGTCTATCACAATCGGATCTTTGATCAAAATTAAATTGGCTGTATTTGTAAAAAAATATTTTACAGGTTTTAGTTTTGAGTCTCATACTCTTTAAAACCACATTAACATGTATAAACAGGGTTTGTTTTAGATATGTGAAGCTTAAGTATGTCTGTTACTCCATTACAATGCAAAAATCTTCACTTAGTGTAGAAGTTTGCCTTTTAAATCCTTGAATGTTGATTTCATTGTCATAATCACTGCAACAACCCACATCAGTGTGTGGGACACTTGTTGGCTGTGGACTAATGGACATGGCGATGCTCCTGCCTACTCGTATATACACTAGTGTTCGAAGTAAACTCATGTCCGACAGAGGCAGGTGCATCAACCCAGACACGACTGTATTAGCTGCCCATCATCCATCGAGTGGTTTGGCCCAGTTTTTCCACTCACTGTTTCCCCAGAGCCTTTTTTTTGATTCCCAATTAAATCGAATAAAATTGTGCCAGGTCATCTGGATCACGTGCTGCAGATTATGAACAATCTCCACAGACACTCGAGTCCATGCTGCACAAAACAGCCCTTCACATTTGTTGAGCAATTTGTTTGGACTTATTTGATTAGTGTAGTTTATTTAATTTCAAATTTAAATAGTTTGTCCTAAACTCATTTATTTGATCTGTGTAAAACAAAGTAGAAAATCCCAAACATGAAGCAATAAACTGTCACTTCAGTCAATTTAGTTTTCAACATTTCTCACTACAAACTAAATTATATAATTATGTCTTAGTGGACATAAGATGTCGTGTACTTAATATTCTCATACAAAATGATTGATCATTAACCTCTACTCATAACAAGGCAAGTGTAGTGTTGATTCTATATGTTTTATTATTGTAACTTTCTTTTATTGTTCTTGTGCATTAGTTTCAAAATAAGAACTCATTTAAAAAAACATTTTAAAAGTTTGATTACTTGATGGACAGTTATTGTAAGTAGCTGCTTTTGTCAATTTAAAATGTTTGTTTTGTAAAATCAGAACAGAATCTTAATATTCTAATGATAGATCCTCTTTCACAATCATCCCCCTCTTTTTAAAAATCTGATCTCATGGTGAAACCCTGTCTCTGCCTGCATCATTAAATCTAGATATGACCCACTTGTTTTGGGTTTGTTAGTATTTTACCCCCCCCCCCCCGGCCCCGTCCCACAGGCAGAAAAGTAGGTGAGCGTGTCTGTCTGGTCGCCCACTGTCAGACCCAAGGTAATGCCAGCCTCCATTTTGAGGCGGGTGGGTAAATCCTCGCTGATCTGCCAGCTTGTTCATCTGCATGAGAGTGAGGGAGGGATTCTGAATCTCTCTCAGGGCAGTTGGACGCACGCACATGCCACCATGAAACACAAATAATCATGTGCTGAAACTTTGCTGTCTCTAACAACTGTCTCCTTGAATGAATGGTTGAATTCAACATGTTTTAATAACAAGGTTTAGAGCTTTGTGTTCACTAGTTTACCACTAACAGAAAGAATGTCTGAATTAACTGGAATAAAACATCAATTCACGGTTCTATGAGCTGGGATGAATTTATTGGCACTGAATGAATCCACAGAGTAAGTAAAGTAAAACACAATTTAAAATAATATAATTAAACATATTCTATATTCTCTTTATTTTAGTTTCCATTTTCCTTTAGAGACAAGTTCATCATTAACAACATGTGATACTGTTATATTTGATGTCAACCTTGATGATTGATTATACGTTTTAAATTAATCTTTTTATCATGGAAACGTATTGTTTCTTCTCCTGAGTAAATGTTTACTCATTTCTTCATGGATTATGAAATCATCCTCATGTTTTTTTTTATCTGATTTTACATTTAGCTTTTTCTTGTATTATTTCTGTATTATTTCTGTGTCACGGCAAACCTTTGTACCCTCTCACATGGGATTACAGCTGCTATTAATCTAACATGCCCTGGTAGCACGGGTACAAAATCTGAAGACAACAAACAAAAATGAAAGATTACATAATATAAAAGATTATATGCACAACTGTTTTATGCTCTATGTTAAAAAACGTTTGTCAACAATACAATAATAAATTGTGCAATGAAAAGACCCTGAGAATCTGCCAATCTAAACGTTTCAACTTAATTTGTTCTTTTCAAACATAAATAACTCAATAAATAAATCCAGCAGCAGAAACAGGTTAATTTTGCTTTTTATTATTCAGAGATGAAGACATGAGCTCATCCAGATCCAACAAGAGGGACGTGTGTGAGTGGAGAACAGATGGACAACAGTGTTTGAGCGATTCTAATAAAAAATGAGGCATCAACCATCCACACAGCTTTTTTTCCTTTTTTCCTCTAAACTTGACACAACTCCAATCAAATCTGTCAAAGCTCTGCAGCTTCTCAGCCACATCAGACAGTGTAAATACAAATTAAAAACATTTTTTGGAAGCTTGTATCCTCGCGGGGGGGGGGGGGGGGGGGGGGGGGGGGGGGCTGATTTCGTATTAGAACCACTTAGCTGGGAAAACACAAACATGTCGGTTTTGCAGTGGCGCTGACTTTAAAGTGCAATTTTATTTTTCAGCTTTGTTGGATTTGCGGAAGTCATAATTCAGACAGGGACAATCATGAAGGGGCCAACAGGGGGCTACGTTACCACCCACAGTATTAGTATCAAGTGGAAAAACTACTTCATGGTACATGTATTTCCAGCTCTAACACGTTATTGAATGCACTATTGCATAGTAACTTGTTTTCTTCTGTAACAAACTACATGGAAATTATTGGAAAGAACATGATTATTATTGGTTCCATTATTATTTCTAATAATACTCGACTGATTGCCTAAATTGTTCCAAGCATTGCACTGTTGACTAGCTCCATATAGTGTGTATAGATTTTGTGCGATGCTAAATCAATGCTTTAGATCCCCATCCATCGTCACCAGCACAGGAAATAACTCAACATGATATCGCTGCATGTGCAAAAAAACAAACATGTCACTACATATAAAGGAAGTTACATCACACAGCTCGCAGGTAAGCGCACACACACACAATTTTAACATACACACGCATACGGTCTGTGCATGTACAGCAGCACGTCACGCCGTCTTTATAGGAAAATGCCCTCAGTCCAGCTAAGTTAACTCAAATGATCCCATTGCAGACCATAATTAAATCAATAATCAAGCCGATAAAGACACAGTCAATGCTTCTGCAGCTGCAACTCAACAAGGACACATGTTCACACATTAATGTTCACACACACTGCTGTTTCATGTGTATTGCCTCTTTTTGGATGTGAATCTGTTGTGTGTAGATGTCTGTGTGAGTGTTTACATTAAGTCTCTTGAGATCTCGGAGAAGTACACGAAAAAACGGGGCAGGAAGGCAAACTGGAATACATCGTGACTGGATTCGGGTGAACGAGGTTTTCACTGGCAGTCGATGGGCGACAGGTTTTTACAGAAAAGCGTGTTACATGGGTACGAGAGGAAGACGTCGTTATTGGTCGAGGAACCTTTTCCCGATACGAAGTCCCACAGGACAAGCTACATCAGTACACGGATGATATTTTAACCACACCAGGACAGACAGCCTTTCACTACTCGCTTCTTTTTCTCTCCGTTTTCACTGTTATACAAAAAAAGTCATACAAAAATACCCCAACATTACATTCAATGAAGGAAATTTGTCAATTTCTGAAAAAAGTGCTCTTGCATAACTGATCATGTATGTCGCTTTCCTTCTCACGCTCTCTCTACTCTATCTCTCTATCTCTCTTTATCTCTCTCTCTCTCTCTCTCTCTCTCTGCACCATCTCTCTTCAGGTAGTTTGTTTCTATACAAAGACCACGAGGGAGATTCACAGTATCGGGGGGTTAACAGTTGGTGGCCAAGACCGGTGGGTGCACGTTTCACTCAAAGCAAAGTGCAAATTAGGTTGGGACAGAGTGTTCAGGGGCGTGCAAGAGTTCCGATGCTGCCAGGAGTGGGCAGCTGCCAAGAGGGAGGGAGGGAGGGAGGGAGGGGAGGGAGGGAGGGAGGGAGGGTTGGTGATGGTCAGGGGAGCTGTTGGTCTTGAAGTCGATGTCCTCTGGAGAGGACAGAGGAGAAAAGAGGGGAGGACAAAACGTCACAACAAGTAGGGCGGAGGATGGTGGAGGAGGGCGGGGCGAGTCGATGGCGATACTGGCTCAGCGTCACTAATCTACAATTGGCAGGAATCCAAGCTGAAACCAGCATCTAAGACATTGTTTCTCCTTGGTTTTTCAACATGTTCCAGGGTCCTACTGTCGGAGAGAGATGTGATGGGTGTACGGAGGGGCTGTGGGGGTGAAGGGTCCAGCGGCGAGGACTTCACTCACGCCTCCATATACTGGGGAGGAGGCTCCTTGGGCGGGAGGGCGATGGCTTCCTCGTACGGTGGCAGCAGAACCTGAAATTTAACAGAACAAAAAGGAGGCTCAGTCCAAACCAGGGAATAGTTCAAAACATTTAACTATCCTCCACAAATTAATACATTTCTCACGGATATTGTGTAAATACAATTTTACGAAACAGTAATAGGAAGTGATTTCAGACTCAACCTTAAAGCTAATTTATGCTCAACACTAGATATGTACACGGAAACTGGACGGAGCCTTCTGTAGGCATTCTGCATTCATTCTGTCCGTATTTGTGCACGTCTTCTGAAAGCTTACAGACAGGAACGACAGACAAAATGGTGCAGTACCACCAGAAATCGTGGGAGGGCAGTGCAGCTAGTAGTGCAATCGAGACAAACATAGGAGACGAGGAAGAAATGTAAACAATGGTGGAACTTTTTTTGAGGAGAGACATTAAAATGAGTTTGTTAGAAACTAGAGGAATCTATAAGACATCATCACAACCTCGTCCAATGTCGACATGTTTGTTGTTGTCGACTCCGCGCTGGATGTATTGCTTAGCAACCACACCAACTTAAAGGACACATGGAAGTATGTGGCAGTGACGTATCTCTGATTATACGTAAAGGCAGCAGAAATGAGCCTCCAGCCAGTGTTGCATGTTTCCCCCTGATTCATTCGAGCTCTTTATACTGCATCCGTATAGAATAAATTACTAAAGGCAATACACACACACACACACACACACACACAGAGGCCAGGCTACGTTCACCCTTAGCGAAAGTCTCTCTCTGTAAATGGTGTTATAAAACCAGCCCTGCTACTAATTCAGAGAGAGAGAGAGAGAGAGAAAGAAAGTGAGAGAGAGAATATTCTCGGAGGGGATGGAGTTGTGAAACAGCCAGAGAGGCCCAGCGAACACATCACAGGCTGGATTTGAAATGAAGTGGACAAGCAGACTATTATGTAACATGTCCAGAAGAGAGAGAGAGAGAGAGAGAGAGAGAGAGAGAGAGAGAGAGAGAGAGAGAGAGAGAGAGAGAGAGAGAGAGAGAGAGAGAGAGGGAGAGAGAGAGAGAGAGACAGAGAAAGAGAGAGAGACGACCCTTGTGCATTTTAATGGCATTTATATAAAAGCGGGACAGATAAGCAGCTGGGTACTTGATGTGTCGATACTGTAAAAAGCCATTTAGACACACTGACGGATTTCGAAAAAAGATGGAGCGTTCTATTCATTCACCACTATGTGGTGTGTGTGTGTGTGTTGTTGTGTGTGTGTTGTGTGTGTGTTGTGTGTGTTGTCTGTTGTCTTGTGTGTGTTTGGTGTGTTTTGTGTGTGTATTGTATTTGTGTGGTTGTGTGTGTGTGTTGGTGTGTGTTGTGTGTCGCGGGGAGGAACCATGATGTTTAACGTTGCGTTGTTCTCTCATTAAATCCAGTGCTGTGGCTTTTGGTGGATTTAAATCAAAAATCTGACTGATTATACATCATCAATTTTGTGGCTCTGTACTCAACTGCTAATCCACATCAATTTGTTGAGAAAATCCCAGATTTTTAAAATATTAAAATAATAAATAATATCAGGGTTAGATTGTTTTCATTATAAATTCTGACTGGGGAAAACACAACTTCTCGCTTGCAGCGGACAAAACCCACTGGCACATATTTGCTCAAAGGCCATATGATACACAACGTGATACCAGACCCTGCTGGATCAGCTCCTGCCCGCTGAGTCCGTTTCGTAAGGTGAAAAATACGTCATCAGTGAAGCCGGGCCGCGGCAGCACAAGGACGAAGTGACCGAGCGATGAAGTGCTGCGACGACAGAGGGTGTGAGACAGATTAATGTCTTATGTATCTGTGTTGAGGATTACAGACGGACAGACAAATGGAAACCGTGACTGTGCTAAAGCCTCTCAGAATCCCAGAGTTAACGCTGAGGGACGGACACCCGGGCTCTGAGCAGCCGGCCAATCACACCTCAGGACGACCTACAGCACCGTACTGTACCAACAACACCAATGTCACGTCACGGACCGACGCAAACTGCTCAACAACAGAATCCAGAGCCCGGACTAGACTGCAAACACTGCAGAGTCTATGCTGTTCTACCACTGATACACAATAAAGATGGATTTTATACATTTAATCACTTTTAATAAATCCTAATTTCTTGCTTGCATTACTATTGAGTGAATTATGTAAAAACATTTAGGTTCTCGCTCTCATTTAAATTCTACTGTGGCAAGAATTAATTCATTTTAAATGACTACCTATGCTGTCTTCACTTGTACATATATTTAGGGACTGTGGTATTATATCTATTCTGGTGGTTGAACAGCAGGACCCACTAACCAGAACCTCATGGAAAAAATGATGTGACGTGAAATGACTTGATGACTGCGAAATACTGAGACATGGGATAAAACAGTAGTGTTTGGCCCATATGGATTTTTGGGGGCGATGCCGTTACCGATATTAGAATTAAAGGTTCAGTCTGTAAGATTTAGGTTAAAGGGATCTATTGGCAGAAATTGAATATAAAATAATCCTAGTGGTGTATTTTTGCTAGTGTATAATCATCTAAATTGTAAAATTGTTATTTTCTTTACCCTAAAATGGTCCCTTTATATTTAAATACTTTACATTTACATCGGGAGCGGGTCCTCTCGATGGAGGCCGCCATGTTTTTTACAGTCGTCCAAACTGAACAAACTAAACTAAGAGTTTTTATGGACAACTGAAGGCTTCCACAGGTTCTTTCTCATGTTTGGAAGGGGATGGTGAGGCGAGGGGTATTCAGCTGCAACATGCAACTTCACCACTAGACGTCACTAAATTCTACACACTGAACCTTTAAAATTTAAATTCTGTCTATTTTTCAAATCTAAATTGCTGCTCTAAGCACAATTACAGCTAAACTAAATGCTATACCTACCTTGTACATTTAGAGGTATCAACTCATTGAACTGCAATAACATACAAAAGTAAATATGGTCGATATTTTAGTATTTTATCATTTCAGTATTTCACCCTGGGCCTAGCATTTGCTACACCGTGTTAAAGTTAACGTGCTACACTAAACCTCTACCTCTACTGAACCAAAAGCTTGTAAGTGAAAACCATTAAAAAAAAATCAATGCTGTGTGAATGCACTTATATTAAAAACCGAGGATGGGAGGATTTTCAGTGTGTCCTTGAGCTAAGGGAGCGGGCGGGTGGAAGTGCGGACTCACCGTGGTGTCGTTCGTGGTGACGTAAACCAGGACCTCCGTGGTGCCCCGGCCGCTCACATATCTGTAGCAGTTCCACACGCAGCCAATCAGGTAGGCCTGAAAAAACAGAGAGGACACACAACGACCTTTAGAAACACGGTCTCCACTTTTCATTATGATCTCATCCATTCATCAAGGTTAAAGATGATAATGATGATGACAGCAGACATGCATCATATCAACACTCCATAAAGCCTGTGACATGTCAGCTGCATCCCAGGCAGGTAAGGACTCATGGCAATTCAATTCAGTTGTGAAAGTATACGGGCATTTTAACGAGTGGTCCAACCATCCAACGCTTCACCAAAAGCTACTTATCAGGCATTTCCTGCTTCACTAAGGCTGTGCCTGCACTGAGGTTTAGGTTTGTCTGACTTGGCAGAGGAACAGGAGGTTCATTGTGCATATGTGTGAGCAGCCTGCTGCGTCGGTACCTCTGCCAACCGTAAGAGCAACCGCCGGACCAGGAAGCCCAGTGGACTGCTAACGAATCACTTTACCATCTGCTGACCACCTCTTCACTGTGATGCCAACTGTAAACTGAGGTTAACCTATCCCTGACATTAATGTAAACACAATCGCACCTTTAAAGCAGACCACTAGTAAAGTTGATAAAACATATAACAGTGTTCAACTTGTAATTTTGATCATATGAAATAAAGCATTTGGTTTTTGTCACTTTAAGGCACAAAGCGTAACATCTTTTTGTGTTTTTTCAGTGAAATAAGATTTTGTTTGCAAGGTCCAGTAGTATTTTTTGCCAGAGCTGTTTTCAGACATGAGAAAATGTACGAAGAACTGTTTGTCTTTCACATATGAAGAACACAGCAGGATATTGTCCAAACGTGTTTACAACACCAGAATATTGTCCGGAACATTGAGACGAGGGTTGGCGCTCAGATAGAGCACACAGGAGGCAGGACATGACTGCTGAGCAAATCTGGTGTTTTTGTTCACTGCACATTTGCCTTATTACGTACAGCCTCACCAGAAAGCTTCAGGAAAATGTCTGAAAGCAGCTTACGTCAAACAGTTTATCTTTTTATTCATCCAAGCTTCTATCGACTGCATCTGAATCTTTGTATCCGCTCTCTGTTTCTACCCTCTCTTCTCTTTCCGGGTCTCCTTCTTCCTGACTGTCTTCATCCGTCATTCATGTCACATGCAGTTGAATGGAGGATGTTGGCTGCAGCAGGAACTTCAGCAGGTGCTGCCTCTGTGCCGAGAGCTCAATGCGTCCTTTAGCAGATTTCAGATCTGGTACTTTTCCAGGCGACTGACTCAACTATCATCATGAAAAGGAACAGGACAGCAGCCGATACATTGTATGTGCAGCGCATCGATAAATATGGGCTTCTATTGATTTCCCTTGGCAAATGTCAAGATTACGCTCTGAGCAGGAAAACATCGACATTTGATCTGTGATATGAAATTTCGGAGCAATGTGCAGTTAAATGAGCCCACATACACACACTGTGCAACAAAGCTCTCTGTCTGAGTCAGGGCAGTTATCACTCTTCTCTCTCTGGGAGTCCAGCAGTTTGTCTTCCAGTGGCTGCTTCCCATCATAAAGCCTGGCTCTGGATGTCTGCCGAGAACATTTCCAATCTGAGCTCAGGGGAGAAACAACTTGATTTGATTGTACAGATGACTGCAACTTCATATCCCATCTCGTCCCAGAGCCCCAGAGCGGAACTGCGCCGGGAGAACCATCCATGCATTAAAGGGGAATTAGCTTGACAGGAGTTGGTTTCCTGTTGTCCCCGACCCACTGCTCTCTGGCTGTGTGTGATAATCTCATGAAGAACATTGATAATGGAAATGTTCGCACTGGCACAGTCATTATACACGCCATATGGCTCGTACTGCTACGAGATGAGCACAGTGTGAAGCTTAATTGCTTTAATCCCATTGCAATATGATGAGCAGATCTATTAAAAGAGGCAGTTTTAGAGGGAACTGAGTGAGTGTGTGTGTGTAATCTGTGACGGTGTGTTGCGTACATCATTATATTCTACAACTTTACATTTTTCTATGCATCACTACAGTGTTACACATCAGTCACATGGCTGCGTGACATTTAGAATATTGCCTTGCAGTTGTATCTTGTCAGTCAAGTTGCAGTTTATATTCCTGACGGTCCAGACTTATATAATGTAGTGAATAGATGCAAGGACTTTAATGAAAGGCATTAGGTGCATTATTATAATTTGTGTATTATAATTAGCACAATCTTTTGGTTATTGCTAAGAAATCTCTTTTGTGTGGTCACCTTGACCTTTGACTATGAAATTCTGATCAGTTCATCTTTGAGTTTGATGTTTGTATGAAAGGTAATGAAATTGCCTGCAGGTGTTCCTGATGCGTCACACACCATAAACGAATCACTCATCAGTTATGTCGTGTTCCAGACAATAGGATGGATATGAGGGCACAGTGATCTTAGCCTTTGACCTCTGAAATCAAATCAATTCATCTCTGTGTCATCCCTGAGTCTGAGTAAACATTTTGGCCAAATTTGAATAAAGTCCCCCGAGGTGTTCCTGATATTGCGCTCACATAAATGGGATGGATGCACAGAAAAATAAGCCAAAAATATAACGCCTCCGGCCTCGGCTGGACGCATGAAAAAGACCAACACTAGGAAGACTGGGAGAACCTGGAGTGATACGGGGATTCTGTGGGCTTACCTTGAAGGAGAGGATGCAGCCAATGAAGACGAGGACTGCAAAAACTAGGCACATGTTGTTGGTGGACATGATGTCCTCTTTGTAAGGGAATGTCCCGGCTGAAACAAGAGAGAGAGAGAGAGAGGTAGATAGATTAAAATAAATAAACAGAAAGGAAGTAACAATGTGGCCTTTGATAAATCGGACTGACAAAACACAACCTTTAAATCTTAAACAACTAAAGAGTCTAAATAGATCTGCATAAATAAGACCCGTGTTTATGCCTGGGACTTTCTTTCACTGAACCAGCACAATATCCTGAATCTATTAAACATTCAATTAAAAGGCCGTAAACTCTTTGTTGAACTCAAATGTTTTGCACCGACGAGCACAAAGTTGTTTGTGTAGGTGTTTTATTAGTGAACATGTAAAAGTCTCCTCACCAGCTGCTGGAGGTAGTCCTGCACTGTGTTGGGATAAACCACCACACTGATGGCTACCAGTGTGTTAAGGGCAAAGTCGAAGATTTGGTAGCAGAAGAATGGAATGATCCAAGCAGCATGTTGCTATAAAAGGAAAGATAAATAAAGACAAACATTGAGAAACTCAAAGAGCATACAGTGAATAAATCTGTTACTGATCGTTGTCAGACCAGTGATTGAATGTCTCTTGTTTATTTACCTTGTAAGCACCGTACGTTGCCATGCCACATATAAGAATCATGAGTAGGGATATTGCAGTAGCGATGCAGATATCTGCAGAGAGACAAACACAACAAGGTGAGAGCAGATCATCGGGTTTTTACCAGGGAAATTAAAAAAAACAGCAGGAAAGTAACACGTCATTTCACTGGAACCTTGAATCCACTGAATACAAAACAAAGCACCCCGGTAACCTCACTATTTTTAGCATCCAAACTGACTCGGACAAAACATGTTTGACACGTGAATAATTGTTATGCAAGGTGCTAAAAACACCCTTCTCAGATTCACATTACAGCCGCGAAAAAGACTGCTGAGGCCCCCGTGGCACTCGAGACAAGATATTTATACGTGTCCAGGTCGGTGAAAAGGATCCCACATCACTACTCATCAAAGTCAGTGCTTGCTGTGGGACAGCCGTATCTGTTTTAGTTTCTGTTAACCAGAAAAAACACTTCACAAAAGGACTTTTGCAAAACACAAAAGAGTGAATGCAACTTCGGTATCTCATCACAAAAATTGGGGTTTTCTGTTAAAATTAGCAACAGTGATTATTAAAGATACTGTGTTAAGACCCAGGAAATGATGGTTCCCTTCAATCTTAATCCCTTTCCTCACACAGACACACATGTTTACACATAATCGATATAAACAACACGTGTATACATAAATGCACCACCATGCATTTCACCCCCCCCACACACGTCATCTACAAATTCTAGTTTTAATTTCAGGATTTCTGTGCATATAATTATAGTGATATTTTTGACGACAGGTCATCTCCATCCATCCCCACTGTCACTATGTTTGACCAACGCTGCACAAGCGACAACGCTGTCCGAGGCCCAGCCAGTCAAGATGGCCGTTTTAATCCGACGGAGAATTAGAGCAGTCGTTTTAATCAGAGTAGCCAGTGACAGAGTCCGTGGCCGTTCCAGAGGCGACTGTGATGATGATAGCTGCCGGAGGGGAAGCACTGAAAATACACATGCGGTCTGATTTGTTCTTTACGGTGCTGAGCCTACTCAGCTGTGTCTGTGCTGACAGCAGCATTCTGGGAAAAGACGTGGTGGGCAGAAAAGAGAGGTGGTTTTAAAGACGCTGAAACACGCGGGGCTACATGCACACGCTGCTGGTTTTAATGACCTCTCTCTGGATATATACAACCAAGAGAATACTGTTATTGAACCATTCAATGAGATGGTCATGAACGATACACTGAGATTAAATTATTGTAGTAGTTGCTTCTGCACTGTTGCCTGGTGCTTCCCTTAAATAAGTGAGATGAATCTGAGCTGGAGATAAATGGAGACACCACAGCAAACACTAATGTCGGACTTTACACATACTAACCTCTGGATTTATGTATCAAATAAACAGAATCAATTTGTCTTTTAATCTATATTTTTTTATGTTAAATTCCATTGGAATGTTTGAGTAATCAAACACGGCTTTATTTCATTAATTAACATTCATGAAACAGTGAATCATCAAGAGCTCGATGAGAAGAAGCAAAATAAGAGTTTGCATAAGCGGATTATTGGGAACAGGCAATATGGGTTTAAAAAGAAGTACAAAATAGTTACATGCCATCTGGGTGAAATCTAAAACTAAAGAACATAGCAAACCTTTGCAGGAGGAATACAATCTGGAGGTCTTATCTTAAGTTACAATTATTTTAATTATTTGTCATTAACTTTTTTTCCCAGTAACTTCTTGCCCATCACAGTTTCCCAAACCCAACGCTAATGTCTGTAAGTTACATTTTTTGTCTCACTGGTCTAAAACCCAGAGATAATCACCTAAACAGATCCTCAGAGTGAAAAAGCTGGAACGAGCAAATGTTTAACACTCAATTATCAGAACGGCTGCTGATTAATTTTGTGCTGACAAATGGTTTCATTCATTTAAGATAACAAACTGCTTCATTGAGGACGTTTAACATAATCTATCATCCCACGAGATCATTTATCCCAAGCTGCACATGCAACAATGAGGGGATTAGCTGCACTCACTTGCATCGTCCATGACATCGATGTCAGTTCCCAGCTCAGAGCTGGTAAGGTGGTAGCGGTACTGAATTGGGTCGTTGAGAGCCGACAACAAGATGAGTAGGACCACTGCATTGATGAGCTGTGGGAAAACATTGAAAAAAAAATCAATATTCATTATATTTCACAGTGAAGTTACCCATCTTTAAAATCTTGGGTGGATTTTTCAGGCAATAAGTTTATTATACTTTTAGCAATTCCTTTTGTGCATGTGGCATTTGTTAAATCAAATAAAAGACAAACCTCAAATAATGTAAAAGTTCATAGTAAATCATAAGTAGAGATACAAAGATTGTATCCGTGCAATTGTGGCAACATGTAACGAAGATTATTGGTTGTATTTCTTTTTTAAATTTCATATTTATCAAGTCTTCGTTACATTACTTTATCATTAGGAATCGTTGTCGTATACAAGGGGAATTCACCATCTTGTCCTTTATTCTAATATCAGCCGATATATCAGTTTAGTAACGGAAACTTTTTCGGTATCAACAATCAATCCCTCCAAAAAATAATCCATATCAGGCTCTAGAAAATAGTGAAAAATATTATGAACAAAATTCAACTTGACATTCAATTTGCCTGGTTTGTTGAATCAAGAGCCCATAATTGAATTTAACTTAAAATCCTAATAGAAGGAGACATTGCTGTAATGTTCAGATGCAGTTGTGTTGCAGCATTTATCCAAACAATTATGATGAGAATAAAAACAGGATCTCACGAGACTAACCTGTCATATCTCAACATTGTATCTGTGGAGGTATTTCACGTGTTATTATCAGACCTCTGCTCCCATTGGGTTAGAAAGTCAGTGGCCTGCCGCTCACTGAAGGTCAGGGACTTACCAGGCTTACTGAACTATGTTTAAAACTTCAGGTGATCCCCTGGGTGAAAACAGAAAAGTGACTCTATATTTAACCTGTTCAAGTGTAGGACGAATCAAACAGGGATTCACTGCTGAGCTTTTCACATTCCATCACAACAACAACAACAACAGAAATCTGCCAAAAGGGGAAAGAAAACAGCATGGGAGCAAATTGTGAATTCTAAGATATAATATAAAATAATAAATGCATGGGAATAACCGTGGAAAACCATGTATTATTAAGGATAAAGACCAATGAGCAGAGGCTGCAGTTCAAATGTGTTGTTTTGACGTACAACAGAGGACATTGCTCAAAATGGCAAATGAGAGCAGACAAACAGAAACACAGCAGCAGCCGCAGCAGCTAACTAACTTAGCTTCTCTTCGCTTTGAACTCAACGACAGCTCGTTCTGTCGCATCCCAGCGCTCGTGTCACATTCTGCGGCCATAACTGAAGATGTACGAGTCTGATACGTGGGTGAGAAATGGTGAGAAACGCCACTTACCATGTACCATATCCCCAGGATGATGGTGCCCGTCCGGACATGGCAGCACAGGCAGCAGCTCGTCGAATACCAGCGGTCCCACGGCGAGATCATCTTTACTGCTTTGTTTCTGTGTTTGTTTTTATCCTGCTACGACTTTTCAGGCTATTTCATGAAGGCTGCGGAAGATTCAGAGATTCGAGCCCCTGCGACGAGAGAGCGAGAGAGAGACGGGAATGTCTGCGTCCTTGGTGCGATGGAGGAGGAGGAGGCGGAGGAGGAGGAGGAGGAGGAGGAGGAGGAGGAGGAGGAGGAGCGGCCACTTCCAGCGTATGTTCCCCACGTCTCTGCGAGCGGACTCCCGGCGAACACACGGCCGCTAATCGGGCTCATCCCCGGGTCATGTGACCGGCGGAGGATTTGAGTGATGGGAAACAACATGTCGGTGATTCTCTGGCGTCCTTCTCTCAGAAACAAGCTTTTACTTTTTTTTTATTGTTGATAAAGAAGCATTTAAAAAAAAAAGTTTCCTCCATCATGTTGGGGGAACTGGAGTTAGGACAGGGCCGGATGAGCCTCCCTATAAGGGGGCCTGGGGCAAACATTGGTTTCTGGGCCCCTCTTAAATTTATGATCAATTACTTAGTACACATATATTAATACATGGTTAATTCAAGACTGGCGCACACATAGGAGAACGTGGGAGACCACACAAAATGTAAGATTTAACAGATTTTCATTTTAAAATCGTAAGAACAATTTGGCTAGAGCGTAAGGCCACACATTTGCGGTTTGTAGGAAACAATTTCACAGTGGCATTCCAGAGAAGATTCTTCTTATAGTGGATAACCCAGAAGAAACCCAAATACAGAGGAGTACGCATAATCAGGTTGGTGAAGCTTCCCCGTCAGCTCACTCTAAGTGGCTATTGGTTTCTGTCTGAGCCGATTATCGTAAATATTAAACATGTTTGAATGTGAAGCATGCAGAATGGGGGAGACGGGGATCGAACCACCGACTTGCTGGTTAGTGGACGACCCGTTCCACTTCCTGAGCCAAGGCCACAACTCGTTATCAGATGTCAGTTCCCTCAAAGGTGCCTTAAAACCACTCCACTGTGCACACAACACTTGGGCTCCAATGAAAATCGCTCATGAATCTTTGTAGAGGCATCTTTATTTGGTTGTTTCCGGTGATGAGAGAAAAGCAGATGTGAAAGTCACATGTCACTATGGATTCAAACAGCACTTACCATGTGAGGAAATGTGCCAATGGCAGCAGTTTTATCTGTCCCCAATGTAGCACTGGGCCACCACTCAGTCAAATTGGATTTACTGTAACTTTGTCTGGATCTGTGGGAACGTGTGACCTTCATGATTTCCGCAGAGACGGTGTTTACATGTTGACACGATCAAAGATTGATGTGTTTCATTGCAGCGTTAGAACCAGAAGCCGTCTCTCAGTCAGTATCAACATCCCGCCCCCGGCCTGACAGATGGGCCGGTGACCACAGCTCTAAGCTCTGGTCTGTGGACCGCATCATCGTCACATTAGGGGATTTTCCTCCACTGCCATGACTTAGCAGTGACCAGCCTGTCACCTTTTTAAATGCAATTCGAAGAGCAGACCTCAAACCTATGGTGCAACCTTCCAGCCTTAATGATTTCCCATACAGCAGCTACACTGACCATTTAAATGATCGGATTGACATATTTGCGTAAATATTCAGAGGGATCTGACCGGAGGTTCAAAGCCCGATAATCCTTTTTTCCCAGACCTGCTGGAGAAACATAAATCCCACACCCAGCGTTTGAGTGCACAGATATGTCAGTTGGGCTGTGTAACGTCACCACGCTTCATTGACTTGTTTTAGGACGTGGCAGTCAGGGATTATGTGGGTTTTAGATACAGCGACTTCAGATAGGTCTTTATTTAATACAGCATTAGCAAGTGATTTTCATAGCAAGCCTTTGAGTGACCACAGGGCCTTCCATTACAGAGTGACCTTCAGTATTTATACATCTGCCTTTCGTGCACTCACGCAAGAAACAAACAACGAGCGAGGCAATCCATGAGCAATGGGGGAAAAAACGACGTGATATCCCTCTGAAGTAAGGCTGAATGGAGAGGGAGCCAGAGATTGTGAGAGATTAAAAACTGGTAAATCCGAAATGAACTGAGAGATAAGGGATGGAGAGAGAGAGATGAGGCGAAGGAGGTCAGGCGCTGTAAAGCGTGCCATGCGACTGCCCCCGCCATATTGACTGGGGCAGTGGTTTGGCCTCGGGATGGGTCACTGCGACCGGGCCGAGCTCAGGCCTGGCTGCTGACACAAATTTGCCTCACACCATATAGTGGATCCTCATGGTAATGATCACAGATTCAGGATCAGTTTGTCAGTGGACAGGGAGACAGCACCGCTTCATATCAGTGTTGGTCGTGGTGAATTCTGCTAATAGGACATGCCTCTAATTTATACCTGAAGGTTAGTTTGGAAAGAAAACATAATTAAAAGTGTTAAACCATCACTGTTCCATCAGAATAACAACACATTTGATGTAATTAGCCTGAGGAGCACTGGTTGTTAAACTCATTAAACTAGAAATACGGCCGTGTGGTTGTATGTCTCTACAAACCAGTGCAGTTTCAGTGGTCATACATTTTTTCCAGACTCATCTGAGGTCACTGGGACCTTTGACCACTGGAATCTACTCAGTTTATCAGTGAGAAGTGAACATTTGTGCCAAATTTGAAAGGATTCTCTCAAGGCGTTCTTAAGAGAACACATTCATGAGGCAGAAAAGGGTTTGTGAGGTCAGCTTGACTTTTGACCACCAAAATCTAATCAGTCATCTTTGAGTCCAATTTAATGTTTGTACCAAATTTATAGAAATTCCTTTGAGGTATTCTTAAGATCTTGCGTTCATAAGACCGCAAACATGTTTTGCAAGGTCACAGCGACCTTGATCTTTGACGACCAACATCTAATCGGTCCATACTTGAGTCCAACTGAGAGCTTGCACCAAATTTGAAGATATTCCCTCACAATGTACCTCAGATATCATGTTCATAGAAACTGCATCAACATATGTATGAACAGATGGAAACCCCAAAAACAACATGCCTCTGACTACAGGCTGTTGCCAAAGTAAAGGCATAAAAAAATCCTTAAATGATTCCATTACATTCAAATGCTCTGAGAAGCCAGCAAAGATAACTTGCTGTTTTGTTAATTTTAAGCAATCAACCCATTATCTATTCCGCTTATTCTTTGAGAGTTAGAGATTCATGCTTCGGTCCCTGAGAAACAAGAAGTACAAGGTGATATCAAGCATTTCTGATTTATTTTTCATTTTTACCAAACAAACATAGAAATATCATTTGTTTCTCCTCATTAAACAAAATCATTCACAAAAAAAGACAAGTATATAAATACATTGATTGGATCATTTTAATAATCTGTAAAAATCAATCCAAAAAAAAATAAAAGATGCCTGAAGCCACACCAAAAAAAATCATTTTGTTCTATCTGATCTACAAACAATGATGTACCATGGCCAGCTGTGGCGCTCTCCCTACCAACAACTGACTCCCACAGAAAAGCTGCAATTTGTCTCCTTTGACAAAGCTATTACAGTATATACATCGAGTGGTAAGCTATTCCACGAGCATCAATAGTTAAAGCAAGAGATCATTCCTTGAATTTCATGTAGAGAAGAACTATTATCAAAGTCATGCACAATGAAATTACTCCTGACATCAAAACTTGCAATTAGATGGAAACTATTTTAAAAAAGGACGCAAATGTTATACATCTACAGATTAAGGCAATGGAATTACAGGAAATTCCTTTTGTAAATGTGTAATTGTGTGTGTATATGAGTGTGTGTTTCCTAAATCCAACTGCCATGTGGAATTAAAGCTGCTCCATACCATATCTCTGTGTATGTTTTCATTCTCAATTTACATCAAGAAACAAAAGTTACAAGTTTCACATTCCACAGAAAAAGGTAGTAAAAAAAACCCAAACAATCCATTGACATCAAAGGGAAATCAATGCAGCCTTTTGCACAGTGCAATCACAGAACTGGAAAAAGCCCTTACAATCTGTACATATGGCATGGCTTTTTCTAGCACAAAAAACCAGAAGATAGCATCTCTAAAAAACCAGAAGAGAGAGAGTGCAGGAATCGGGGTTCAATCTCTAGAAAAATCAATGCACAGTCTCGTCAGATGAAGACGGACAAGCTCAGAATGGTAAACGTAAAGGGACAATAGTCGATAGTGCTACTGCTTTCTGGGATCATCACACTACTCCTGAACGTTACACTGCCTCCTAGTGGTTCACATCAGTTACTGTGCTCTCGGCTGAAGAGTCCCAATGCCAATTCAGAATCTGTTTTATAAATTAAGCTAAATTATCTGATGAATTTTTACTTTTTCAGCATTTTTTTAAAAATAATTTTTTAAATCAAAGTTTCACCATAATATGGTTAAATATGCAGCTGGTGTCTTTGCTATTCCTCTCCCCAAAGAGGCAGAAGTGTATTTTTTATAAGTGTTTGGATCCAATTATTACCCTTTGGGAGTGATTGTGTAGATTGTTCTAGGGCCAAGATGTTTTTTTCCCTCCAACCACTGTGACTGACACTGAATTCAACAGGTCCACAGCTGCCATTCTTCATCTAGGAGCTTTTACAAACTAAACAGCAAACAGTCGATAATTTGTAATTAATAGATATCAATGAAAATTAATTTAAAAGGTCAAGTTTGGACGTATTCCAATTGTCATCCTGTGTACATAGGAAGTGTTATGGATAGCTGTAAAAATGACTTCTTCATACAAGTCGTGTAGCAATGCCTTTGAGAACCAACAAGTAAATAGTCTAAGTGCTGTAAAGTTCAGCCAAAACTGATAGGAGGCCTCCAGCAGTGTATGAACAACCACATGAAAGTACATGCAACCTACATGCAACAACCAGGATGAATCCCTCTGCCAAAGCTCAGCAAGGAAAATACATCAATTTGGCTCATAGTAAGTTAGCTGAAACCTCATATTAGCTTTGGGTAAACGCAAAAATGCATGTTTGTACAGTAAAGACGAGTGTGTCTCATAGTTGCTCTGTGATGGTGTTACATCCTGGCCAGAATGAAGAGGACGGATGATTACAGCGACCGATAACTGTCAATATATGTACATCATGTAAACGTTGTATTTCAATAAGCCTCAGAGAACTCCCAACCAACCCTTTTAGACGGATCTGAGACTCTATCCGATGAACACTTTTTAGGAATTTGATATACGGGCAGCAACATGAATAACAAAAACAAAGTGCAACTCATGGGGAATAAAAATTGATGGTTCTCTTTAAAATAATAATTAAAAGAAAAACATGTCGGTTTCTTTTTGGATTAACAATGATAACCAAACACTTTTGATGCCATTAAAAAAACAACTACATAAACATGTACCTACACTGCGGGTCTAGCTGTCCTGAAACTCCACTCTGGCTGCAGTGTAGCAAATAGTGCAAATTAGTTAAGATTTCAGTCCACAGGACCAGATTTCATCACTACATTTACCCAAGCAGGTGATGTCTACTGTTTATTTTCTGTTTTGTTCAGGTCACTGGTAAACTGTTAATGTAGCTCAGAAACAAACTCTGTACCTAGAAATTATTGCATGTGATATATTTAATAACAATCGTTTGCATATGTTTAGTTTTAACCTGTGATGTGACTTCATGTTTCCCGTCGGACTTTTTTCTTCTGCGAAGGTTTCGGAGGCTCCGCGATTTGCTCGGACATCTCTGCAAGTACAAATTCAAGTTAGATTTAGATCCATCTCCAAATAAATCCTATAGAACACACAGACATAAGTTACGGCTTGTGCTTTATATACTTTTATGTAACAGAAGAAAGACTGACTTAATAGTTGAGAAGACACTATACAGTTGGAACCATAGACTGTATGCAAAGAGGGCTTAGGTAAGTTTGGTTTTAATTAGTTATTTGATGCCATAAAAACGAGGTGAAACGTCATGATTGACAGCGGAGACATCACTATAGATACCCGATCACTACTGCACAGACTCTGGCTCCAAGTGCACAAGATGGCATCGTTCATATCCAGGATATTTTAGCTGTAATTTCTGGATAGTGGGAGGAAGTGGAGACATGTTGTCAATCTTTACATACAGTCTATGGTTGGAACATTTCTTCCCATTGTGATGTTTTTCTGCACAGTGAGAAAAAAAACGATTCAGACTCAGAACTGTTGAAACCTACTCTGAGCGGAAGATATGCTGGGATTCGGCTTTTTGGAGGCCATCACGGGAAGCTCTTGGGCTTTGGCCGCTGCGTTGACCAGGGGTGCTGTGCTCACCACCTATAACCAAACATTCATAATGAGATTCCCATTAAAAAAGGGTAAATGTCAACAGTGCAGCAGTTTTATACTTTACTCCCACATATTAATCTGAGAGCTTGAGGTTCTGTTTTCTTGCCTGAGCCTCGGATGCAGCCTCCTCTTCTGCTTTCTTCTTCTTTTTCCTCTTCTTCTTGGACTTTGCTGCTCCCCCAGAGGAATCCTCGGCATCCTTCTCATCCTCGGATACCTGCCCAGACAAAAACACATTCAAATATTTTCAATTGAAAAACAATATCTCTAACTTCTAGTCAGAGAAAATGGCCAGAGCAGATGAATCAAGCAATTAAGAGGTCCAATAGGGATTAACACTAAAAATGCCATTCCTAAAGCCTGTCACATGTCTTCAAGAGTTTAAGGCTGCGATTAGTGAAAGTTTGAATAACAAGGGATGTGGAGGCCCTGAAAATAGAGCAAGACCTTGTTGGGGGCAGGCTGTTCCTTCAGGGGAGCGGCTGGCGTCACCAACACAGGAGGCTCTTCATAGTTGCCCCAGTGCTCTGCTGGGGCATTCCAGTCAGAGGTGGAGTCCGCTGCTGCTGCCAGCCCGTCTAAAAAAAAACATTACAGCAATTAACTAGATGGAATTCAGATCAAGGGAATTGTTTGAGAGGGTTTGGTTTACAGTATAGGATGGGCTTTTGAAACACTTACTGTAACCAGACCATTCATCATCAACGGTTGGGTTGCTCGCCCACGGCAGCTCCATTGAATTGGATATTGGGTCTATGAAAGACACCGGGGAGGTAAAAACATTAAAACAGCTACGACTGAAAATATAAAAGCATTTAAAAAAAAACACTGATAAGGTGATAGAGCTGGCAGTTAATCACAATACAAACCTGAGGTGTTGAGTCTCCGCATGGAGAAGGACACGGGGTTGAGTTCAGTCTTTATGCGACCATCAATGCCACTCCATGCTGCTGGCACAGAAACACAGAATAAAACATATGTGGAATACAGTCCAAAGATGTATTTATTCTATATGATCTATTGTTTTTAAAATGTTTGGACAAGAATGATCAACTTATCAATATAACCTCCACTCAGCCGCTCTTTTTCTTGCAATACCACTACCAGCTAATGGCTCAGTGGGGCAGGATATTCTAACCTCATTTTCTTTCCTCATTTTTTATTTTAGCAGTAGAAGTGGCAGCATTTTATTGTTTTGCTGTAGCATGTTGACTCGTTCATCTTTACAGCCACACTTACGTTTTAAAGCCAGCATTCTGACAAAAGCCACAACAGTAAAAAAAAAAAAAATGCTCTTATGCTTGTTTGAATCTCCTGCTGCAGTTACTGTTTATATTTGAGATGCAGAAAAGTTCTGCCCATGTGCTACCTTGTGCATCCTGTGTCCAGCGCTGGGGCTCAACTGGGCCCCGGTAATGCGGAGCAGAGGGCACGTTCCTCCACTTGGTTCCATCCATGGCACTCATCTGACCCTGAATCTTCAAAGAACTGTCGGTCCATCCTACGCCGTTAACTGAAGGCTCCTCTCGCCAGCTGGAGGACACTGAGGTGGGAGGCATGCAGGAAGGCAGAGAGTCAGACTGGGGCAGTTTGGTCAAGTAGCGACAATCTTAAAATTATTTAAAAACATTAACAAAACTTAACTCAGGAAAATAAAATGTCAGGGAAAAGGAGAATACCTTTACTAGCTCCACTGGCTGTATCCACCTTTCCACTGGTTCTTGGAGGCAGCGACTCTGAAAGTGTGGGCAAAATAAAATTGCTTGAGTGTAATTCAACAAAGCCAGATTATTGCTTATTTTGACTATGAGTGAAAATATCTACATTTAAAAAAAATGTTCATTTAATTATTTTTTTAGGGATTTTAAATGAAACTACATTTGATATACACTCAACCTTTCGATTACTTCTCTGGCCTTGTATACAACACAAAACCCCCATTTCTACCATCTACACACAGTCAGCGTTTGTTAGATGAATACCATGGTTTCCTCTGTGCTTCTTGGCGTTGGTGGGGGCTGTGGCTGCAGTTGTCACATGGGTTTTGGGGGCCTCGACACCTCCTGAGCTCCCAGAGTCCTCAGGGCCTTTGTCCTTCCTGCGCTGCTGCTTCTTCTCACGGTTACTGACTTTGGTCTCCCATGCACCTGGGTGACAGACACAAAAACAACAACAAATGGTTAGATGTCTTGGTTCGCGCAAGGGAATGAAAAATAAATATTTTTTATAGTTGATGCACAAGGAGCCTAGCAAGAACAACTAAAGAGGAAGATTCTTGTTGTGAGTAAAACAAAAATGGAGAGTTCTAGTATGCTGGAAATAGTGAGAAAATGAATGGGGCGTAAACAGGATATAGCTGAGCAGTCAGTTTCAAAATGAGAAGTTGTGAAATTCCCCTACAACCGTTGAGTCTTACCATCCTCAGGTTCCTTTGAATCATTTGTAGACACATGCTGAACTGGTTTCACGTCCGTCTTCAGTTTCTTCTTGTTCTTTTTCACCTGCACAGGGGCCTGCACCTCACGGACCTGGGGACAAAGACATCATTAAATTGGTTGGGCACCGACAGAGGGGCTTAAGCAATATTACACCAATAACATAATTGTTTCATAAAATATTAGGACAACTCAGGAAGACTGGAAAAGGAAAAACAATTCTTTGGGCTGCTCTAACTTTTGGCCGCAGAATGTCAAACACACCTTCCCCGTTTTGATCTTCGCGGCCTGCTTGGGAACCACCTCAGTCACTTTGACTTCCTCCTGAGCGACAGTCACTGGCTGCCCATTAGACTGAGTCTTCTGCGGGAGAAAGACACGAAATCTCATTAACAATGTGATGTTCACAGATTTTACTTTCAAGATGGATCCTAACACTACGTCTGTCTGCAGCATCCCTCGCGAATGCACCTTGAAACTGCCCCATAAACAAAAGGAAATATTAACAAGGGCTGGGCGCTAAAACAATAACAGGCACAATATAATTGTCATCAATAGCAATATAACGAAAGTTCAAATCATATCGATATTTTTCTTTTTTCGTTCGGCAAGCATAGTGAAAAGGTACACCACACACACAGTCTATGGTTGTAGCTCACAATTGTAAAATAAATTGCGGTTTATCAAGTGTGTCTTTCTACTCATAAAGAATAAGATTAAAACAACAAGCTTCACAAAGGAGCAAAAATCAAAAGGTCTTTAAACTTGAGATGAATAGAAATGTAGAAATTCATTGTGATCAAATTGTTGATATCGACTGATGGCCCTATCGCCAACCTCCAACATCAACATGACATCGGAACTACAACGGCTTAAAGAAGGCTTTTTGAAAATCATAACTTTGTTCAAAGATCAGTTTATTAATCAGACATTATTCCATCATGTATTAACTGCTTTTTTTGCTACTGCTTAAGTAAAATTCTGCATTATTATAGCTGCTGTCTTTGATTTTAGATTTTGCATCACAACTCTTGGTGCCTGGGATTTTTTTAAAAGAGACATTGTATTAATTTGCTTTTTGTCTGAGATGATTTGTTTTCATTGTATTTTGTGAAGCTAGTTAGCGTTAGCATCCTTTTCCAAACCAAACCCAGTGATTCGCCGGATCTCGAGTCTTTAATTTTCCGTAGTGGGACTAATTGAGGATAATCTTGTCTTTATTTAAGTCATGAGTACGTCCATCACATGACGGGCCCCGTGTAGCTTAGTGTATAGTGAGTAAACAACGCGAGTGGAAACCCTAACGAGAATTAATATATGTGTGTAAAATAGCTAGCAGGTTAGCTCGCAGGCTATGAAACGTTAACCCTGGAGTCTCTTTGTGTTTACATGTCAGAGGAGGAGATGTTTGAATTGAGCGACCTGACTGAGCACTTTCCTTCAGCCTCCATTGTTTCTAGCCATCGCACTTGTTTCGTTTCAGTCTCACCGTGACTCGACAGCTCGGTACCGCAGCCTGCGGAGCCCTTTCCCCCGGTTTCTTCTTGTTCCTCTTCTTCGGTTCTTCTGGCTTCGCAGCTATAGCCACGTTGGCCTTGACGGGCTCGCACTGGGTCACCGGGTCTCCTCGCTTCTTCGCGGTGGCCCCACGGCCGCAGACGGCGGCCCATGACAGCGCTAGCAGCAGCAGCAGCCCCGCCGCGGCCGTGGACAGGACGACCCATGTCGGGTACAGCTCGGGCTTCAGACCCAGTTCCACCCCGAGCTGAGCCTGGACGTAGCCTTGTCCCGACGACAGGAGCTCCTTCAAACGGCCGGAGAGCAGTTCGGCTTTTTCCAGCGCGAAGCCTCGCAGGTCCCCTGCCATCTTTCCAAATTTCGAAAATGCTAGCTAACTGTTAGCTACCATAGCCTGCATCCGTATGCTAACGGAGGAGTGGCTAATCCAATCTGGTTATTATGTGAGATATCAGTAATGCTACCATTAGCATTACATCAATACATATAGTTACTGATGTGTTGTGGCCATTTTAAAGTCTAGATCTCTATAATGTTGCTAAACCATATTAATCACTAGTCACCAAAATATGAAATAAGGCTGGTGAATGAACAAATGATTCATGATTTACAACAAAGATACAACTTTCATTTTACAAAACATTTTATTGATCATTAAAAAAAACGATAAGACATTTCACCATAGAAGCCAACACCCCCGATCTTTAAACTCCATACAATATAATCTACATATGTACCATCCTCCAGCATCAAGTGAGGTTTGAAACGAACCTAACTCATTCTTTATATTTGACCTAACCTCAACTGTGCCAAAGTAAAAAAAACCTTCACTGACCGGGCATCACCATATTCCACTTTGTTGACTGTATTGGCTGCTAAGTATCCCAAGGTGTAATTCTCAATCCCTTTAAAAATGTATGCTTTATCGCTTTCTTTAATTTCTTTACTGCATAAAACAAATAAATAAATAGGTCAAAGGTAATATGTATGTAACAACTCCGTTTCAGAAGTCTGCATCCAGTGTGAATTCACAGTCCGCCATGCTCGACATGACTCCAAATCTCTGATACTCGGCCACTCGTTTCTCAAAGAAGTTGGTTTTCCCCTCCAGCGAAATGGACTCCATGAAGTCGAATGGATTTTCCGCTTGGTAAACCTTGAAAAATAGAAGGAAGTAAAAGTTACTTAACAGTATTGCACACAGTTAATCCAAAATGAGCATGGTATAATAAAGTATGAAAGGAACGAGGTTCACAGTGAGGCTTCAGGGGTACTTCTGCTTTAAACAGCATAACTTCCCTTGCATAAAGAATGGAAATGAGAAAGGACTATTTTTCTTCCATTGCATACAAATTTTGATAGAAATTACCTTATCAAGTCCGAGGTCAGCGAGCAGCCGGTCAGCCACAAACTCAATGTACTGTTTCATCAGACAACAGTTGATTCCAATGAGATCCACTGGCAAGGCCTCTGTCAAGAACTCCTGCAACACAAGACAGGATGTGATGGTTTATTCACGGATACTATTTGTGTTGTGCACTATAATCCATGATAATTATTCGTCCACAACTACCTGCTCAATGCTAACAGCCTTGGTGATGATGTCCTTCACTCTGTCCTCTGATGGCTTTTTCAGCAGGTAGCTGTAGAGCAGGCAGGCAAAGCTGCAGTGCAGGCCCTAGGAGACACATTGATACACACTTCAGGGTGGCTGATGTTAAAACAAACAAGAGCATCTTTTAACTGTTTTCATAAACAAACTGTGACGGCTTTTACTATCCAAACTGAACCAAGGGCCCCGCTGCAACTAAGACAATGTTTCAACAGCAAAATGTGGTTTCGACAGCTGAAGTAAACATGATTAACATCACGAGTGGTGAATGCAGCCAGTAATACACCACAGTTACCTCTAACAACAGCTGAGGAACATGAAATGATGAGGGGAAAAACTTGCAAAGCCGAAGCTACATACAGGTGTCTGAGAAATCATCCAACATAACGGTCCTCCTCAGAATTATGCAAATTAAATCCCCGTTTTAATCTATGTGTTGCAAGATGTCATATTTAACTTTAAGGTCAATTTTGAAAGTATATAAAGAATTATGTAAACTCCATGACTGCACTGAGTAATATGTATTGAGTAGCCTGACATCACTTTGAGATTTTTCGTAACTGCCTTCGATTTTAAGCGTACCTTTTCAACAGATAGGAAAACGTGTCTTTTAGTTTGTGAATTCCTCTCACCTCATCCCTGCTAATCAGCTCATTGGAGAAGGTAAGCCCGGGCATTAAGCCTCTCTTCTTCAGCCAAAAGATGGCAGCGAATGAACCGGAGAAGAAGATTCCCTCCACAGCAGCAAAAGCCACAATTCGCTCACCTGGGGGGAAAAAGTCAAACTGTCATGTATATTATCTAGCCCCAATAAATGAGAAGAGTCATTGTCCATTATGTTCCTTATATGATACACTGATGTTAATGTCATGCCTTCCTTACCAAATGTGGAGTTGCTGTCATTTATCCACTGTATGGCCCAGTCTGCTTTTTGTTTCACACATGGCATCGTCTGAATGGCATTTAACAAGTGGTCCCTGAGACACATAATTGATTTTAAACATTTAACATTACTTGTTCAAAACAAGCATAAAAGCACAGTTACTATGTAAACTATTACAACTGTTAATGTACAATACTGAATCATAATGGCTAAACATGTTTTACTTACAAACATTTATAAACAGGTTAATGTCTGAAGGAAGAGGATAAGATGAATGTAAAAGATTTTTATTGTAGAACATTAAAATATTAAATCCTTTTGCTTCTTATAGGCAACCTGAAATTGTTGTCTGTGTGTATTGATACAGCTGGTACACCTGGGAATGCAACAGAAAAATAACCAGTGTTGTAGACTTATCCTGTGATCAACAGGTGCAGGTCTCTTACAGTTTGTTTTGAATCTTCAGAGAATTAGATATACAAGATAAATTGTCTGTTTGTGGTTATGCACTTACACCACATTGAACAAGGCTGTGACATATAATCTTTGCCATCTAGCCTTTACTGAAAGAAGAAATTATTCACACTGACTTAGTGGAGTGTAAATATGTTCTCATTCGACCTTATATACCTTTTTTTATTAAAATATTTTACAATCTGCTGTTACATTAAACCACAATTTATTTAACAATGGCTTCAGTTCACCCTTTTCATAATGTTAGACAGAACCACTGAGCCACCACCAGAAAGTACTGGACCAATAAGCCACTGACCTTTCCTTCAGGTCCCTAATGTAAGTGTTGATGAGCATGCTGTACATCTCCGAGTGAACAGTCTCTATGAGGATCTGGAAGCTGTAGAAGGAGCGAGCTTCAGGGACCTGCACCTCCTGACTGAACCGCTGCACCTGTTCGATAAAACACAAATGCATCAAGCAAAAATGTTACTCTGGCACATCCTGAATGCAAAATGATCAGTAAGTCTAGTTGCAATTTATACAATTTGCTATGAAACATCTGTTATAATTAGAAAGCAGTACATTTTGGCAGGGGAAATATAGTTTTACAAGTGACTGTGGAAGATAACAGACCTGGGTTCATTTATTGCTCTATCAATTCGTTATACATTTAACAGGTACTTTCAGGAACATCTTGTGCTCTCTTTGGATCCCACTAACACCTCTCTCACCAGGTTCTCATTGACGATGCCATCACTGGCAGCAAAGAAGGCGAGGATGTGAGAGATGAAGTGTTTCTCTTCTGGTTTCAACCGGTCCCAGTGCGGCAGGTCTTTGGATAGATCGACCTGAGAGACACAACATGAAGAGTAAATCGGTGTCATACACTGATCAAGTTTTTACATTGATAACAAGCTGTGGTGGACAATCAACTGGGAGTAAGCTTTGGATTTGTAAATGCTAAAATGTAAATATGATGGGAGGTTGCCATATTCCACTTTGTGTGGTAATTTATCCGACATTTTAATTGAAAAGTTTGTCATTATTGTTATCTGTGTATTTTCCACTAACGGCAGGTCAGAGAAACGCTAAAATCGCGGTACCCACCTCCTCCACCGTCCAGAAAGAGGCCTGTGCCTGCTTGTACATCTTCCAGATTTCGGGGTACTGGATGGGGAAGATGACAAACCGTTTGGAGTTCTCCCGGAGCAAAGGTTCCTCCTCTGTCTCGGAACCCCTTTGGCATTCTGCACTTTTATCTTTGCCATTCTGCAGAGAGCCAGAGCAAAAATACACATGTTGAGATGAGATCATCCTTTATTATGGGATACTATTACAGCAGCAAGAGTCAAAAACAGGCATCAGTAAGTAATAATAAGTAAGATGCAATACGTAAGTTCTAATAGTAGAAATAATAATATATAAATACAACATATTTATAACCCACATTTAATTTATTTTTACTCTGTTTAGACACGTTTTTGTGGACTGTACCTTTAATTACCAAAGATGCTACTGCTACTGCGCCTGCGCCTTACAGTCTCGTAACACCCACAACAATGGCTGTTTAACATCTACATCACATATAATGTGCTTTTTAAAAAGTTCTAACAACACAGGAAACCATCGTGTCACCTTCCATTGACACTTTTAAACGTGTTGTCTCCATTTCAGCGGCTGTTAAAACACATGTCAGCTAGCTAACAAGGAGCTAGCTCCACAATGACGTTAGCCCACAAGCCTTCGCAGTGCAGGACCACGCGTAGATTTTCATTAAATACCAGATTCTCACTTATTAAACAGCAGAGTCCAGTCAGATGTGACCGCTACCCTCAGTCTACGTTCCTCTGTCTGCACCACGCACGGTGTCTGTCTGTGTTGATGCGGTTTACCTTTAGCTGGAGATCGTCAGGCTGAAGGTTTATATTCATCAGAGCCTTTCCCTGGGACTTGTTCACCGTCGGTGTCATTGGAGCTGATGTCGGTTCCTCATGCAGCTGCAGCTCTGTCGGTCGAACCGGTTAAAGAGACGAGCCCAGCGAGCAGGGGAGCGCGCCCCTAACGGCCACATGCGACGCTGCACTACACAATCTCTGCATAAATACATCTCTTAAAAAACAACAACACCTGGCTAGACTCATTTGTGAAAACACAGCATCAAGTCATCGCACTGCAGTCTTTGCCGTGGTGTAACTGAGGGATGAGCTACGGAGCTCCACTGGTCGTCCTGACGTTCTCCAGAGGGGCTGAGAACGCAAATGTCCCAGTGAGAGCCTCTGGACTTTCTCCAGCCAGCTCCTCATTAATAAAGACCACAGGGTGTCCAAAGGAGCGGATGTGAGAAAACAACAGAAGATCCTCAGCAGGATTCACAGCGAGCGAATGGGCATGTTGATGACGAAAAGGAGGAATACATATATCTCAGGATGAAAAACCAATGCCATAAACATAGAAGACACCAAGATGTCAAAAGATGGTGATAAGGGCCAATGCTGGTGTCAATGTGCTTATCTCCAAGGCAGATTTTATACAGAACATCTTGCCTTTGACTGAACATTATAGATTTCTGTGTGGTGGTGAACTGAGCTGAGAATCTCCTGCTGCAGTGTTTGTGTGAGAGGCAAACTCCGGAGAAAGCTCTGCGGACATCCTCTGGAGTTCATGTCTGAAAACAGCTATAGAAGAAAATGCAGGAATTTGTGAGCGAAAGTAAAGACAGGACGCAATAGTTCAAACTAATAAATGCATTTATTGGACAGGGATGTAGTTCGACACATCTCTAATACAAACAGAGTGTTCATAGATTTATTGTAAACGTGGAGGAACTTTCAATGCAAGTTCCTTTCATTTTGAAATATTCAATTTAACTTCACCCCAGTGTGGATTCGGGGTCACATGTCAATATGCGTGGGAGCTACACCGGTATGTTGTGTATCCCCAACCGGAACACATCGTTTGTGCAAGCCCAATTGTCGTTCTGGTTCTTCAGCATGAACACTTGATGGAAGGCCATTGGGGGATGATCATCTATCTGTTGCAGAAAATGTGAACACAATGGTGAGAAAACAAGCTGTAAACGTTCAATAAGGCAGAAATCCGGCAATATTCACAATGAAATCATACGGTTCCTGCAGCTCAAGTCGAAGTAGATGCAAGACATTGAGAAGGCACTCGAAATTAGATTTAATACCAATTCAGAACAGCATGGAGGTGTGGTTTGACTAAACTGGGAAAGTACCTGGCGTCTGCTGGCAGGTTGGCTTGGCACTATTATGATTTACTTTGTCTGAAACTCTTCCTGCACAACTTGTTTACACAGGAACTGGTAGCAGTTTCAGCCTTCTTCTTTGTTGAAAATGTTCATTTAAATGGGCACTTTTCCCCGCAGAGCCGCTCCTGACCCACCCTTTTTAATCTTTTTGTTATATTATACTTCTTATACAATTACATTATTATTCTATTCCTCATTAATATTTTCATTTTCTGATTTGATTGTATTATTTACCAATTATACTTCTAGTCATACCAATTCCAGTTATTAATCTAATATTATATTTTTGACAGTCCTCATCACTTAAGACTTTCTGAGAACAAGTCCCCAAAATCCCCAAATCTGCAAGTGCAGTCCGGACATTTGGATTCGGCTCCGAGCATCCTGGCTGACTGTCAGCTAGTTTGAGATTTTCAATTGCAAAGTAAAAACAAAAACAATTGACTCATAATATCATACTTCCTCAGAATTTGTCAGACTTACAACTTGACTTGAGACGTATTAAAACCAAATTGAGGGCTTTTGTTTTTAGATAAACAAAGCCTTTGGAAACATTTTAGGGATCTGCAGGGAACCCAGGACACTTAATAGTCTGCAATAAAACATCAACCTGCATTAAAGCACAAATACAATGTAGGTTTTCTATCAGTGCAAAAAGATGCTTTAACTCAAATCTACCAGCTTACCTGTAACTGTCCGAACACCATTATGAGGATGCAACTATCTACTGTGGGTTGAAAGTCTTGTCCTGTGATAATGTGCTTTATGTTCTTGAAAGGCAAGTTCTGTGAAGTGGAGACAAAGGAGTGAGTAAAAATAGTTCATTTAAATTGTATCTGTTGAAATAACGAGGCTCATTAAAGGCACGAGAAAAAAAACTATACTTACTATTAGTTTGTTTGCGATGGCTTCCCTTCCGAAGAAGGTTGTTCCTTCCCACGTCAGACAAGCTGTACTAGACTAAGAGAAAAGTTTGTTCACATCAGAAAGATTTTTGTTCACAAATGTTAGTGACATAGCAGACGTTTAGTGCAACAACACAGACAATACATGAATGGACAGCGAGGAAACTTACATAAAGGTCACCCAGGAGCATCCTGTTGGTAGTGTCAAACTGGGTGTAATATAATTGGACAAAGCCTTCTCCGATCCTTTGCCATAATTCTGTCTCACTAGCCATGTGTGACGCTTAAGATCTGAAAGAAGAAGCAGAGTCTTGTTACCAGCAGTCAAGAGTTGTAGTGGAAAGCAAACTGTTCAATGAACCCATCATGATGAAAACATTGTCTAATTCAAGGTTGTTGACCACCCCTAAGTCACACACACACACAGTTTTGTTGATTTCTCAAGCCGTTTTCCGACATGTACAACGCAGCGGGTGGTTCACTGAACAGAGACGTTCTTGGTCCAACAAACGGCAACAAATCCTCCACATTGTTCAGGTTGGAGTTGGTTCAGCAGCAGAGGCAGAAAGTAACTTATTAACTCCGCTGCGAAGATCACATCATTTTCTTTGTTGGCTCATATCTCCACAAACTCTCTTGACATCTTTGTCGGTGTCTCCTGTTTTTTCACCCGGAGACATTGATTATCTTTATGTTTTTTGAATTCTTGGGTCTTTCGCGTGTTAGAAGCGTCATCAACCCCCTCACCGGCCCCGCCCCGCCCCTGGTGAATCCGGCAGGGGATCCCCTGGCGGAGAGAGTACATAGATAATGCGGAGCCTCTCACTCAGTCATTTGTGTTCACACATGCACCTCCTCTGTAATTTTTCCCGAGGATCTGCGGAGTTCAGAGTATGTCTGAGAGCAGCTTCAGAGAATCTTGGGGATCTTGATTTAAAAAAATCACGCATCTTAAGAGACAGATATCCATGAATGTAGGGCTGGGCGATAAATCGATAAAGATAATTATCGCGAAATAATATTTCCTCGATAGATATATAAGACATGGTCGGTACAACGTCGATAGAACTACTTCCATCTATGTTTGGTAGACAACACCAACAGCCAATGAGAATAGCACCGCACCGAAAACACAAATTGTAAACTACACACACGTCTATTATTCTTATATTATTTGGCAAGTTGTTTAATGAATATTCCCAAATACTATCAATGTGAATTTTCCTGGCGAGCTTCCCGGTCATCATGACAGCATTAAAAACAAGGATATTAGTAAATAATTGGGATTTTTATGATTCATAATTTAAACAGACCACCCACAACTCCCATTTTCCACATATACACAATTAGCTGTTCTCCTGTGTTGTAAATAAACAAATGGGAAAATATATCACTTAAATCAATTATTGGATCGTTTCAAAAAACATTTTTCAGCCAACAACTCAACAGATGGTTATGGCTGCTCCGATGCATTGTTTTCATAATAGTCTGTCATTTCTGATCGTGTGGGGAATATCACAGACGAACAGTACAAGCAATCTGAACACACCACCTCTGAATTAGGAACATATAGCGGTCGAAAACCCGATCAATTGAGAAAATAACCGACAGTGAATGTAATCGTGAGTTGCAGCTCCAGCTTCACTCCTGTAGGTGGAGATCACGCTAAATACCGCTACGAAACTAACGCTGGAAGAGCAACGAGTCGACGGCGTTGTTTTTCCACGATTTGGCCTCATGGACGTAAACCAGTGTGAACGGGAGCTCGGTTGAGATCGAACAAATCGATCCAGGTTCATCGGAACTCGGTGTCGCGCGGGTTTGGGGGCTCACAGTGTCTCACAGTGTCTCGCGGCTGCACACAGCACCGCGATAACTTAGCATGCGACGCAACTTGCGGCTAACTAACTTTGCTGTTAGCACGCATGTTAGCATTCCACCCGGAAATGTGTCAAATGTCCCCGTTAGCGTCGCCTCGGTTAAACCGTGTCGCCACGGAGGTGAGTTGTAAAGTCATCAGCCGGTAAAAGAGTTGTATTCGCGCGGAGAGGGCCGTTGTGTTTGCTTACTTCGGGGCAGACCGCCGGTTCGTCAGCGTGGAGACAGATCCAGACAAACCGAGGGCGACGAGGTTCCCGCTTCCTCTTAATTATGACGCACTCATGACGTCGCGCACAAACTAACCAATAAGGGCCCTTGGTTTATGAGAATAGGGCTGCCCCGAGTCCTGCCTGTCAGGAAACCGCAGTGTTTTCGAAAATTGTCTGATACTTCCACCAACGAGATCAATACCCGGTTAAAGATGACTGTGGCCGAGAGAGAACAACGCAGTGCAAATTAAGAAAATACATACAAGTATAAAAAAACGTGGACATTAAGAACAACCACAACGGAAACGTTTCCAGGGGGACCCCAAAAAGTGATGAACCTGTCTGTAGTTCGATACTTTATGAAGTTCCATCACCACTGACGAGTTGCAGACTTCAGTAACTTCCTTCTGTGATGAGCATCCAGAAATAGTCTTGCACATTTTCTTTGGCATCACTCTCACACCAAGAAGGACCTCTGTAAGTTTATTATTGATCAATTTTTCAAAGAATTTTCCTTATTTTGGTAAAATGTGGCCTTTGGTCTTGTTATCTATTATCCATTAATGCAAATAAAGCAATAAGAGACCCTGTTTTATTAATTTTTTTGGAAGACGTTGCACAATATGTAAACCTTATTTCCAAATCATCCAACAACAAGGATGTTAAAACTTTGAATATCTTTAAATCCTACAGGATATTTATATGATTTATATGTATATTGTACAACACCTCTGGCTTGTATGTTCCTGTTTGTTATTGTTTACAATCCCATGTATACTGGTTTCTTGTTCTGTCTAAAACAAAAAACATCCACAAAGCTTTGAACTACAGCCAGGTTCATCACTTTTTGGGGTCCCCCGGAAACATTTCCATTTGTCGTTTTTCGCAATCGCTTTTGCTTGTGTTGTGACTTTTTGCAGCGCACGTGTCGTCAAATTGATGAAGTTGTTTTTCTATTTGCATGTGTTGAGCTCGCTCAGCCACCGTGAGCGATAGACGATGTTTAGGTCTCTCAGTATTAGTAAAATATCCAGGATTTATACACAGACTGAGGGGTTACGCTGCCTGCGAGACCTAACTCAGCGCGAGAGTCAGATAAATTGAAACTAAAACAAAAAAAACACCAAGACTGAGTCAAAATAAGAATAATAAACCAAAAAAAGTACATATAATAACCATAACAAACAAGATAAACTTCTTGTATATAAATCTTTAATGATCATTTTAAGAACGTGAACCAAAAGCAACACTTAAACAAAAACATATTTATTATTAACTACTTTGGCAAATCATGAATCAAATAACGAATCATCGTTGATTTGTTGAACAGGGAAAGGACCACGTCACACCTCTGAGGCGAGATTTTCTCTAAATTCCTCCATCCATTGTTATGGAACTCACTCACCCGAAGCTTCATCCCCGCCCTAAACTTTGATTCATCTTCACATAATCCGACTTGTGAAGCCGACACAACTCATCAGTATTGTGCTTTTTTTTTTTTTTTTTGTGAAAAGGTGCCATCAAAGATGTAGCCCCACAATCGACGGGATCATCCAAGGCCAACGACGTCAGGCTAACAATAAAGTGAAATCTTCTGAAATGGAAGACATTAAATGCTTAACTGGTTGAGATCGATATTGCACGGGGAGAGCAATAAGATGCTGGAAAAACAGATTAATTCATAACAGCGTGCAGGCTTTTACAAATACTAGTAACAGGAATGTAAAATATAAAAAAGCTGGGTTAATCCTTCGTGTAATACGTCCTAAGATCTTTACAGCACCTCCTTTTGTACCTTTGTTTACAGTGGGACGACTTTGACCTCCTGACTTGTCACATTTAACAACGGACATTTCCTTCACAATTACTGAAAACAGGACTGGACAGAAATAAGACCCTTATAGGCACTTTATAAAAACCAGTTAGCTACAGTTCAGTGTTTGTTGCTGCCGAGAGAACGACACTCAAAATCTGCAGTGTCTCCACACACTTGACTTCCAGTGACTTGTTCAGAAATGCTGCTATTGCTGTGGTGAGGCCGCACTGACAGATCCACTTGCGATGGATGGCAGTGAAAGTTGTCTAAAGTTTTTCCACCCAAAACAGGCCTCTTGAGGTTAGAACCAAGTTATGTGTTGAACGTTTTGGCGTGTCACTGTTCTGGCTGTGACGTGAAATAATCATCTGTCCGGAACACGCTGGGGATTTCTTGACACTGATGCGGTGCTGGTCTTCTCGGGCTGGCCGGTTTCTGTCAACGAAGGGTACACAAATTAATCTCCACTGTCCAATAGCACACACACTAGAGTGGAATCAGGGGCCACTGCTGAGAAAACTGGTTTTGTTTAACAAGGAAAGGGTCTCAACTCTCAGGCTACATCCACACTACAATGTTTTAGCTTTAAAATGTTTCACTGCTGCTATGTTGCTTAGGTTGTTTTAGTTTGAAAACTTCGGGCTGCATTTAAACATCAGTGTGCACGAGGATTGGTGTTTGTGTTTGATAAAAACATATTAGCATGGATGTAGGAGAAGAGACAGTTTCACACCACAGTCCACTATTTATCCCACTGTTCAAATGAGACCACACCAAATTCATCGACAGACACAAAGCAAACTGTGTAAAGCTGCAGATTCACAAGCTCTCACATTTAGGAAGCCTGGGACACTCATTGTGCGGAAGATCTTCTTGAAAGCGCCCGGTAGTGTTCCTACTTCTCCCTCTGCCTGCGTGACCTGCTCCTCCATGGCGTTGACGTTGGCTCCCACCATCTTTACGAAGGCCTGTCGGCAAAAAGATGAGAAAACCTTCATTTTAGGCAAAAATATTTTGCACCAGGAAACTAAATTCCAACCAAAAGGCTTAAAAGGGCCACTTGCTTATTATGCCTGGATAATTTCAACAATGTATAATTTTTTGAATTGCAGAAAGAAAGAAAAGACATATTCTCACACTGTATGTATTTTTTCTTTTTGCAAATTTCCCCATTGTGGGACTGATAAATGATAATCTTATCTTATCTTGTTTTGGCTCAGCGGTCTCAGTTAGTTTCCCAGTGTGTGGGAAACATTAGATTTAAAAAAAAGAACTTTCCAAGACCAGTGTTTATTTCCACTACTGACAGGAGAAAACAGGAAGTGGTTGGCTAATAAAAAGTGGTTCTAGTTCACATTATCTTTACCACTCTCTCCTCTTGTGAGGAGGATATCATATCATATTACATCACATGTTTCATTAATTTCACAATTCTTGTTGGTGTAGTTTCCTTCACAGGAGGCTATTCACTGGATAAAGTGTGTTTTACAAAAGGCACCAAACAAATCATTTCATACAAAAGCAGCGTTAACAGCTTGAACCGGGATCACTTACCTCTAACTTATCAATTCTTTTGTATATTTGTCTCATTTCATCAGACTTCTGCTGGATTTGAGGTAGGTTTTCATTCACTATCTGGGAGGTATCGTTACGGATCTGGAGACAAAACACAGACGAGTTACAAGAGACAAATATACTTGTCATTAGGTTTCAGTGCATCCACAATAACCTAGTCTTTCACTGTTTCATAGCCTGAGCTAACTCACCATATCCAGCATTCCAACAAACTCATCTACTCTCGTCAGCATTTCTTCCAAACTCTTCTCCAAACACAGGATCTAGAGGAGAAATCATTGGAAGTAAAGATAACATTTTAAAATATCAAACACATACATGCAAACTATGTGGGAACTAAAGCTACTGACCACACTCTGAATCAAAGGAGTCAACCTTGGAACTCAATGAAATGTCCTTAAATTGTTTCAGCGAGGGCCACAAGGCCCAAAACACAGGGGCCTTTGTGTTGTTACAGAGCCAGCTCACTCAGTGCCTGGTGTCATGCATATCCACTTAATGTCAACTCCTGAGTGACAGAGAGCCGGTCATCATGAGTAACGCTTAAGGAAACACAGTCAGTACCTTCACTCTCCCCAAGCAATCCTGTTTTCTTTATTAATATTATTATTTCAATGGATTGTGGTCCATATGTCCTGCAGCCCTTTTCCACAGGGAAGGGAGACTGTTGGAGTCATGTCATTTCCCAACCTTGTTCTCAATTATGGCTTATAACTGACAATTAATCAGTCATAAATACATTGATTACAGCCTAAAGAAACATCTCTAATTCTAACTATTTTGGCAAATAAGGAATCATAGCTGTGACCATCCCTGATCTAAGAGTCGGGGCCACATCACATCTCTACAGTTTGGCTTTCTCCAACCTTCCTCCAGCCATTTTTCACCTCTGACAGTTGCCATGTTGATTTAAGTCCACATCTTTAATGACACCTAGACCTTTTCAATTAAATCCACTAGCCCTTTACCAGAGGGAAGATGCTTATGGCAGCTTAACTGTTCAGTTAAATTACACTTTCATTGATTTTGGTCCAAACGTCCTGCAGAGGGAAGATGGTTGAGTGGAGACAGTGGAAGAAGTGCCATGCTCAAGGGGGATCTTACATAATCTGGCAACCCCAACAAACTGTTCTCAATCATGGCTTATTTACAACTGATCAATAGAGGATAGAACCATTGATCACAGACAGTACAATTAAAAAGGTGCACCAGAAACAAAGTGGCACCACACTTGGCTCGTGTTGACATGTTAACCCTCACAGAACCTGGTGTGTCTGTGTGTCTGTGTGTCTGTGTGTGTGTCTGTGTGTCTGTGTGTGTGTCTGTGTGTCTGTGTGTGTGTCTGTGAGCAGCACCGACCTCCTCTCCAGCGGAGGCCCTGATGTAGGAGGAGTAGCTGAGGGCGGTGTGACCCAGCTCCTCGTCGTCCTGCTCCGGGTCGTGCCGGCGGGTCGCCCCGGGCTCCGCAGCTTCGTGGAGGCTCGGGCTCTCCGGGACGACGTTGGCCGCGGCGCCGAAGCTGGGGCTCTGCGACACGGAGCCGCTGCTCAGGATCTCGCTGACCATGGACAGGCTGCTGGCGCTCTGCGACACGATGCCGCTGTCCCGGCTGATCTCCGCACTGGACTCCTCCAGCGGGGACAGCAGGCCCACCCGGTCCACCGGACGATGCTCCATGGCTCCTCTTCCCCGATCTACTGCCGTGTTTTCACCAGCGAGACGTCAGCTGACCCGGTCACGTGTGCTGGGAAGACGACGGCGCATCACGAGGGTCAAAACAGTGGACGGCACAACAGAGCGCGGAGAGGTGTCAGTTCACTGTAGATTATATGTACATGTTTATTACATGTGTGATTAAAACATGTTTCTAAACCCGGACTTTATTTGTAAAGAACCTTTCATGCAGTTAAAAAAAACGAATAAAAACGCAGTCATTAAAATAACAGCTATAATAACGACAAAAACATAAGAAAGTCAAATAAATAGACAAAACAAATGATATAAAAGTTAATACTATTATACTAATAATGGTGATAATGTAATGGTTTATTTCTGTGCACAATCAATTGTTTTTGTTATGCATGATGGACACTGAGGAGGATCAATGTGTTTACGTTTGAATTTGTTAAAATGTTATGCATATTCATATATAAATATGCAAATAAACAAACTGATGATGTGTCTGAAAGTTCGCAGTAAGTTTGTCGGCTTTTAAAAATGTAGCTTTATCTCGCACAAATCTTTATCTTTATATCTATCAACTGAAAAAATTGTAATTGACTTATCATGACAAATAAATTATCAACATTGAAAGAATTGCAAAAGTGATTTTATGTGACCCTGAGGTTCATTGCCTGTATTGCAGAATCTCGGCCAGCAGGTGGCAGCCAGAATCACCGCAGTGGATTTGAGTTGTGTGCACGGGTCTGATGCAGAAACAGAAACTAGCACTCTGGTTTAAAATGGCTTGCGTTTCATTTCAGTGCACAGAACAAGTTTCCTGTCAAATTAGTTTATTTGGAGAGAAGATGCAGGGATGAAATCCTCTCAAATATATATTGAGACACGGTAGAAGAATCACATGGAAGTGTTTTTCCACTTTAAACTTAACATTTTCGTAGTTAAGATGCAGTTTATTTTCATTTCATTTGCCAGATAAGCATCACTTAGCAACCGACATTTCCTTCATGTGCAGGTCGCCACATGATTGACAGTCACTGATAGCAAAGACTAATTATGTGACTGACAGGGTTTCGGGTCTCCCACTGAACCCACAATCTGCTGCTCGGCGGTGCAGATCACAACCGAGGCAGAGCAGCTGGATGTGGATGATATGTTTTCTGTTAGAGCAGCGTCACATGCTGGGTAAACACGGCAGACAAACATTCATTAGCAGAGAGGTGAAAGGAGTTGGATGCTGCTGAGGGCCTCTGACCCGCGACAGAGCTGCATTCCTCCTGCACGTCCAGGTCAGGTACACCGGCTGCAGCCAACAGTCAGAGGATGATAAGAAAAGTGAAATTCAACCTTCAAATTCTCCATCTTCATTTTCTGGTGTCTACAGCGAATCATTCTGTGTCGAAACTTGACCCTCCACTCAACCTGCGACAGCCACGGGCTTGTGGCATGAAGCTGCAGATTTGCATGTCTACAGTGAGGTTAAAGCGTCAATAAGAGACACTCCGATAATGCTTTCGTTTGCCCTCAACCGTTCACCATTTTGAATAATCCACTGTAGCAATCGGTTTGTTGTTTGCTTGAACTGCAGAATGGCAACAGCTCAGTATTTTCCAGAAAGTCACACCCTTGAGGGGAATGCATTATCGTAAAAGATGTCGCGAAGCTTATGACATGTTTTATGGTTTGGAATTCACGTCCTCCAGATGCTTCTGCAGAAGTGGGAACTCAGAGTCTGACTATGATTGTAGTGAAGAGCTAGAAGACACTTGTTGTTCTGAGGGGTTGAAACCTAAAATTGCCTGTTTGAGGCAGTTTTCCCTCTGAATTGTAAAGCTGAAATCACTGCATCATGTTTCTTTGCTACAAAAGTCTGGTGAAACAAATTCAATTAAGTAGCATTTATGCACAAACAACTGTGAACCAGCTCTGCCACTATCCAGAAATGAAGCCAAAATATCCCAGATACAAATGCAGCCATTTTGCATTGAGGTGTAACACTTTAACATACAACTACCTAAAATGACAGAATCCATCGTTGAGAAAAGATTGTGTATTTACTCTCTTAACTTAATCATTTTTTAAAAGTCACAATATGTAACTGAATATTTTCTGATTAAATACCTTGAACTGGCCATTAAGTGGTAACAAAAACAACCAAAAGTCATAGTACTCTGGTATCTATCAATTTGTCTTACCACCAGAATTTAGCAAACTATCTATATTTTAATTCAAAATTCTACTCAAATTTAACAATTGTGGCTATTAAGAGGCTCTCATGATAATAATAATTAAGAATCATAGCTTTTTAATTACACAATACAGTAAACAATAGCCAAAGTGTGAGACAGAATAATTTATTGGAACAGATACAAGGATTTGATCACAATCATCAATGCATAAAAGAACTATAAAAAAAAAAAAAAAAATCATTCTCTACACAGCATTTATCAGAATATAAGAAATATAGATTTACTCTTTAAAAACATCCATAAGCAACCCCAAGTTGGTCCCAGTAATAAGAATGAAAGGTCTTTATAAAAGTGGTCACTAGCAGGAGATGTCGTTCAGAACTATCCGATACAGTGGACTCGCCTTAAAACAATTATTTGATCCGATGCTTATTACATACATACGTACAAGTTTTTTCATTTTAAGACAAAAACAACCTTAAAAATATAAGAAATATACACAGTTTCCTTGTGTCATGGCTCGCAACTTCCTATTATTATTATCTTGTAAAAACAAACAGAAGTTACTCAACTTAAAATCTGACAAAACCCACTTGTGCTCATATTTATCCGCTTTCCAGTTTGAGTCTCTGAGCAGTCTGGGATGTTTATGTCTCTGAGCGCGTGCGTGTGTTTGTAAGTATTATAGGGTAATGACGGTGCCATCCTCCTCCACCCCCCCCCTGGGCAGCGCAAGACTGTGTCGTGGGTCCGTTTTCAGGGAGCTGAGGATTTTGTGCAGGCTGCCGTTGCTGTGGCGGAGCGCCGGGTTGCTGCTGTGGTGCGGCGGCTGTACGTGGTGGTGACTGTGCTGGGACTGTTGGTGCAGGCTGTGCTGCAGGTTGAGGTCTCTGTGAAGCTGGTAGCTGAGGCTGCTGTGCTGCTGTTGGTGGTGGTGCTGCTGGTGATGCTGGTGCTGCTGCTGGTGCTGCTGCTGCTGGTGGTGGTGGGACCCTCCGTTGAGGCTCGGCTGGGAGCGGAAGGAGGCGGTGGAGACTACCGATGAGGGGCGTGTGGGAGGGCTGGGAGGCGCAGCGAGGCCTGGAAGCGTAGTTGGCGTCTGCTGGTGTGTGCGAGACGCGCTTGATGCCAGGGAGGCGTTTGACCTCTGAGACGGCCGCTTGATGCTGCTCTCAATGACAATATCTGTATCTTCGTCACTCTCCAGGTCGTCTTGGTAACCTTGTGCTCCGGAGGACGTGGCTCCCATGGAGGCCACAGACAAACTTGGATAACCGGTCGATCCGCTGCTGTCAGACGACTGGCCGGAGCTGCCCGATATCCTGCTGCTGCGGACCACGTTATTGCGCTGGTTCACGGGCTTGACCGTCACGATCAGGTTGTGGCTGTTGGCGATCATCATGTCCGTTACCTGATCCAGGGACTTCCCAGTCACTTCGATGCCGTTCACCTCCAGCACCTCGTCGTTAACCGCCAGCAGCCCGGTGCTTTCCGCCAAGCCCCCGGGCACCAGTCGGGATATGAAGATGCCGGGGACTTTCTCCAGCCCGTGTGGTGTCACCCGTACGCTGGTTCCATCTCGGATGTAAAAACCCAAGGGTTTGTCTGATCCGTGGCGATACAGCCGGACACGACGGTGAGATTCAGGGAGGATGTCCACATCGATAATGGAGGAGACGGGCCGGAAGTCCTGGGGCATGCCGATGCGGATGTGTGGCCGTTTGCGGTTGATGTCGTTGTTGCGCAGCGCGACCACTGCCTTCTTCCTGCGGGTTATTGTGTTGGTGCCAAAGTTAGCGTAGTCGACCTCTTCTGCAAAGACATAAAAAGAGACAGGAAAAGGTTAGCGTTAAGTATTCAGGGTTGAAAAACAGTCTTTCACGTGTTACTCGTTTTCCAAATGCAACAAAGAGAGAAGAAAAATATGAGTGTCACAACAAGCGGACAACATAAAGGTTTCCATACTTGAACTACACAACCTGTGCACACGAGCGCTCCAGTGTTTGCCTACGTCTTTAAATCAAACCACCTGCCTCACAAACTCAGGAACCTTTGCTCAAACTATGCACAGATGTACTTGAAAAGAATTTTCCTGCGAGAAACCTGCTAATCATTTGTACAGATTTCATTCCACATGTGACATTAGCACAGTTTTTATTACTGAAGCCATAAACAAGGCCCCGGTGCTTTAGTCCTGAACCGGGTCCCTTTTGGAATGAGAGTCCAAACTATGCATCACAAATGACATGTGAGCATGTCAACTATATTCACTGCTACTACTGACATGCAGTGTGTGTGTGTGTGTTTGGGTAAATGCTGAGCTTGCAGAACATTCCTGCCTGTGCTGACAGAGGTGACCCACCCTTTTGCTACCAGGCAGTAGATGTAGGGATCACCAGTGGGCCTTTATGCACTCAATCACTCACACAGGCACACACATGTACGAACACAAACCTTAAAAACAGACAAAAATACGGATTTAACTCTCAAGTTATACGACAGGAACTGATCTAGCTGAACCAGTTAGCTCGAAGTAAGACAAGATAAAACACGGTGCAAAGAATGAGCTGTGAGGCAAGATCAGTGGGTTAACCACAGTTCAAGCATGATGTTGCCAACCAAAGATTTACAGCAATCAGTGAAACAATGAAACCCTTCACGGAGGACGAGATCATCCTCACACTGAGAGACTCACTTCTATACAACGACATATTAGCTGAGATGGAGTTGCATGGCCAAAATAAACGAAGGTGGATTGATTCCCTTAACGGTGTAAAACTTGAGGCAAACAGCCATTCTACTTTGTTATTGTTGGGCGTGTGTGTTGGAGTAAACAGGAAGGCATGCATATCCCGCTGGACATGGGACTTAGTAACAGCCCGACTCCTACATGGTTGTAAAATGCAGAATTTAACTGCACAACAGTCAGCAAAGTAAACAGGGTCAGCAACGCTTATACACACACGTTCTACAAGGCTGATGCCGGTTGTTTTCTCCTGGAAGGGGGTCATGTGATAGGAGGCTGTCGAATTAGCGAAGGCTAAGTCCTGACCGTAAAGACTCAGTCAGCGAGAGTCTACGCCATTGTTTCCAAACTGCCCCTCCAGACTAAAACGCAGACCAGGAGTGTTCAAACTTCTCAGTTTTAGCGTATTGTGGAAGCCAAGTGAATCCATAGCAGAGATGATGCGTGAGGATATAGCATAAGAAAAGACTGACTAAATGCATTCTGCTGTGGTTCGGACAAAGAAATGTGTGTGTGCGCTCGTTGATTAAAAAATATCTTCATAGCTCTCTAATCTTCCCCTCTCAGGCAGACAGGAAATCTGGACACAGCAAAGCCTGATGTGACAGGAAGTGAGGGTCCCCAGGCGGGAGCATCAGCTCCTAAACTTCCATGGCACAATGATGACTCATCTTTGCCCAACTGTGTGGGACACCTGCTTTATAAAAATGATAGTGTGTGTGTGTGTGTCTACTGTAATATTTGACCCAGTCAAAGTTCACTGTGGAGGGAGAGAACATCGAAACAAATACGGAGACTCGGAGCAGAGCCAGCTGGCCACTCGTCCCTCCGGCCTCAGAGGAGCGCGCATGTCTGCCATGCAGCTCCCTACGCAGTGCTGACTCATTAATATACGTCGTCTTCCTCCACCACCTCTTCTTACAGGTCCTGTGCAGAATGTCGAGTAAGCAGGAGCCTGTTTAATTATAGCTTTGGAGAAGAAGTAGAGGGAGTGTTGGGGTTCTGGGGGACATGGTGGGAGTTTGGGTCTGTGCACAATGTCCCGGGGCAAGTCCTCAGGTGAAAAGAAGCAGCTTGTGGAGGAGTCACACCGAATAGGCACAGGGGGAACTGGCGATGACTAAATAAGGATGATAAATGATTGTCCAGCTGTTTTCAGACAGGCCTTTCACATGTGAAGAAGCCAGCAGGAGATTGTCCGGGTGAGATGCTTTTACAACAGCAGGAAAATGACCGCAACATTCAGGAAAGGGATATGACGCACAAATTCTGCTAAAATCACGTGTTTTCCTTTACAGCAACTCAACATCGGTGTCACCCGTAATTCCAAAACCTCCCGAATCTCTGTGTTTTTCCAAGTTTACATCTTCGTCAGTTTCATATTTTTCGCGTGTTACAAACGTCATCAACACTTCCTCTCGCTTGCTGTGTATTTTCAAGACATTTTTCCAGATATTTTACAAGGAAGGTGGCGGGAAAAGTTCTGGAAAATGTCCGGAGTCATTGACGCCACTTAATGTTGTCGACTGCTCATAGACTTGAGCCAAAAGCACATAACACCTGATCAAGAAAAAAAGGTCTGGAAAATGCCTCTTGCAAAGGTATCTGGGCATCATCGAATTCATGGTATTCTTAGTTTTCTACACATGTTGCGGCAGTAGTTGATTTGATTGAATCCAGACGAGGCATTTGCAACAGCACTGGAATTTCAGCCACAAGTGCAAGTTACGCTGATGGGAACCACATTGGAGGGGAGTTGCAGCAAAGTCTCATTACAGGTCTATGGTGCAACGCCCTCCCTCCTTCCACACCCTCACCTCAGTCCGAAACCGACGGCACGCCACACAGCCGCACCACATCACCAGCGTGTTTCAGTACGACGGATGATCTTTCAGTCAGAGATCCTGTGTGTACAACTATAATTATGCTTTGTGTGTGTTATGTCTCACAGCTGTTTTGCTAAATCCCATAAGAAGGTCGTGTCAGTGTAATTTGTTTAAATAAAGCTATGAACACAAAAGGCATGGGGTGGGTTTGATATACAACCAACTAGGAAAACTGCATTTAAAATAGGTCCATGTATAAAATCTCCCTCAGTGGTGTTCAATTAAAAACTACAAGAAATGAAAATACAAAGTTAAAAGAGCTGGAAAGAAAATGAGCCGAGTAAACCGACCGATACTCATCAGATATCACCATGTAGGGACATCCGTCACCTCACTAGAAAGGTGATTTCCATTCTTCCAGTAACTATTTATATAATCACATAGTTTGCGTTCCAGGTAAAGAATGAAGAAGGTATTCAAACGATGGAAACAGCAGCAGGTGGAACAGGTTCACATTCACGAAGCACTGATGTCATTTTGTCCTTTCTGAAAAGCTAAGATAAGATAACCACCACCTGTTATTAGTTCGACTACTGGGAAATCTGACGTGCGGGGGAAGGGAATAGTGAACATAGACGCAAAGGTAAAAATGAATAAATAGGTAGAGATTGAATATAAACACAAAAAGTATTATTGTGTAGTTAAATCAGTTAAAAACCTCAGTGGAGTGTGGATATATTAGCATGTGGAGACTCTGACAACAGCAGGAAGGAACGACCTGTGACACCTCTCCTCCAGACACTTTGGGCGAATCAGTCAGAAGAATTAAAAAAGGAATAAAGTTAGGAAACGAAAGCGAGAGAGCGAGAGCTGCTGCAACAGGCTGCCACTATTGAGTAAGCTGAAGTACTACACTTACATCCTTTCAGTGCACTAAGAGTAAAACAATCAATCAAGACATTTATTCAGCAACTATTCTGGTAATCGATTGATCGTTTACGTCCTATTTCAATCAACGATGCTGAATCTGCCTCATAATATGAGAATCGTTTGCTTTTATTTGCATCTTTGGGTTTTGTACTAGTATTTAAGAAACCTGGAGCGTTCACCTTGGGATCTGGGAAATTGTGATTGGCATCTGTCAAATCAAGAAAATAACCACTAAATGAACTGATGGAGAAAATAATTGTATGTATGCTCGAGACTCCTCATATTCCCCCGGTAAGTAAAACCACTGGAGCATTGTGGGATTACAGCATCTGGAGGTGCCACACAAATGAAAATGTTGAGTCATAGAAGCAAACTGGGCCAAACTCTGTCTGTGTCTATGAGGTGTTATATATTCAATGCATTCATCAGGCGGAAAACATTATATGTTCTGTTACTGACGCAGATACTCAATAAAATTGTGTTCATGTTTTGTACAAACTTGCATGTGAGGCCTTCTGTAGGGATTTAATTACATGTTCACTGCAGTCTAAGAAAATGACATGAAAATGTTCTTTAAACTGCAGATGAAACAATCCAACCTCATAAAGGTGATTAATTACTTCAGAGAAGTTAAGTAAGAATGAACTCTCAGGTGTCCGTGCTTTCTAAACACACACACACACACACACACACCCACAGATTGTACAGCAGAGCTAGACGAAGTGGGCGTGTTCCGGCCGATCACACAAAAGGTTATCGTAACAACTCCTGACAACCCTAATCCCGGCTACACTGAAGCATGATGGGTAAGCCGATGTGCACCCGCTGATCAAAGCCCACTGGGTCACTGCCAGGCATCTGCAGGCTCAACAGCACCTCACAACCAAAGCCTATTAGAAAAACTCGGTTCAATTAGGTGCTACTCAGTGTTTCCACATGGTTATTTACTCTCAGATGTGATTTACTGATCAGTCTATAGAATATAAAATGTGTTAGATGATGCACTTTTGCCGTGCACAGCAGCTGTTTGCGTTTATCCTAAACTTCAGTTTGTTCTTGGGGAATTCCACTAAAACTCCAGCTCATAGTGATGCAAAATGCTGACAGAGACGGAAAAACATTCGTTCACTTAAATCACATTAAACGTCTGTGGTAAAGAGTATCAGCGAGGGTAATGCGAGACTCTGACACGGCTCGGCGGATAAAGAGGGAAATCGACACAGGGATTTTCAACATTGCCGTGTTTTCCAGCCTCGTGAGTGTAAATCCTGAAGCACGGTGATTTATTTAGGAACACTCAAGCCTATACTAGAAAACACCAGGCTCCAAAGTGTAGCCCACTGAAGGTCAGGGGGAAAAGATCAGAGGTGAAAAGGCGGCTTCTGGGTGACTTGTACATTCTACTCTCTGTCGGAGTGTGTGTCTGCGAGTGTGTGTGTGTCTGTGCACGGCAGTCGAGGAATGTGGGGGTAAACGTAGTCGGAGAAGTGTCCATACAAGTTGAAGACATTCAGAACACGGCCATTAAACTTACCAGGATACTGTTAAAGGTAACAGGCTCCATTACTGGCATATTGATGCTCTTCTTCACAGCCACACTTTGCATCAACTTCTATGAAACTCTAATCAGACGATCATATTCAAATTAGCAACATAATGTTATAACATAACATGCAGCCTGCTGGTATGATACCAGTGGCTTCAGGAGGATGAAACTGGTTTCTCTGTGATCCCTGGTCGCTGTCGAACGCCCCGTGCCGTTTTCGAGCTCACAAAGCAAAAGTGGAAAAATAGTCTTTGTTCCCGCCGCGGCCCACCTCTAGTTAAGCAAAGCTGTGAAAAGAAAGTCCTACTGCTTTCCATCTCCCATAAAAAAAGGCAGGAATCTAAAGGGTTTTATGATCAGCCATTAGGGCCTCCACACACTTGTTCCTGGCAGCTCTTCTTACATCCACCGCTGACTCGACACACAACTGTAAACACGGACTGGAACGACGACAGCGATGGACCAACACAAAAACACACACTTTGACATTTTGACACAGTATTTCACATCCTTGTTATGCTTTGTTTTACTGCAGACGCAATGTAAGTAACACACACACAAAGATCAGCACAAACATTGCAGCCATGTCTGGTAATAACAACACGGACCTTCACACTTTGGGCCGACTTCATGTGTGATATTTCACACAGGACTCTGTGAAAGTTGGCACTCCTCATGTTAAGTGTTTTTTTTAGTATACCTGTGTTGGCAGAGGGAAAAACACGAGCGGCCACAGCTAAAGTCAGACTTTATATTAAATTACTGGTGATTTGACCGTGTTGTCTCAGTAGATCTAGAACGTGCCTGTGCGCCACTTCACATGTATAAGAAATGAAATCTTTGTGCTTAGTGGGAACATAATGTATCAGACTTTATAAAAAAAAATCAGCTTAAAAAAGAAACATAGTGCTAAAATAGTATAGCAGTTTATTGTATTACCATTCAAGAGCTATATTGTACGACGGCGTATTAGGGCCACTTAAAAGGAAAGAAATTGAGAATAAAGTCATGATATTATGAGAATAAGCCTCGATACTATGAGCATGTGAGACTCGGGGTGAGGGCGACAACATCAACACTCTGCTAACAGCACTCGGGGGTGTGACCAGTGACCCCGCTGCTAATGATATTTTTACCCAGTGATACGACCCAGACACCAGCAGCGCAGCTCAGGAACTTTACAGTCAGACGCCTTCACAGAGGCAATAACTACTGTGGTGACAACAGAGCACGCAGAAGAAGCCGACACTCAGCCAGAGATATGAAGCAGAGAAAACTATACTTCAAATAAACTGTAACTTAAGCTGCTCTCAGGTAAGCACTTAAGTCCGGACATTTTCCTGAAATTTTCTGGAGGGGCTGTATGTAAAAAAGGCAAATGTCAGAGATATTGTTACACTGGACAATTTCTGGAAGTTTTGCTGCTAGTTTGAAAACAGCTTACTTCCATTGCCATCTTCTCTAACAGGCTAAAAAAAAATATGTGCAAAATGCGCATTAACCAGGCTGTTGAAAGGTTTGTTTTCTTAGGGCAAGAAAAGTTAACATGTTGGGATTTTTGCTTTCACAGGAGAGTGATGTTAAATTCATCAGTTCACTGCAGTATTCTCAAACTACAGCCTCCAACCTCTGGCTTGTTGCTATGTCGGCAGCATATTCAGCTACAGTCCATCTATGCCAGTGACATTCCTGCACCCCAACTACCCCCCCCAGCCCCCATCACTGTCTCCGGCCGAGCGTGACAAACTGCTTAGTGACAGGAGAGACCACAATCACTGGAGAGAGAGAGAGAAGAGTGAATAGTGCTCGACCCTGCTGCCTTTTGCATTAGGTCACTGGATGCTGTGGCAGTGGGCTTCATTCCTGGGCCCCACAGACATGCACACAAACACACACACACACACACAGCTGGCAGCTCCTCACTTTCAAAACCACCAGGAATATGGCACAAAAGTAGAGCGGGATGAAACAGCACATGACAGAGCAGAGCCGTGCAGGAGAGGCAGGCCATTCACAACCACGCTGGACAGTAGCTGTTCGCTTCCACCGAAACATTCTTCTCCTTTACCCACATTTGCATTTGTTTCCCTGTTTGCATTAGAAAAGACAGTTTAATGAAATGCAGGACGCTTTGTGCTGCTTTCTTCTCATAGCTTGGGGTCAGAAATAGCTGGTTTTCATGTCTCTCCAGTGGTTTTACACAACAGATCCAAATAAAAGGAAAGAAAATTAGCTGAACTGCACATTTCTACGTCTCCTTCCCATGTAATGGAGCTGCAGTGAAGACTTTAAAAAGGCTTTTCTCCTCTAACACACTTCCTCTTAGCTGCCAGGTCAGATTTTCACCTTTGTTTAAAAAAAAAAATTTAAAAAAAACTTGAATGCATGCACGGCGCCACCTTCCAATGGGACGTACATGTATGTATCGGACGAATCAAAACAATCAGTATTCCTGGACGTCTCGTCTCTTCCGCATTGGGAGACGGCTGGGAAGTCAATCTGTGTGTTTAGGGGCCGTCTCCTGCCAAGACGCTCGGCTAGTACTAACATGGAAAAAGAATCCAGACAGAATAAAGATGAACTTTTTTTTTTTAAACATGCAAACATATTTCACATTCTTGGAGGGGTGGTGGAGGCAGGGCCGGGTGGAAATTTGGAGAAGCTTGATAAACGTACGTGGTTGCAATCGACGACTCCTCCTCCTCCCGAAGGTCGAGGAATTTAGTGGAAGTTTCTGCTCTTGTGCATTATCTGAAAAGTAAATGCTTTTCAAATGATGCACTTGAGAAAAATTTATAGATATTTGTACTTGTACTGGAGTATTTACATCTTAAATGACTATATATTTGTATTTCACTATATTGCACATTTTACTTCACTACTGATGGCTTTAGTTGCTAATTACTTTCTCAAGATTTAACATAGAAAACATATCAGTTTATAAAATGTGATGCATCAATACTTGATGCAAGCAAGATTTTGACTTGTACTAGTAAATCTGTTATTTCCAGAGAGAGATGGTAGAAGAAAAATCAGCTTAGAGCCTTGATCATTTAAAAAAAAAAAAATCATTCATAGTCATTTAGTCTGAATATCTATCATATTATACACGTATAAAAAAAGAGAAAACTAGAGAACATCTTTCAATGGGATCACATCAGCCACAATACCCGTCAACAAGTTAACAATTCAGATTATCGAGTTACTACATTGTTATGACCATGAGTGCCTTTCATTTTGATCTCAATCGCACAGTTGTGATGCTAACACAATTACAAAATCTGTCCACAGGCAGACGGCCGCTACCCAAAACTCCCTCTGTGGTCGTTCCTGCGACTTGTCTGCCGTGATGAAACAGACTCACAAGGTGAAAGCAACACCAACAACGCTGGTAATAAAAATGGGAGTCCGGGGAGAGTTGGGGGAAAGTAATCGGCAAGAAGAGAATGAGACAAAACTCTTTGCGCACTCCTTCAATCCCTGCACTCATTTCAGTAACAGTCAGCGCGGCACACAGGGGCCGGGCTGCACATCTGGGACAAGTTAAAGGGAGCTGCCTCGTCTGCTCGGCTCTGGTTTGGTTGGTGTGTGTGTGGTGGTGGTGGTGGGGTGAGGAGAGAGTCACAGGTTTAAGATTCGCTACAGGTATCACCATCCTCCACACACAAGTAATAAGGCGCTATCGTGACATTGCATAGTCTTCCATTCATTGCCTGTACACTCACCCTAGCTCTTGGACCATATCCACTACCTGCCTAATCCTAACACTAACACACACACACAGACAAGACCCCACACAAAACCAGCACACACACACACACATCTGTGGGGCCAAATCACAGGGGGGGGGGGGACAGAGGTTAAGACGGACAGAGGAGTATTTAAAGGAGGGAGAAGGAGAGTGCGTGTGCGTACGTAAGGAGATTAACCTGTGTTTGTGTGTGTGTGCTGACATATGACAGAGGAGGGGAGAACATCAAAGAGGGAGGACGAGGAGAGCGATGGAGTCGACGGCTCTTGCATTCCTCAAAATGAACAATCCACACGCCATCAAGCACCCCCCCCCACCCTTCAAGAAAAAACTGTGCTGGTGGGGGGTTCTCAAACCCTTCCTGCTTCCTCCTCCTTCAACTACTGCTCCTGGTTCTAATGCAGCTGCCTCTCTGCCGCCGCTCATATACATGTTTCCAACCAGGAAAACACATGCTGTTGATTTAAGTTCCACCAACTCTCAGCTCCATCTGGCCCACAGGTACCAGGGCTGCCTGCTCTGCTTAGTACCCATGCAAAGATATAAATAAACATCCCTGTGGAACACAGCGTTAATGGAAATCTTGGACTCTTTACTTAAAAAACAGCCATAACACAGGGGGTACATTTTCAAACTGAACAGTGAGGACTCAGATTGACTCAAGAGTAAACATCAAAATACTTTCTTGCAGCCATATGAGTAATAATATAATCTATAAGCATTTTGGCAAAGACGGGATGAGAGGAATAGAATCTGGCAGTGTTGTGGGGACACAGCTCACAGCAGCAGACTTGGACAGGAGTCACTGCCACCTGTCTGGCCGTCTGCTTGTAAAGTGTGTGTGTGAGTGTGTGAGTGCACAGACGTAAAGATAACACACACAGAATTGCTCTTAGGCCCCGTTCAGACCTATAGTATTAACATCCATCCTGAGAGGTCCAATCACAAGTGATCAGCTCTGAGTACGAGTGTTTACACATGAAATTAAAACGTGTCCTGAAGGTGTCTCCTGTGACCATTTGTGACCGGATCTCACTTCCCTTGCTCAACATTTGGTTCCCAGTCTGAGGTTAGATGTGTCCGATGACAATGTGTGCGCGTGTGTGTGTGTGTGTGTGTGTGTGTGTGCGTGTGTGTGCGTGCGTGCGTGTGTCAGTGCGAGCGAGAGAGTCAGGAGGGGCTCAATTAATCAATGTGTACAGCTATGAAGAAAGATTTTACTAATTTAAGAAAAGCATCAGTCATTCAGTGAAGGTCTCTGTTGATATTGTGGCTGAGGTCACAAACAAGTCAACATACGGACACTGAGAAGTGTTAAAACATGCTTGATTCATTGTGAAACTGTAGCAGATCAGAGGAGGTCAGCCGAGGAGTCGATCCTTCACATGTGGCCATGGAATGATTTACATTCACTCAGCGGAAATAATGCGGCTACATACGCCCGCAGACGACCTCCGAATGTGGTCTGAGTGATGGGATCTCAGGACATATTCATTTTGGGTGCATTGAGACCACTTGTGTTCGGATCACTCAGTACGCATGTTAATACAAGGTCTTAATGCCCCTAAAACATTGGAGCCAGCCAATCCTCAATATTCTTCATTTCTCATTCACAGCCAATATAAAACAACATAATATTCACAATCACTGTGTAAAGTCTCAGTTCCTCTCCAACACTCAACAGAAGCTTAGCAGCCTTCATCAAATAATGTTTAATGAGCCCCAGACTGGACAGATTTGCCCTCCATTGGATTTTCTTCACGTTGCTTAATGAAGAGAACAATGTTTACGAGTCCTGTGTTATTATATTATTCATGTACATGTGCCCACACTGCTCATTTGCAACGGCTTATTGAGACAGTTTAATTGTTAAGAAAATGAATAGAACCCAAGCATCGTTTTAGAGTGTTGAAATTACTTGTGTTATTTAAATAGCATTGCATCTAAAAACAGGGCAAACTGAACGAGAGAGCTAAAAATAATAAACCCACATGTAAGTAGGACGCAGTGGCCTCTGTGGAGGGGTGGGTGAACTCAAACGTTACAATACTATTATCTGCTGCATTTAGCTGTCGAACAGTCTAAACTATATCTGGAAGCCAAATATATGAACCGACACATCTAATTAGTGTAGTTGTATGACAATATTATACATAACAACTCATCAAGATGCCTCCAAGCCAGTTTCATTTTTATTTATACTTAAGTGCCGGCTTTCAGGGAAACAGAAAGAGAAAGACAGGGAAAGGGCGAGACTGTGTCCGTCTTCACAGAAGGTGTCTTGCTGAGAGGGTCTTACATCAACCCACAGGAAAAGTGATCCTTTGTTATGAAGCTGCCTCTGGAGACGTTCAGCTCATTCACACCACGGGCAAGAATAATAATCCACCCCGTTGCAACTCGACTTATGAGAGGCCAGAGAAAATGTTATCTCCGAAGGCAAATGAGATCACTTTTTGTTTTATCCTTACCCAAGCAGACAGATACAGTCACAAACACACACACATGCTTCTTATTCCCTAGGCCCTTACCCTAACCATCGCAACCACATGTCTAACCCCAGAACTAACCCGGACATTCTTGGAAGAATTTCAGCCTCTTGCCCACTTTTGTAGTTGATCCACATTGACATGACTATTCTTAATCCTCTGAAAGGGATCCAGCATGAGTTTTGCCCGGCTATGTGTTGAACACTGCCGTCAGTGCAAGCTCCCTCATTGACCTCTTTTCAGTCACGAACAAGGGTCAGTGAAAAGCCCCCTTTCTGGCCTCCAGGTGAGGGCCCCCCGTTCCCCGGAGATGCAATCGGGTAAGTCCTTTGCGAGCCTGGACAGGCCCCGTTCCCATCCTCCCCTGCACCTGAAAACACCAACACCCACTCTTGCACAACCACACAGCATAACAGAATACTTCCTGTGCATGGTGACACATATCCTTGGTTCTTCCTGCTCTGCTCCACTGACTCCATTTGTGGCTTACTTCATCAAGTCTCTGTGTCCGTATCATCTCTCCCACACACACACAATCTTGTACTTCTATCTAGGTGAGGACACTCATTGACATAGTGCATCCCCTAGACCCATTAACCTAACCATCACAACTAAATGCCTAACCCTAAAAGCAAGTCTTAATCCTCAAACACCAAAGTTTGCATAAGTTCTAGGCTCAAACTGGTCCTAACAAAGATATCTGTTCACGTACACACACGGGTTTTATGCAGCTATCCTTACTATGACTTTGCATCGACTTCCATTCATTGTGGACAGACAAACCAAAAACCTATCCCTAACCTTAACAATGACCAAGTCATGCCTTAAATCAAAAACAAATAATGTCCCCGCCTTCCTGACCCTAACCTTGCCACCTCCACATGTTAGCCCTGACCCTAACCAGGACCTCAGAAATTAAGATTTGCCTGACGACGACAACGCTTCTGTCCCCATGAGGTGTACAGGTCTTGACAAGGTCAGTGTTTCAACTGGAAATGGGCCTAAAGACGGTAACAAAAACAAGTACACACACGCACGCACACTCACACCACTGTCAAAACTGTCTATGGGAGACTTTCCACATGAGCTGTCAGTGTCCATTGTTACGGTGGGTGTATGGGAAGCATATCAGCACACAAGAGTTGGGGCTCATTCCTCCCCTCCTCCATTCTCTTTCCTTCCTCTCCTCCCGTCCTGAACTGCTGAGCTGGCCTGATTCGAGCACCAACTCGGGGGAGGGTGGTACGAGGGGAGGGCTGTGTGGGAGAAGGGGCAGCGTCTTCTCACGATGTCTTGTCTATCCCTGCCAGACATTTGTGAGTCACTCCAAGAACTCGCAAGACTGCTCGTAAGGGGGCTTTGGGTAAAAAAAAAAAAAAAACTTAATTTATGAACGTTTATTAAGGGGTAAGCTGAATATACCAGAGCGGAATTCATTTAAAGTGAGGCTCAGTGGCAGACAGTAATCCAGACAAGTCCACCTTTATGTGACTATGACTAAAAGGTATGCAGTAGGGGGTGTTTTTATAATAAAAGTCGGAGTTACTCACTTTGAGTCCTCCTTATACAAAAAAAGGAAACATACTACAATACACACTATAACTATTTTGCCCAATTTCTTTAAGCATCAATAGTGAGCTGTTGCTGAATCCAAGATCTATTAATCTATTAATCAAAAGTATTTAACAAAATGCAGCCGAGGACAAAGTGCTGTTCTAAATCACTAAACTGCTCATTAAAGATAATCTGGCTCCACAGGAAACCAAAGTAAATGATTAAAACCAAAGAAACAAAGGCCAAATGAGAACTTCTTCCAGCAGCAATCAATAACACAACGTGGACAAACCACGGATTTAGACACGTGCTATAGATCCTCTATGTGATTCACTTTGATGTTAAGCTAATTTTCCCGTGGTTATTGTCATGCTCATTGCCAGGTCTGGTGATTCGTCACGACCAATCACAAAAACCTCTGGCTTCATTCTAGCCAATCAAAGCACTGAAGGGCATGTTGAGGCTGAAGAACTGCCAGACTGGTGCAGGGCCTGACAGCTTGTCTCATTGTTTTAGCCTCGTGACCTATATATGGCCGTGCTTCTAGCTGGCTGTAATTGTTCTTTTAATTCCTCCAGCTCACACACACACACACACACACGGGGTATTGTTGCATAATCCACTTCACCCCATTGTCTGGAGATTAATAGCTAGAATTTGTCATTTTCTCTGGAAATTGCCATCAGAAAATGTGATAACTCGAAAATGCAGTCCCTTTTCTCCCTTACAAACAAACAGAATGGCCCCAGATCTTGTCAGTGTGGCACCAGGGAGATATTAGAAGTGTAAACAACCCTAAAAGGAACGGCCAACTCCCTCTCAGCAAATGCACACATGTACATTCAGTCCCCATCTTCCACTGAAAAAAGACAATTATTTTCGACCGAAAAAGGAATGAAATTGTTAACAAGAATGAACTAGAATAGCACTCAGTAGTCCCCTTATGAAACCACATTTAAATTCACTAGATCTGGGTTTCTATTTGGTGGCACCAACTTGCACACACAAATATTAATCCCCGAAAAAATGCCTGGTATTTTTCATCAAAATCCAATAATTATTCTAAGAAATCAAGGAAAATGTTGAAAAATGTCTCGAAGTGAAAAGAATTCCTGGATCCACCCCCAACCGCACCACCACCCAATTTAATGTGTTCTTTGCCGATCCACATCACATCCTTCCGCCAAGTTTCGTAGTAATCCGTCCAATCTCGGTTACAAACAAACCAACAACTAAACTAAAGGACTAACTTGAACCAATTTTATTAATTTGAGTATTACCAATTTTGGTAAGCAAGTTTACCTAGTCAGTGTAGGGATCCGGAGGCTCCAATGACCAAAATCCAAGAAATACACAATTAAAATAGTTATTGGACTCATATTGTCTGTCCATACAGACCGAAGGACACAGTCAAGAGTTAATAGTAAACTTTTACACAGCCTACATCAGCCATGTTTGCACAGGCTTTTATGTTAAGTGGATTTAGTTCTGGACGGTTCCCGCCTCAGGGAGAGTGAACTTCAAATGGGGGAAAATAAATGACTTCACATGGGGTCGAACACATCTGATTGGTTTCAGGGGACACAGGGCGTGGTTGTGTGCTATGTACAGATTTATAGCATCTGAGCCATGTGCAGCAGCAGAACTATGCACATCAGACTCATTTCAAAAGGAACCGGAAAGTTCAGTGCCTTACATTAAATTCAGTAATATAACAAAATTAGAAGGAATGATATTTAAAAATGCACTAACTAATCTTTAGGTGAGCTAACAACCGTTTGCATGAGCTTGTTTTTGTAGGCGAGACACAGCTAACACAAAGTGAGCTGGGTGGCTCTAAAGCCAACCTTGCCAGTGGTGAGTGTGTTTGCTGCAGATGAGCTGCCGAGGAGCAAAGTCAGTCCCTCCTTTGTAATTATGGACTCCAAAAATAACCCTTTGCCGAGGCAAGGTTGATGGTGTGCGAGCTCGCTCTCATGGTTCGACTTGCTTACGCCAGAAAGCTACATGTTGTTTCTGAGGTCAGAGAAGCAAGAGGCAGATGTGGTGCCAGTTGTTTGGCAGATAATTCAACTGGAGCGATCCAAAGTTTTAAAAATGTAATCAGGAGAGAAAGAGATCTTAAAATTCTTCAATAAAAACAAACATTAAACTGTGGCTCATCTCTGGTGGAGTTGGACAATAAACCCCAAAAATGGTTAAAACCAGAATGAAACAACATCCGGTATTTTATCTGATGTTACTCTCATTTTAAGAAACCCTGTATGCTTTGAGGAAGTGCGGAAAACTTGGATCTCCTCAGTGGACACAAATCCTTTGCTCAAACTTGTTCACCACATTAGCATATATGAATTAGTGTGTTTTCAGATGCTCGGGCAGAGCATGCCTGGCCTTGTCCTTCAAGTACAGCTGTAATTAAATAGGAACTGCAGTGAGCAGTCTCACGGCGATTCCTTCTCTGCACAAACCAGCGACTCCTCCCTCAAAAACCCACTAACACCCACCCAGCGTCCATTCTCTGCGCTCCCTCTAACCCCAAATCTACACCCTCTTCCCCTCACTTTGCTCATGGCTCGGTTCTAAACTTGGCCTGGGAATTTTCCACTGCATTCCCTTTATTCAACCAGTCTCAGCATTGTCTGGACTATAGTCTTGGCTAAAGGAAAACCATCCCTCAACTGTTATTAACCATAAACCGGTGATATTAGATATTTCTAAAGCAAGAAAAATGGAGAATCAAAACTCACGCCGTTGCTCTATGATTACCTTTAAAGGAATAACTCAAAGTTTGGGAAAGTCACCTTTGGGCAAAATGAGAAGCTAGTATCCAAGGCTACACTTTAGCTTAGCATAAAGACTGGAAACAAGAGGAAAACAGAAATCTACCTACCAGCATCGCTACGGCTCTCAATTGTTCAATGTGCACAAAAAACAAGAGAAGCTAGTTATTTCATGCTATAGCCATGTATTATAAGTGTGGTATCAATTCTTATCTATATTTCAGCAAGATAATACAAATAATTAAATTTTTCATACATTTTTTCAAATAATTTCAAATGTTATGTCAATGTTCATTTCTATAGAAATCAAATTTGAAATGCAATAGAAAGGTTCCAAAATGAGATGCAATTGTATTGTGTTGATAAACAGCTGTCCTACGAAGTTAAAACAGGAGTCCAACAAGCCCTGCTACTTATTTTTGTGACAGTGTACAAACAAAACACACAGGGACCAAAACCTACACACACAGTTGGAAAGTCTGGGTCGCACATGTCTCAGGATCTCGTTCCAATTTCCAGCCATAAAGCAGCAGAAAGAAATAAAGGCCCTGAAGTATTTCAAACTTGTTTTTCTGTCTTTGAAGGTTCACGCTGCTGAGGAGTGGCTGCAGAGCTGCTGCTGCTGGAGGCTGAGGAAGTTGTTTGTTTGTCCCTGAAGGACTGGCTGTATTCATCACAACCAGCATACAATTTCCAGCGCCTGGGCCCATTTAGATGCAGTGTGAGGTCAGTTTCAGCCACCGAGATTTTTTTTGCAAATCTGAGCAGTCATAACAAAAAGTTATGTCAAGATTCTGAGGCATTTCTGAATTGAGAGCAGATGTGTTTGTTGTTCATTTTTTTATAAAACCAATATGAAAAACTGAAAATCTCCCCTCAGGAAATTTGCACATCAAACACATGGAAATCTTTTTTGGCAGTTTTGTTAGAGGGATGTATTTTTTACTTTTTTGACAATTTGTGATCATCTAATCCCACCAAGGAGAAGTAGGATTTAAAAAATACAAAAATAGAGATCTATAAAATGCTCCTCAACAGTGACAAAGAGCGGCGAAGTCCCACGACACAGACACTCCTGTCCCGCCATGTCTGGAAACTTCATTGTGGGGGAGCGGCTGCTCAGTTCAAAGTGGGGTCGTAAACCAAAATGAAGGCAGGGACTTAGGAAACACAAACACCAATGTAGTTTTGCCAAACACAACAGCCCTCAAAGGTTTAATTAAAAACACAGGACCTCCTCCTCCTAGGCCTCAAGAACACAGAGGGCTCTGAAAATGTGCGTCAGCTGTGATTTTTGACGCATACGACGCATGCGTTTGCAGAGCAATTGTGTGTGCATCCTCTGCAATGATGCGCTTTGTTTACGGTTAAAGCAGAAGACTGCAGTGCACAAACACACAAGTACAAAGTGGATGCAAAGGAACAGAGTGTGCGGTTGTGTGCGCTTGCATCTGGCTGCATGGGTGTAGACTCGTGGGCACTCATGCACAAGTTTCGCCCCTTTTTGTGCCGGCTGACATGATTTATGGCGTCAACCAAGTTGGTCTGCAGTGTGTCTTCGCAGTCAGAGGCAGCTCCCCGCCGGACAGGGCTGCTGGCTGCTGCTCTGTCCTGCTCCTGGCATCTCATCACACTTTAACTACGGCTGGCATTGTCTGAAGACAAGCGGAGAAAAGGGCCACACGCAGGTTTTATTGAGAAGCCCACACACAGCAGCTTAAAAAAAAGGTTTTATGGCTCAGAAACCTTTCCTGATAGAAATGGGGACAGATTTCCTACACTCACTAGCCCTTAAACACCTCACTGGCCTGAGATGAGGCATTTTCAAAGGCGGCGCATTTTCCCATGGTGCTGCCCCCTGAATGTAACCCAGATGCGTCGTCAAAGCTCCAATAAAAGGCTTTTTGTCTCTCACTGTACATGACATTTGGCTTGTGGCACCTCTGCTTGCACGGGCTTCCCCGATTTCCGTGGGCTCAGATTGCAACAGGAGATAACAGCAAGACCACTGGATGGAGGTGGACTCAACCTGCCCACTCATCCCCCCCCTTTCTTTTCTTCCTTCTCCGTGCCTGTCTGTCTTCCTTCCTTACCGTCAGGCCGACTCCCCACTGTCTGCCGTGGTTTTCTCTTCCTCGCCCCCTGATGACTGAGTAATGCGTGAGCTCTGAAGCCAAAAGAGTGAGCAGCTACCTAAAACGGCATTCCTGAATGCAGACCGAGGTGATCAGATGTAGAGGTTGTAGGGAATTGTGCACTTTCAACACAGGGAGAGCGCAGACGGGTTGAGATGAAATAAAGACAACAAAAGCACACCAAAAACAAAAAGGGGGGGGGGGGGGGGGGAGACAGAGATGGGTTTTAAAAAACAGGTGCTGTCTCCTTTCGAGGAGCAGCAGGTAGCGTGTAAGCCCAGTTGTATCACAGCGAGCTATTTCACTAAACCAGCTCCATCGTTGCACGGCCTCAGGCGGCTCTTTGGAGCCAAGCACAAAGGTAGATAAAAGAGGCCTCGGAATAACAGGCTACACTCAAACTCACTCTAAATAACTGATGGTCAGTGAAGAGACTTACGCAAGCACACTACAGCAAAGCAATACGATCTGCTGGTGTGAGGAAAAGCGTAGTTTCTTTCCAAAATTCACCATTTGAACATGGCGACTCTTTTCCTCTGATGTCACAGCTCAAACACTTATTAACAGAATAATGTTAGACTGGATGTAATCAACCTTGTAACGTTAACTGTTGGTGTGGTATCTTTTCACCCGACCTCACAAATCATCTGGCCAAGTCAGTAATGTTATGTGATATTATGCTCACTGGAACATATTTCTGTGTTCATACAGTTTACATCTAATAGAGAAGTTAGCTCCAAGCACTTTAGCATTGGATCGAGCATTTTACCTTGAACGTTTGATTCAGGGGCAGTTTACTTAGTGTGTCCATGAGGTGCATTGATATTTCAGAATCAAAACAACTTCCTCATCGTGTCATGTGCCAGTATCCAAATGTTGGCTAGTAGGCGGTTGAATGCTAATGTTAGCTGTCCTCTAATGAGCTATCAAATATGTTGTTATATCTTGAAACATGGTCCAATGTCCCTCCAGATTTCAACCCCAAGTTTCTTGTGACATATAATCCAGTGTGTGAGGACTTAATCAGCTTTGTGAGATTTGGTTGGGATAAAGAGCCAATGCTAATTACTGAAGTGGCTCTTTTTATTGACATGGATCAGTGGGGTCACAGCCTTCACCTACAGCTACCATGACTGAGCACTGGCATGTTGACACATCTGCTGCACGATCCTCCCATCCAGTGAACGAGGCATGTGCACATAAGCACACACACACACAAGCACACACACACCTCCACGTGTTCTCAGAAGCCCTGTGGTGTGAGAGTGGCCAGATGTGCTGACAGGATTCATCCAGAGAGAAGAACACATCAGAGACCTGCGGGTCTAAAATGCACAATGGCTGCTTTATGCTTCTATACGGAAACACTTTCAGTCTTTGTAGTTGCGACAGAGTAAAAACAATTAGTACCCTCTGGATTCTGAATATGATAAGAAATGTAAAAATGATGGGAAACTCAATGTTCCAGAGTTAATATGGATTCAGAAGTAAAACACAAAAGTTGAACTAAAAGAATCAGAGGTCTGCTTGTAATTGTATTCTTTTAAGAGAGGAAATAAGATTTTATGAAAATGAAGGTGAATGAAGTTCGGCAAAACCATAAAACCAGACAAACAAAGATCACTAACTTTCCTCAGTTACAATTTACGACTGTAACGTTTCAGGCATTTGGCCGTGGCAGGAGAGTTTCTGCTTCACAGATGTTAAACCATTTCTCCCCTTTGCCCTATTTTATCTCTTTTACAACTGTCTGGCTGTTTCTAATTTTAACATTAAACAACAGACGGAATCATTAAGAACCACATTCCATGCAAAACTCCAGAGAAAACTTGTAAGTAGGTTGAGTGGGGGCTGATGGTGGACCAGAGCTGCTGCTTCTAGCCGGAGTGTCTCCATAGATGGAGAGGGGAGGTCAGGTCAGGTCAGGTCTGGGTAAGGTCAAGCCATGTTCCCCGACATCTCTAGCCACACCACACAGCCCCAGATACAGCTTCTTCTACCAAGATAGAAGACTCTTCTAGAGTGTAATTCAATTTGAGTCTAAACTCTCAGGATCAAAGGTAAACAGTGTAACAAGACATGCACCTTGGCTCGAAACCGTTCAGGTGTAAAAATGTCCTAAAACTATTAATGAAGTTTTCTCGCAAATGATTCCACCACGCAGCATTTATTTTACTGCTGTACTCCCTAAATAGTTTTAAGGATAAATAACACCTCTCTGTTCACAGCCCCGACAAGCTTTGCTCTGTTAACAACACACTTATGATTTAACTGAAGCAAGAAGAAAAAAAGCCAGAGAGCCAAATGTGGAAAGTAGTTCAGTGCAGACAGTGAAGGCAGCCATGGAAATAGAATAATACATTGCTTTGATCTCCAAGCAACTGTGTGATCCAAGTTGTTGAGAAACAGCGCTGGTCTGGACGTCTGCACTTTTAAGCTTTCACTGGTGTTGCTGCTGTTACATTTTGCCGTTTTTTAAATTTTGTATTTTCTCTGCTGTGCCACATCTCTCTTTAGTTTGGCTGCTGCTGATATCTGGTCCTGGAGTTTTCACAGGTGTGGAGAGCAGTCTGGTTGTGCCTGGGCTGCAGAAAAAAAAAACCCAGCACTCAGCAAGCTAGATATGAAGCCGCACAGACTCGACCTTGGCCCTCCTCTATTTATTTAAACTTTTAGCCCTTTGCCAAACAGGGGTCTCTTCTTTTTGTTGAAAGTTTAGTCTGCGCGCAGGCCACTGGCACTGTCTACAAAAATAACTCAACTTTTCCCCAAAAAACTGCGCTGTGAAAACAGGCCAGTGTTTCACTTGGATGAAGACCTGTTCGCGTCGACCATTTATGTAATTACAGGTAGTTTACAAGTTTTAATGAAATTCAAACACACATGTCCTTATTTGAACCCCTGATTGTCTTTAAGTGTACACGGACGATCATTAAACATTATCATCAAGATCACTGCTGTAGTGTGGGATATTAGAAGACATGCTTGGATATGCAAAGTTTGCCAGCTGCAGAAACCTTCCAGCACTTTAACAGCCTTCATTCACAGGCCATGTTCGTCCAAAACAATAGATTCAGGGAAGCAGATAAGATATATTTTATCTAATGTTTTTACTATCAGGGAATTTGCATTAGTTTGCACAAGAGCCTTCGTTCTCACAGTAGTTTTCCTAGATAAACGCACCATAAACCTTTGACACAATTTCAGAGTAGTATAGTATAGTATATCGGCTCAGTCGGTCACAGCAGGTCTTATCGCCAACTAACGTCCTGATGGAGATATAGATATTGCAGTCTATCATCAGCTGACCACACATGACTAAACAAACTACACTCCCAGAACCAGGAGTCCACCTCCGCACATAGAGCTGCTCCACCAACTCCTCTTTCACCACAAATCTTTTGATGCGCCACAGTTCTTGCTCACCCCTCCCCCACCTGATTGTGTGAGAAATGTTGAAGTGTCCCAGGACCAAACTTCCCTCTGTTCAGTGACTACCCTCCCCCCCTTCTGAAAGATTTCACCAGTTTTTGACATGAATACAGAATGGCTCACAGAGGTATTGTAAAGAACTGGATTTTAACTGATCCTAAGAATGGTCTTTTTTTATGTTATTTTCATTCATGCAAAACCCTAACCCACTAGCTATGGTCCGACCATCCAACCAGCTTCGGCTTATCAAAAATTGGGTTGCAGAGACAGCCGGCTTAGCACGGTGTCCCATGACATCCCTCTCCCCGGCCAAGCTTTCGACCTCTTCCTGGATCCCACGGTGTTCCCAGGCCAGATGGGACATGTAGTCCCTCCTGTGAGTTCTGGGTCTACCCCGGTGCCTTCACCCACTTGGGTGAGCCCAGTGAAACTCTTATGTAAGGTGCCCAGCTGGCATCTTGATAAGTGGCCCCATTCGAACTTGAAGGAGCAGCGGTTCTACTCTGAGCTTCCTCTGGATGTGCGAACCCCTCATCCTATCTCCAGGGCTGGTTCCAACCAACCTCATTTCAGCCTCTTGTCTTGGCGGTCTCATTGTTTTGGTCAGTACCCAGAGTTCATGACCACAGGTGAGGGTTGGAATGTAGATTGACTAGAACTAGAACTGCTTAATGCTGCACCAACACGCAACATGTCCCGCTCCAACAACAAGGCCCTGAGGTACTTAACGTTCTTCACTTGGGACAGTGAAGAGAGCAATCCACAGTTTTCCGGCAGTGACGATCCATTTCTTAGTTTTTGGAGTGCCGCTCCAGACTGAGAGGTGGAAGGGTTTGAAACAGTGGAAGTAAGGCAACAAAAATCTTCCTTTCAACTTCTTACCCTGCCCTGTAATATAAAAAGTACAGACAAGTACTGACATGCATACAAAGACATATGCTGCACGTGTCGTTCCCTAATGTTATTTAGGCAGCAGGCTCTTGCTAAACAACACTGTTATTTTCACACTTTGTACATGTTGATTCCTGCACAGCTCAGTGACTCAGTGAAGATATGTTTTCTCTCTATTTAGAGACACAAGTGTTTATAGCTCAAGCTATTATGTCATTTATTTAAAAGAGAAAGGATTCCTTCCACTGTTGGCACACCTAGATAAATGACGATTCCTGTTCTTGAACAGACAGTTTCCAATCTAATGGAGTGTACCACTAATGGAGTAAAATACTCCAGGTCTATTAAATTATAAACATTAAGAAGATTTGTCTGTCAATTAAACCTCTGCCTCTAATTCAGTTATCTAGATCTGGTAACTTTCATGTCTGTGGGCAAAATGCATTCTAAAATTTAATGTTATAAGTTTAATGATAGCATACAATTACTTATCAAGTAGTAAAATTACCCCTGAATATGATTGTGTACAGACACAACCAGGAATAACAAAAAGACAAGGAGCAACACATTCTGAAAAGGATACAGACATTGTTGCGGTAAGATCAAAACCAACAGTTTAAAAAATGTCAGTGAATTTCCTGGTTCAACATAAAAAACAACACAGCTGCTCTACTTCAACTTCCCTTTGCTCTGACTAAAGAGTCGTGTGTGTGATCATAAGTGCTGTGAGGCTGTTGTGTATGGGAATAAACCACAGAGTTTAAAACCTCTATTCTGCAGGTGAAGGTCACCATTAAACAACCTGCCAGCTTTGCCCACAGGGGGTGACATCAGGTGTCATCATTGTGTCGCCACACAAATGCCGCACGTGCGCAAGGGATCTAACCAACAATGGACACAAAAACCCGGAAGGTGGGTGTCGGGTAGATAAAAGAGACACACATGTCATGATACTCTTTGAGCACACACACAGAGACAGACACACACACACACACGGCCAGACACATACACTTGTTAGGGTAGAGAGGAGATGCTATCTTACTGAGAAATGTACTGCAAAAACTTGAAAGGTAGAAGCCATCGGACCCAGTAGAGATAAGGGAGCACACCTTTTAGGCACCACTACTTTTTCTGCCTCCCTCTTGAACTTTACCCCACTCCTGTTCAACCTTGAGACCCCGCCTTTCCCCTCCCTTTGTTTTTATCTTTAACTCTACCGAGGGCCTTTAAAAAGATCTATCTTCAACAATGTATCCCTAAACTTGGGAGTTTTGAACATTTTGTTCCATGTAGCGGCCGACACTGAAACTTCTTTGTCCATTCGAGATCTTTTGATTTCCTTGCCTCCGACCACAGATAGAAGGAGACGTAAAAACTTTGTTGGCCGAGTCGTAATGGGAGCCGTCCAATTAAATGTGTTTTTTTTCCCCTTCTTGCACACATATGCATATGAAAGGCCAGTCCAGTCCAGTTTGAGGTCCTCAGACTGAGGGGTGAGTCACAGTGTCTTTAAATGTGTGTGTGAAGCCTTTTCTTTTTATCCGGGGTGGTCTGCTCGCTCACTGATGACCTGTGCTAACAGGCTGGTACTGACTGATACAGACATTATCACACACACACACAAGCACTTTCTCCTACATGTACCACGCGGTGCAGGGAGAGCTCTTCTGAGACGTGAGGTACTCCCACTGTCATCCACACACAGACACACACACACACCTCTTTGTCTAGCTCCTAACAATAGACAGCAGTGAGGCTTAAGATGCTCATACTGCTGCAGCATCAGTCACAACAGTGCACATTCCCCTGAACCACATCACCATGTCAGCGCTGTGTTTAGACCACAACAGCACGGAATAAGTCCCTTAGTCCAACCTAATCTGTCCTCCAACAAGGATCACTCCATCCCTCTCCAGTGTTTAATGGGATTTTGAAGCAAGGCAGAAAGTGAGAATGGGATTTAAGAGAACATGACAAACATATGCTTGTTTTACACCACATGTCAAACAGAGATTCCCTATGTGGATGTTAATGATGTCTAGTATGACTAGACAGAAAAGAGACGGGTGACGTAATGGGTTGTTTGAGCTGCTAGGACATTATCTACAAGTCTTGCTAGTTAAAAACACTAGTGACAGATGTACAACTGGGGAGGTATAGTAGAATTTCTATTTCAAGCAGCAATTTCATTAGTGCGGTGTCATCTGCAAAGTAAAATCATAACAGGACTTGTTGTTGGAGGCTTAGTCCAATGCTCAACATTTTCCAATGGGATGCTATGCAAAGAACCGCAAGTAAAGAGTAAAATGTCAAACCTACCCAGCTTGAAAATAACTAAGAGTAGGGGGAGAGGGTAAAGATCGTGAAGAGCAGTTGACAAGTAGTCTTTAATGCACAGAAAATCTGACAGGCCTGTTTGCACTAATAGACGATTTCTGTTAATTTGTGTAAAAACAGCTACACTATCCGAAAAATCGGTTAATTAATCAGAACTTATCAGCAACAAACAATGAGTTACTTCATCTCCAGCCATACGAACTCTCGTAGGACAACAAATCGCACATTACAGACGTCTGGTGGGGCCCCTTCTTGAATATTCAAATCTTATTGCTTGCAAGAAATCTGCGACAAGATAATTCACCTCTCCATGGCTCGCTTTTGTATCCGAACCTGCCGCACGACAATTTAAACAATACCCTGGAGTGTACATGTTCATTACACGACCGAGCAAGGACACTCCACGAAGGATTGAGGGTATGAATAGAAGTGAATGGCGATAGATTCATTTGTATGCTCGCTGGCTGGCTGGCAGGCAGTCAAGGCCCACTCCAGAGCTGGGATCAATGTGGGAGAGATGGAGAGACAGAGAGGGACTGGGGACTCGATTGCCATGCAGCGTACCGTGGTGTTGTCTCTGAACAAATACACAACAAAACACACACAAACGGAGGGAGCTCAGTGAGGAGTCTCTCCTTTCATACAGATCTTTTGTCTCGCTGTAATGTCTGGTATGCCGGGATACAGGCTTTGCTCAATGACCTGATTTCTATGGGTCTGCCGTGGCACCGCGTGCGCTTGCGTGTGTATATTTCTGTGTGGGAGTGTGTGTTCATCTGCCTGCAGCGAGCCCTTCCTCTGGATAAGACGCAGGACTTAGGCCAGGCAGACAGACACAGACTGAGACGGATTCAGCCAATAAGACGGCAGGAAACACAAAACACACACACACCACACACACAGACAGACAGCTTCGCATGAAGTAAACAAAAAGGCCTCAAATTCCCATAGCGGGAAGGCCGACATAATTGGATGAGGAAATATTCTGCGGGGAAACTTAATTCGAGTCAGCACAATAACTGCAGCCCAAGACGCAGTTAATTCAATAGATGATTGTTTCAAAGGTTTACTAGTCGCAGGATATTTGAAAACAAGAATCCATCCAGTGTTTATTTAAGATCACAATGACTTTTAAGAGGATTCCGATGGTGGAGGAAAATCCTATATTTTACTCAGTAAGCTTGATTTCTGCTGGGCAATAAAGAAAAAGCCAAAGGAAGCCATTTTTTTTCAAACAACCTACCTTGTCTCTGTATGAAGAGCCTGAGCAGCGGGTGAGCCGTCGACACCGCCTTGCAGAAGTTGTCGTCGTTGTTGATCGGCAGCAGGTCTCCGTGGATGTCAGCGTAGCCGATCATCACCTCCATGTTGGCGATGCGGTGAATGTGCAGAATAAGTTTGTAGAACTCCTCAAACTTGCCAGGCTTGACCCGGTCAACAGAGAAGCGGCGGAACTCTGCCCCATACTGAGTGGAAAAAAGATCAAAAGACAAAGCACATTTAAAAAAAAAAGGGACAGTCAGTGCGACGGCCAAACAGGAAAAGGAAGCGAGGATGTCCAACATGCATTTATCTGAACCATCTGACTGGCACACATAAAAAGAACAGGGTGGAAATCCTCTGAGCTCGGTCACAATTGTGGCCGTGACCTTATGTAGAAAAAGGCAGAGGGGAAGTAGTTGGTGAGCAACAAAGCCAGATGCATTACACTCATAGACTTAGCTTACAGACGTCAGGGTCAGAGATATCAGACACAAACAATGACTTAAACTTAGTAAGAACTACAGACATGTCAATAATAAAACTGTTGCAGAATGGCCGCAAATGCACCGTCATTGAAACGTATCAAAAATAATTTTGACACCAATACAATTGGTTCAGCTAACTAAGAGCTACAGGACACACTGTTTGTATCTGGTTTCACTTGGTAACAAACTGCTAAAAATATCCAACACAACAAAAGCAGCTATTTTAGGTTGTTTATCTGGGGCGAACACAAGGTTAGCATACGGCTAACCACCTTCAAACAATATGTGAACACTCCCAAGTCAGAATAAGGGGTGTTTTCTTCTTCTTCCTCTCATTCTGCAAACATTGTGTGAATGGATGCAGCCTTTGTATTTAGTTTACAGACGTGAGTTGTATCAATCTTATCCAAGAAAGTGGATAAGTGTGTTTTTCCATGACAAATCACCACACTTTTGGGCCGCACCATCACAGATCTAATTTTCCATGCTGATTTGGTCATATAAAAAATAAAAGCATTATATGGTGACTATAACAGTTTAAGTTGAATGGCAAACCAACTATATTTAAAAATTGGACCTCCAGAAAAATTTGGTCTTTGTTTTTTTGGGTCATTGCTGAGATATTATCGCTTACCTGAAATTGCGTGACATTACCAATTCTTAACAATGTTGTTGAACAGCACTCAGCGAATGAGTCAGTGTAAAAATACCAGTGCACTACTTGCTACTGGCTCCCATGGGTGAAAGCATAGTTTTTCAGCTAAATGTTGATTCAATTTATGTTTGTCTCATCACAGGTTCAACTACCACTGGGTCAATCACAAACAAGTATTTCCCCAATATGTCTGAAAGCTGAGTGTGACTGTAGTTTAACTGTCAATCATCCACGAACTGATTACAAGATGAGATGCCTCAGGATCTGGGTGGATCCAACCCCCGAGCTTTGTGTTACACTGACTTCACATCAAGATCATATCAGTGCAAAAACAAATTACAGCCGCACGTCATTTGTAGCTTTTCAGCAGCGGGACAATTATGTTGCTGTACAATGGAACAATACAGGTAGATGAGTAAGCTGTCTCAGCACATACAAATGACAGTGGCTGGGCAGCTCTTCCTCCCACCAGTCATTTACGCACACAAGAGCCCAGACTTTTAACAATTGAGCCACAGCTTTTCCCGGCTAGGTCACCGAACCACCAATGAGAGCGCGGCTGAGGGTCACAGCAGGGTCATGGTGTGAGTCATAGACAAGCGTGGACGTAAGAGAGGAGGGAGGGAAGGAGAGAGAGAGATATACGATCGAGGCACAAAAGCGCAGCTCAATGAAACCGCACAAACACACAATTGCTGTAGCACCGGAGTCGGAATCACAGTAGTAATTTGTAGACCGAGGTGCTGCTTGTTACTGTAATCATCGGCTCAGAGCGGGGGGGGGGGGACGCTGACGGCAGAGGAGAAGAGAGGATGTGAGGGAGGGGAAAAGAGAGGGAGTGAAAAATGCTGACAGAGTAGCAGAAGGGAGAGTTTACTTCCTGTGTGGTGAGAAGAAGAGCGGGGGATACATTCAGCAGCTCCGTAATTAGAAGATGACACAAAGATTTAAGAGGGGGGCATGTTAGGAGACCAGGGGGAAGCCAGACCGAGCATGTATCCATATTTTGTTTTCGTTTCAATCAATCTGTCCACACGAGCCAACAGGCCTGAAAATCACCTGACCTCTCATGTACCCTGGGCATGCGCATGCCAGTGTAAACAGGAAGGCAAGCGCATCCCGCTGGACACAGGAATTGTCGCAGATTGCTCGAGTAATAGCCCGTCTCCTACATCTAAGCAGATGTACCTTTGCTAACAATTGTTGTGCAAGTTAAATTCGGCATTTCTCAAAGACGACAGGGTCAGCAGTGCTTGTAACTGATACATCCATGTTGTGTTCTACACTGGTCGCCAAGGGTAATGCCGGTTGTTTTTCTTCTGGAAGTGGGTCATGTGATCAGAACCTTAGCGAAAAGACCCAATCAGCAAGTGCTTGTGAGTGTCTACGTCAACTTTTCTAAACATCTAAACATCTCTCTGGGTCTAAAACTCCGCAGCTGTGTGGACGCCAGGCGTATCCGGAGCAGCGATGATTTGTTCTCAATCAATAACGCAGCAGTGTGAATGTCGATGCCAAAGTACTTCCTCTGTGGTGAGAATAAGAGCAGGGGATACATTAGGCAGCTCCGTAATTAGAAGATGACACATCATTTTAAGAGGGGGGGGGGGGGCATGTCAGGAGACCAGGGGGAAGCCAGTTACTGTGGCCAATGGAGGCATATGTATGTGTGTGAGTATGCAAGAGTGGCACCAACCTAGATTCCACCTTATAAAACTCTACGTTCGAAGACAGCACAAGAAGAAGCAGACAAACTGGTTTGTCTTTGTTCAACAAGTGTACTTAACGTTTCAGAAAGTGAAACCTGGGCATGACTCAACCACCGTTAACAGTTTATGGTACATTTTATCAAGTTTCTAACTGATTAACCAAATAATAATCTGCTTTATCACTTCCCTCGGCTGTTGCTCTGAATCTGAACGTTCTCTTTTCTTGCCACTGTACGCGGTGATCAGTTGGTACAATCTGTTTTCATGGGCAGAACATGGCCCCGGGGTACGAGCAAGTCTGAACAGGGAATGGATTAATCATGGCCTCCAAAACTAAACCCAAACCTAAAACTACATCATCACAAAATGTGACGGGGCGTCCTGGCCAATCAGAGCCTAGTGATGTCAACAGGTTGAAACATGCCGGGGAGGCGCTACACTCTGACACACTGGAGAAAAATGGAAGATAACTGACTTCAGGATTGGCTTTGTCCTTGCATATCAGGGACAACGCGCCTGAAAGACAACACAAACTCATTCCTGGGCTTTTAGATGATGAATACTTAAATAATACACAAGATCTGAGAAGTAAACCAACAAAAAAAGTATTTGAAAACCTGGCAAAAAAAAAAATCAATATCAGGGAAAAGGGAGTGAAGGAAAAATAAAACCCAGCCCCCTCAGCTTCCCTCCACTCTCGCCCTGTCTCTGATAAGAGCTTAAAGTGAGTGAACCCAGCTCCTGGCCGAGGCTCTGGGACAGACAGCCACACACCTCCGGTGTTATCCCTGATAAGCTTATCACTGGAACGGTTTCCCCTGAGAAAACCAAACGTGAACCGGGGAGAACCAGACACGTAACATGCGCCAGACAAACAGGTCGGAATAATCTGACTTAACAAATGCTAATAACTGAGGTTGATAGCTGGAGTCTTGATAGACCATGAAAGATACATTTTGACAGCTATGATGTGGTGTATATGTCAATATGTCTTAAAATATCTCATCCTAGTCCCAAAATTCAATCAAGAATCATAGATGACAAAATAATTAGGAAATATTTACACTTAAGAAGCTGTAACCAGATATTTGTTGCTTTAAATTGACTCGAGGGATTAATAGATTATCAAATAATTGCCTTTTAATGTTCTTATTAGCAACTGATCAATCTCTCTTTTCAGCTGGCGTAGTTTGGATCGAAGTTACAACTTCAATCGACCATCATCACATCATCTGAAACAACTGAAGTTCATAAGGAAAGTTGAACTATCAGAATACATGAGATTTGAAACAGTTTTTTTATCAGTACAACAAGCTGAGTCCAAAAACTGATAAAGTGTTGCTTTACAGAGACTAAACACTGGTAGAGCTACTTTCTAGATAAGATTTTATTTTATTCAAATATTCTCGAGTGCCCACGTAACTAAACAGATTCTCTCTTCTTTTCAAATCTTCTCAACTTGTCTTCTCAAACCAGATTTCTCCCTGAGAATGACACAAGGATGAAACTGCCTCCAGTTCACAACAAAAACAAGCAGGACCAGAAAAAAACTGAACAAAATGTTACTAAGAGTGATGAGTGATACAGTATCTGATCCAAAAAGGGAAACTTGTGACATTCTAGGACAAGTGAGTCAGCTCAGCAGTGGTGATGATGCTGTTAAACCTGCCCGTTCTCACCACGCAACTCCCAGCGTGACGGACCCACCCACAAACCACCTCTGGTAGCTGTAAAAGTGACCACTCCTGTTTCTGTGCAACAAACATGAAACCGACCCTGCCTCAAAACACCCAAAAAACTAAAAACAGATGATTCTGTGGGATTTAAGATCATCCTGGAGAGGATGCCCTCTCACCAACCATCAGTGTGTATATCTGTGTATCCTCCAGGTCACTGACCCGCCACTCCACAGAAACCAGGCAGCCAAAACTCAAAGTGAAAAGGACCTGTGGACGGAATGAATCACCATCTTGCAACACTCAATTTGACATTTAACCTGTGACTCAGGGGATCATACTTTCACGTATGTGCAGACGCACGTATGGAAACTATTCAGGCTGGAAGATAAAGCAATACTAATAATTAGTGCAATATCATTTTTCCACTGTAGTGTAATAAAAGTTGGTACAAGAAGTTCTCAGTCAGGATTTGACGGTGTGATGTGTGTATTTCCCTTGTACCCACAGACACCAGCAACACAACAAACTATTCAAAATCCCTGTTCTTAGCCTGCAGACTAAACACCATAAGACCCTTACTGGGATTCTAACGTGTGTTATACTTTAATCAGGTCTGAGAAGAATCATGTGATGTCACATTCTGTACATTTTGCATGTTTGTGGTCTGCGTTGCACGAGGCGGAAATTGGTAAATAAGCAGTGAGTTAGTGGCTGGTTCAGTTGATTTGTACAGCTGTTACACGGTGTGTCACAAATAACACACAACAACGTGTAAGGCTGAAACTATGTGTGAGCTATTGATACAAACACATAATTAAAGTTTAGATAAAAACCACATATAGGAGATACAACCTTCTTATAGTAACAGAGTAGATAAAAACCTTCTTATAGTCACATATAGGAGATAAAACCTTCTTATAGTCACATATAGGAGATAAAACCTTCTTATAGTAACAGAGTAGATAAAAACCTTCTTATAGTCACATATAGGAGATAAAAACCTTCTTATAGTCACATATAGGAGATAAAACCTTCTTATAGTCACATATAGGAGATAAAAACCTTCTTATAGTCACATATAGGAGATAAAACCTTCTTATAGTAACAGAGTAGATAAAAACCTTCTTATAGCAACACATAGTGGATCAAACTGGTTTGTTCATGAACTATGTCTAACCAGTTTGCTCAGCAGGACTAATCAGTGGAATCTTTTCCTCGGAAGTCTGAAGAAAACAATCTGTGCTAATGATCCACATTGTGGTGCGTTCAGGTTCCGGTTCGTACGGTTCTAAAAGGCCGTTTTCCCACTAAAACGTGAGCCCGGCTGCGGACTGGGGTTCCCGCAGCTCCTGGTCACTAACGGGACCATGTGAACTCTTTCTATACGTTCAGGTCTACACACGTCCTCCCTCCTCCGCACTCACCTTGCTCTTCACTTCCACCGCGTTACAGTCCATGCTCCGCAGGGGCTGCGACTTGTTAAAGCTCCGGTTCATTTTGAGGTTTTTTATTCTGGTTGTAGTTTTTTTTTTTTAAAGTAAAAAGATTCAGCCGCCGGAGCCCTCAGTCAGAGCGGCTCTGGTCCCGGGCTTTCTGCGGGGAAAATGTCCTCCTGCTCCGCCTCTGGAGGAGAAGTTGTTGCTGGTGTGTGGTTCGGAATTCAGATCCGGGAGTTCGGTACCGGGCTCCGACACAGACACGGAGGATTGGCCGGGAGGAGGAGAGGAGGGAAGCCGCCGCAGAGACTCCGGAGTGAGGGAGAAGTTTTCAAGTGACATCAGCCCTCCTAAAATATGAGAGCTCACGGTGCCTTCACGTGCCACACGTAAATACTCACTCTGTCTGCGTTGCACCTCATAGTAGAGGTCAGTGGTGGTACTTAGTGTGTATTTTCCCATGTATCTGTACTTTTTCTAAGTAGGATTATTTACTTTTTACTTTCAGTCTTACTCCACTACATATATCAGCAAATATCTGTACTTTCTACTCCACTGTTAGATTGTTTTTCTATTCTTTTTATGTTTAAAATTCATTTTACAGACATATCTTTAAAAGTAATCAATAACCACAGGGGAATCACTTGAGGTACTTTTACTTTTAATACTTTAATTCTATTCAAAAGCGAGTAGGTACTTACTTTCGCTCAAGTAGAAGAGTTCATATCATACTTTTACTTGAGTACATTTTTGTCTATTCATTTGTACTTTTCCTTAAGTAAAGTGTGTATTTCCTTCCCCACAACTAAAAGCTACCATTTGAGTACAGATTTATTCATTAACACATTCATTAATGACACAATGTACTGTGAATGAGAGAAATCACAGTTGTTATATTTCTATACATTTATCATATCGCTACAAATAATCTATCTCAGTATTGTAGAAAATAAATTCACCAAACTTGATAAGTCAACCATGTTTCACCCATATACAGTAAATACAGATGAATGGCATGTCTCCACTTCCTCCCACGATCCAGAGATGAAGCCAAAATGTCTTGGGTACGATCTCTTGAGTCTCCGCGGTGCTGATCAGGAGATGGAGATGCGGTAACAACATCCAGTTGACACATGACATTGTGACATCTCATCCCATTTCTATAGCATCAAATAATCCACATCTGCACCAACGTTAAATAAATTCTTCTCTGATCCATAACGCATCCCTCCACCTAGTTCATGGAAATTCATTCAGTTGTTTTTGTCTATCTTTTGGCCTGTGTCCCATCAATTAACATGGAGGAGGCTGGGTTTATGACCTATACTTCAGCCTTTAGGAGATAATTTGGCTTCACTTTTGGGTCGCTGTCATGTCGTCCATCTTTATATACAGTCTCTTCTTATATACGGAGCATATGAATATATAAAAGGGCTCAGATTTATTTTAAAAGGCAAACATATTAATGAATAAAACCTACATTTCCCCAGCACGATCTATACTTTACTTTTTGCTCGTTTATGATACTCTGTATAAAGGTGTAAGATTTCCGACAGTACCTGAAGGCAGCACCACCTCACTGGTCCTCCGGTGCGCCAGAGGTCGCACTTCTCATCTCATCTCCCAGTTACACAGATCAGCCACAAACCACTGACTGTTGAAGTGAATAACATGAGTCGTTCTCATGACGCCTCTCATCTGCTGCTTTATACCATGAAACTCGCTCAGTCCTGCACGATCATGTGTGGAAAACGATGATCTGAGAGACTGTGACAAGACCAGGTCCAAATGGTTCTGGGTCAGAGGTCATGGGCTCCTGAACTGCTCCTCCTGGGGGGGGGGGGGGGGGGGGGGGGGTGGTTTGGAGCAAGGTGAAGAGTCAGTGAACACCTCAGGGTCTCTGATGGGAGCGAAGGCCATTTCCACAGAAGAGGGACACCCGTCACCCACAGAATATGTGGTAGGTGCTCTTTCATGTTGGGGCTGTTCAGTGTATTTTATTAGCCTCTAATAAATGGCAAAATGCTTAAAGGTCCAATGTTCAGAATTTAGTGACATCTAGTGGTGAAGGGGAATAATGCAGCTGAATATCCTCACCTCACCCCCCCTCTACCAAACATTAAGGAGAACCTGTGGTTTCAGTTGTCATAAAAACTCAAAAGGAGTTTAGTTTGTCCAGTTTGGGCTACTGTAAAAAACATGGTGGCCTCCGTAGAGAGGACCCTCTCCCGATATAAATATTAAATATTTAAATATAAAGGGTACATTCTAGGGTAAAGAAAACAACTGTTCGTACAATTTAGATGAAACACACTAGTGATAGGAGTATTTTTAAGGCTGCAGGCAAGAGGCTATTTCTCAGAAGCTAAATTTAAGAAGTATGAGAAATTAATCTCATATTGATCTTAAATTGAGCTCAATTTATGTCCAGGAGAAAAAAGTACAGACGATGCAGAGATCTTATTTTTAAACGTCCTTTTCCTGTGGGTGGTCCTCGTTGCAGCTGCCCAGTTGTCATAACATTTTAAATGTGGACGTTGCGGCATGATTCCCATTTAGGCCTCCTGATATTTCTCGCCCAAACCAGTCACCCACTCCCACAGCGTAAGAACTTCTGTGAACCCGGGTAATGCATGTCTCAGACTTGCTGTCCTGCTTTACCACATTCCATGCACCCTGGAGCTGCCTGTACAACAGCTGCAGGTTTCAGTGCCCCCCCCCCCCACATGCTGCCGCTACCGCTTGTTTACTCACTACAGGAATGTGTTGACCGGTTACAAACCTACAGATCAGTCATTGTGGCTGCACCAGTGTGGCCTGTGCGATTTGATGTAGTGGTGGGTTTGGTTTCATGTCCGTGTTTTGGATCCAGTAATGGCAGGAAAATGATATTTCGTCATATTATTATTATTATTATTAAGACTGAATGTCATATTGTTGTGTCTTATTTCAAATCTCGTACAGTCTAGAAATAATGTCAAACTCAGACATGATGATATGATTCTGAAAGATGTGACATATGGAGAATAGGTTTTCCGAGCCTCCTCAGCCTCCGCAGCATGATTATTGTGGCATTAAAAAAAGTTTTGCGTTCATCTGTTAAAGTTATTTATCTATAATTTGTCAAATCAGACGCCCTAAACAGACACTTATTGCTTTAAAACTCAAGTAATAACAATTGATGCATATAGATAAAAGTGTAGTAAATTGTGTGACATATATCTATTAATGCTAATTCACTGTATGTAACTTTTATATTGTATATGACTTGGGTAAACAAGCTTATAGCGCCTACCTCAGGCTTATATTCCCTACTGCAAATATCTACTACAGGTCCACTTACGATGCATATAAAGCCTGCACATTAGTGTTCAAATTACTGGTATAAGATGACATTTGTTATTTTCATCATATTTTTTGCAGTGATTTCCATCCACAATTTATATCACAATTAACATTATTGCAAAACGTGAAAGGTGGAAAGTTTGATTTAATACATTTGTAATGATATATTAACACATTCTGTGCACAAACATCTTTTGTTAGTGAACAAATATTTGATCAAAAACTCTGAAGTTGTAGCTGCTAGTTTAAACTATTGTAATAAATATAAATATATTAAAACATATATATATACTTGATTAACTTGACCATTTTACCAAAACCTGGTAAAAGATATCAGTGTGGAAAAACGAATTTTAGTTAAAGTATCAGCTTTAGTTTCAGTATAAACAACCTTCTTCTTAAATAGAGTTCCAGTCATACCATCAGATAAAATACAACATCCATGACCAAAATCACATTAAAACTGTAAGTAGGAAATTCTGCACAGGATTAATCGTAAGTCAGATCAGGAAGTAGCCGGGGGGCGGGGCCTAATTAGATCTCGTAGCATTAATTCAGTATGACTGTAAATCTCTTATAATTGTTTTAAAACATGACACAAGATTCTGCAGCTGCTTCGGGGTCAAAATCCCTTTGCAGTGAGGTCAGCGCATCACAAACATACACGTGTCATAGGAATCAAGATGAATTCTGACTGAAGCTGCTGTGACACACAACAAAGTCTAAATGTATTTTCTAATATATGTATCAGAGAGTATGGAACTATGTGAGATGCAGTTAATTTGTCCCTGGTTCATTTTTATAGGATGAATCTGACTTGTCTCTTTTTCCCTGATGGAGCAGTCCCACGTGTGACCAGCAGAGGTCAGCACACACCCACTTAATGATTACAGGCCTGTTATTCTTCTTTTTGATAAAAAGGGCTTTGTCAGGTTCAGAGAGCGATGACGCAACTATTGCAAAGAGTGATTCTTCACTTTAAAACTCGGCTTGTGTGAGATTGATGCACAATCCAAAAAAATGAACAGTGAATAAAAGTTCAGTCGGAGAAAAGGCTCCTTATTGTTGGAGAGAAAGAAGAGATGGGAGAGTCAAGACCAAGGAAGGAAATAATGAGAATCTGGACCAATATAAGGTATTTTCTTGAAAGTGTAGCATCTAATAATAGTGTGTAGGAGAGTGGTTTTCCTGTATAAACGATTTCATATGTACTTCCCTCTCTATTTACCTGTTTTGTATAGGTCCTGATCCTATATCAGTGGATATGTGAACCAGATGACTTGAGATCATTAACGCTGTGATGAAAGACAGACGGCAAGGACAAGGAAATAGCTGAGGAGGAGGAAAAAGAGGGGAAAGAACAGAGGGAACACGGGGTTTGTGCAAACAATGGAATCAGGAGTGTGAGAGAAAATAAACAAGTGGCAGGAAGGATAAATGACGAAAGAGGAGAATAAGGAGGGAAAGGAGGTTTTAAAAGGAAAAGGGGCTGAGTGAGTCATTGCATTCATTGTGTGCATGAGGAGCCCGGCAGACAAGTCACTTTATATTCGCAGCCCTGTGTGGTTTTAATCCAGCTCCATATGTCTGAATTCAGGTGGGCCCCTAGTGGTAATGTGAGAGGAGACGATTACAGCGAGATGAAGAGATACTCGCAGTAATCCATCGTCTGCGCTGAGACGGAGAAACATCAGGAGCTGGTTACAGGCGGGTATTTAGACGGCAGCAGTGCCAGCCTGGAGTCAGCCAGAGCTGCAGAAAGGCCCCTGATTCAACCCTCCGCTCGGTTCTGCTCCACTCGCTCTGTGATTAAAGAGAAAGGAGGGCACACACACACACACACACACACACACACACACACACACACACACACACACACACACACACACACACACACACACACACACTCCAACACACACTCACACTGCCTTCACATGCATCTCCAGGGCGAGCCCCGCATCCAAGTTATACTGAACAGATATTGCGGTTGTGTCTTTATAACGTAAGCAGAGCTGCAGCCCCTTTCCTGCGGACCACACTGAGTCATGACACACACCATCAGACTCTCCGAGCGCCGTGCTGCCCTCTCACTCCTCCACTGGCTGGACAAAATGAAAAGCAGGCACGGGGCAAGTTGCAAAATGGAAAAGTAATCTTTTTTTTTTTCTTCTTTTCCTTCAGTTTCCATCACTCTGCTGTTCTCTCCCGCTGTGTAGCCCTCAAAGTGTATATGTCTGTGTGTTGGAGGGTGGAGAAGAGGAGGAGGAGGAGGAAAAAGAGGATGGTGAGAGTGTGTGAAGGAGGCAGAGAGAGAGAGAGAGAGAGGGAGAGAGGGAGAGAGGCAGGGAAATGAACACATGGAGTGTTGTTGGCAGAAGCTGTCTGGAGGGCTGTCACCTCTGGTACGGGGGCGACTTGATAAGTACTGCCGGCCACACATCTGCTGCCATTGCATTATAAAGAAAAAGATAAATCTGACGGCTACATTTTGGTACAAGTGGACCTGAGTGCAGAAAATGAAAACGGTGGAACGTACTGCACATGGCATTTTGTTTTTCAATTCTCCAGGAGAATGAATTAGGTCAGCATCCGTTCTCCCTCTGTTTGAATGAAGACATTTCAATTCCATGTTAACCAGTGAAACCTTGCTCAGGACAAAAGTGTCTGTTACATGAAAAATCATGTCTGCAGCTTAAAATTTAAGGATCAACAATATGGGGACTTGCTTTTGGCCATTTACATAACTATCCTTATTAGGACTTTGCATTGACACACCCCCACCCCTTACTCACACACACCACACACACACACACACACACACACCACACACACACACACACACACACACACACACACACACACACACACACACACACACACACACCATAGCATATATAAACACACACAGACCACCAGAATGCACATACCCTCAACACAGACTCCACCACCTGAGTGTGCCATTGTCATTCCAATAGCTACTCATGAACATGTGCTCAGGCACATACACAGCGCTGTAAACTGCCCCATACTTTTACTCTCTCTCTCTCTCTCTCTCTCCTCTCTCTCTCTCTCTCTCTCTCTCTCTCTCTCTCTCTCTCTCTCTTCTCTCTCTTCATCTCTCACTTCCACACACACACACACACACACACACACACACACACACACACACACACACACACACACACAACACACACACACACACACACACACACACACACACACACACACACACACAATGCCACCTCTCACACGTCGCCGCCTGCTTAGTCTCAGTCCTGTTTGGACGTCGCCTCTCGTCCACTCTGTGATTTTGGGAATCTTTTGATGTGCTAAGTGGCGCCGACCTGCAGCGTGATCTGGATTCTGTCACAGTTCCCGAGGTCAGCAAGTCTGACACCAAAAAGCGAGTGTGTGAGGGCACGTTCACACGTGAAACAAAGTTCAAATCCAACTACGTACATTTTGTTTAATTGACTCTTTTCCGACACGAGGATTTCTTTTGCACGAGGTTCTCAGTAAATCGACCAAACTTTCATCAAGCAGCAGTTTCTCTCATTAGCAGAAATCCATATTTTCAGGTAATGTTATATCCCATTGCTTTCCTGGGAACCTCATTTCTTGACGCGGAATACAAATGCCCATCTGATCCCCTGTTGATAGACAAACACCTCCATCATCCTTCAACACACTCGTCCTCCTCCTGTGATGCTGTGCAATGTGCTTCATTTCTTCTCCCTCCAGTATGAAAACATCAGCCATCTGGTCCAGGGGTGAAAGGTTAAATCTCAGGCTGGTAATGAGGATGGCGTCGCTAGGGGGATGTAGGAGGGGTGTGTGTGTGTGTCCCTGTGTGTGTGTCTGTGTGTGTGCGTGTGTGCGTGTGAGCCTCGCCGAGCATGTCTGCTTCCTGAGTGAGCATTAAACATTAACGAGCCAGCTCTGTGAGTCTGCAGCGAGGACGAGAGACGACATGAGGAGAGGGGAAGAGACAGCGCACGGACAAAGTCACTTCAGAGGGAGGAGGAGAGCGAGGCAGGGAAAATGTGCAGGTAGACACTGGGCATGAATGCATGCACCCAGCACGCTAACACACACACACACACACGTGTACGATACACAAAAAGAGATGGAGTGCTTGTAGATACACTCCTTCCTTTCGCTCGCTCCTCAAAAAGCTTTTCCTCTTGTTTATTGACTCAGCCTTCTAACGTTCAGTTCATCAATAGCTCTGGTCGATGAGGGAGGGAAAAGGCACAGAGGCTACTGCTAGGAGGTGTGTGTGTGTGTGTGTGTGTGTGTGTGTGTGTGTGTGTGTGTGTGTGTGTGTGTGCGTGTGCGTGCGTGCGCGTGTGTGCATGTTCACCAGCCCTCTTCATCCAATGTATCCCATCATTTGTTCCAGTTATTTTCCACCATGACTGTGTTCCTTTCCCCTGCATCTCTCTGCTGCCAGAGAGACGATAGCATGCAGGTCTGCAGGAGGACAAACTGTGAGATCATGTAGTAACAGGTCTCCTTTGGCCTCTGCACCACAGCGGCCTAATTGGTCGGAAATCACAAAGGGCCCCGAAAGTGAAAGTCAGCGGCGTCGTCATGCACAGTGAGCTCACGAGCAAACGGAGTTATGCTTCTACTTCCTCTTACGCTCTATCGAGACTATTCCTGTGTGTGTGCGCGTGTGTGTGTGTGTGTGTAGTTGCCATGGAGATGCAAACCCTCTCTACCAGTAACCTTTGGGTGTGATGTTTCCGACTCTGTCCCCGACCGCAGAGCAGTTTAATCATTATATATGTACAGCAGAGGGTCCCTACATACATTACAGGTGTTAGTGCAAATAGTGATACATATGGTGTGAGGACAGACGGCCTTATGGGAAACGATTGGGAGGCGATGGGGCGGAATTATCATGCTCATCTCTGGCAACATGTGTGTGTGTTACAGAAAATCAAATAGAAAGAATGAAATACAGCACATTGATACTGTACAGCTCATTCTACTGCTTCTAGAGAGTGGTGCAACAGGTTACTACAATAGAAGTAGTAGAATAGAGTAGTTGAAGCAAGTGTACAAGTAATATAAGGGTTTTGCAGCAATATCACACAGATCATGGATCTGCACAAAACAGAATGAACCATCCCACTTCAAAATATCAATTTCTGTTTTCATCAATTTCAGAATGCATATTTCGAATAATGCATTGGATCCTAAAACTATTTATTTAACTTAAAGCATTAGTCAGTTTTATTAACCTATTAAAAAACTTTATTGTTCACTTTAAATTGATAAATTACTGTAAATATGTCGATTTTGACTTGTGGTTGTTAAAGTTTGGCTCATCACTACCTTTGCTGTGAGTTACTGAAGTCATAAAATATAAATCTGGATAGATGAATACCAAAAAACTTTTTGTATTCAAAGGTTTATTTATATTTTAAAGATATAATTGCACTCGATCAAATTCCGGTGCTTGGTCTGGACAGTTTTCCCACAAGAGTTGAAATCATGTTTTTCTCTTGCAGTCTTCTCTAAACTCACTTTCTTGTACCCTTTAAATTTCAAGCAGGGACGACATTGTTGCAGCATCAACAGATTCTCTCGCTGCTTTGCAGACTCAAGGGGGAGCTGAACGTCACGAGTATCTTGGGCCGATGCTGAGATGTGAACAGTTGCTGTACCAGTGACAGAAAAGGCTTCTGTGAAGTGTAGCAACGACTTGTAACTTTACAATGAGGCAGACAGATCTGCTCCATTCGTTTCTATTTGGCTCTGGGCTGTAGAAACAAAATCTCTCTCTTAAAACTTAATAATTGAACTACAGTATTTTGGGCTGATTTAACCTCAAAGTCCCAAACTAACAATGATATATAAACTTTGGATATTTAGTTTGAACGAAGACATTTCTATTTAACTGGATGTCCTATATCTGTTTTAGCAATTAAAGCAAATATAAGTCAAAGAAATAACTGATGAGAGAAACAATAGGTGGAGCGGGTTTGGGAAAGTTTAGATTGCAAACTGCTTAACGGAGAAAAGAATCACAAATCAACAGCGCAGGATGTCAGCAGAGCAGTCGTAAGAATCTAGAGTATAAAACAAAACGAGATATCAGAAATGTAAATGTATTCGGTAAATGTTAGAGAAAATGAAATCTGCCATGCACAGATGCATCTTAATTGAAAACCTGTCTCTGTACCACGTCAGCTTCTTCAAACAGCAGGAAAGGTGTTTACTGCACGAAGGTTCCTGTCACTCGGTGAGAGGATCGGAGACGGAGACGGTTTGGAAGCCGACACAGTGTCTGGGTCCGTCTTTTCCTCCCTGCACTAAAGAGTGTTAATGTGAGGAGTCTGCAGAGTGAGCGCGTCCCACACGGCTGCCTGATTGAAAGAAAACAACATCAACCTCGCACCCCCCCCCCCCCCCAAGGTCTTGAAATAACCGGCAGGCTTTAGACCAGAGATCCCCTCCCCTCCCTGCTGACTGGACACACACAGTGATGCACAAGGCTCTGCACACAAACACACACACACTCATGTTGTTTGTTGCCTATGACCTGTATGATATGAGTATATGTATATTATATAGGGATATCTATAGATTAATGCACTGTGTGTGTTTTTCCACAGTGTTGTGTGTACACACAATTCAAATTCTCGATTGCACCTATCATCATCTCCTCCAACACCCCCCCCCCCCCCCCCAACAGAATGCATTGTGGCCACTTCCATTCATCACCCCCATGATGCTCAAGTGTCAAGGTTAGAGTGTGCCAGTTCTCTCTCTCTTTCTTTCTCTCTCTCTCTCTCTCTCACTCTCACTCTCACACACACACACGCACACGCACACATGCACACACACACACACACCTGCCAACAAAGAGAGGGGGCAGCAGAGTGAGAGAGGCAAAGAAAGGGAAAAGAAGGAATAAGCACGCTTGAGTAATTCTTGTATTCAAAGTCGGTGGGTCCCAAACCCTCTCTCTCCTCTCGCTCTGTGTGTGTGTGTGTGTGTGTGTGTGTGTGTGAGTAAGGGGTGGGGGTGTGATCAGAGGTGTAGGTGTGGACTGGAGTTTATCTCGATTTTGGAGCTTTATTACTACGCTGATGTTTACATGCATGATCTGAACAGAGTAAACTGAACAACTCCCTCCCTGAGCAATCGGCTCATGTACTCTTGGGTGTTTGTTTGCATTTTACTTGCTTTTCCACTTATTTTCGAGCGTAATTGAGCGGTAGGACTCTATTTTAACGATCTAAACTCACGGTGTATATTTAGAACGTGTCCAAATCCATTTTTACTTTTGTAACCGCAGAGGAAAATGCTGCTATGCCCGGAACATGGTTTAGTGGAGTTGTACTTTTGTCTAATAGGCGATTAACCAATCAGAATGCCACCTCACACTGGATTTATTTTACTGTAACAAGCGCTATTTCTCCAAATAGATTAATGCAGCACTCTGGACATTCATTATCTTCCATTTTTAGGAGAGAAGCAGAGGAGGGGAAGAAAGGATGCATATGAGGTTGAAGTTGTTCTTCCTCCATCGCATGAACGACACGTCTCCACTTCCTCCCAC